>JBCNJP010000018.1:18043116-18105323 GCA_039602395.1 Deinandra increscens subsp. villosa
TTTAGAATTTTTGTATGCTTTGATGTTGTGAAGAAATTAATTTTATCTGATTGTAGAAGACGCCACTGTGATGCCCAGATAGCAAAAAGTTATAAAGTTTTAACAGAGGTTAACTTTTTAACGGTCGTATGTTTATTTTTAATATGCGAAGAAAAAAGTTTATTGTAGAGAAAAACAAAAGAGTTACTTATAAAGAGTTTTTTTTAGTAAGTGCTTTGATACCACTAAACTATGATATATTTGATGTTTAGTTATTTATTTTGAATATTCAACTATTTTGAAACAATCAAAGTAGTAATTTAATATGTACTAGGATAGAACTCGTATGTTATACGGGTTAAAATAGTAAAATATATATGTAACTGATAATTTATGCATACTTTTTTTTATTACTGGAATAATTTATTACAATCAAAAGCTAAAATTATCATTCATAATATGGTATTGGTGACTTTACATTCTTTATCAAAAAATTATTTAGATTATGTCTCTACTTGTATATTTAAAAAACTGCAACATGAACTTTTGTTGGTAAACAAGTGTTTATTGGTATTTATAAGTTTTATAAATATTTATTAAAACAAAAACAATAATAGTTTCAAAAATAATTCGAAATAAAAATAAGATGCAAATTAATATGTGATTATCATAATTCCATATATATAAATAAATAAAAATATAACATGTTTATAAAATATAATATAATTTCCAATCAAAAACAATTTATTAGGGAGTAGATTTGGGAGGGAAACTTTTGTGAGAATGATTCTAGTGTTTACATGTGTCAAGAGTTGTAATTGTTTATTAAAATAGGAAGATTCATGGTTCTTTTCTATAACCAATAAAAATGTAAAATTTTTATCGAATATTTTAAAATAAAAGTTTAGTCGACACTTAATTATAACGGTTGAAAATGGCGTTTATCCTTGGTCCTACACAATACTTTAACTAGTGAGTTTTAAATTAATAGAACGTTTTAAACACATAAAGCTTCTCAAATGTAACAAGTAATAATGATTTCTCTCATCTTATAATAAATGTAGTACTTGCTTTGACGAGTATTTTGTATTATCTAGTATCAACATAGTGTCATTATTATTTAGTGAAAGTATATTACACTTAATTAAAATTTAAATCATTTTTGTAGCACTTTAGCTAATTTTAGTGCTTATTATTAAAAGTTTAAGTACAAACTTCATTGCTATTATAATTTGAAGTGCAATATATTTTCACATATTGTAATTACGTATTAAATCTACTTGGATAGAATTTTTTACGGTACCTAGTCTATAACTAAACCATCAACCTATTTATTTGCAGGATTTAAATTCTTGATCTCCAAATAAGGATGCACTAATTATGCATTCGGATATCAATACCCGTTGATAATTAACACGGAATACTAGAATAAACATTTGGCTTTTTTTTTTGAACGACCAACAAAAATATATTAACAAGCTACAAAGCGTAACGAATAAATCATACACCCAAGAGTTTTAAAAAGACTTAAAACATTTGGCCTGTTGATATATAAAACATAAATAAATATTATTTGGTATAAAAAAAAAGTGGAGTTACTATTTTCATTCTTTTAATGTAATTTGAAAGCGAAATTAAAAACATCATATTTTTTTTCAAATAAAGTACTTTTAGTATTCATATGATTGAAATTCGTAACAGTTGGTGTCACATCTCAACCATCATCATTTTGTTTTAAATTTATTTATCATATCATTTTCACTCTATCTAAATACACTAAATTACTTACTTTATTGGATTTATATTTATTATTGATCCTTGTCTTACAAGATCCAAACCAACCTTTACTAAAAGTTAAGAATTATTTTAATTTATATAACTCAAAACAATAAAAAAATATTTGTTTATAAAAAACAACTTACTTTAATTAAAATAGTAATAAAAAAAGGTGAATGGAATTTTCCCGCTTTTGTATTTCCCCGTTCACAGGCCGACAGTTGCCGACCTCCCAAGTTTGTCGGTTAACAAATCTGTCTTCATAACTACGGCTTCAAATTACCCAAATTGCCCCTGGCCATTCTTTATAATTACAATACATTTTTGAGTTGAAAAAAAGTAACATATACTTGAAAATAAGTTGCAATTGAGATAGAAAATAGAGAATTTCATTTAATTTATTACGGTTTTCACTATACATCATATCTATACTATAGTATATCATAATCATAATATGTATTACAAAACTAAAAAAAAGTTTATATAATTTAAAAGTTCAAATAATTATAAATATTATAAATTTTAAAACATATGATAATCTATTGAGCAAAGAGAGATCATATGGTAATGATAATATTGTTATTATATAACCTAAAAGTCTAAGTTTCATTTATAAGAACAACATATTTTAGGAACAGACGATAATAACTCGTACACGAGACACAAAAGCTTAACATTCTGTAAATCACACGTATATCAAAGTTTTATGTACCAGATGTATCCCTAAGTTTTAGTTGCTAAAATTTTACACAATAATATGAAAGCAAGTAACATACTATAGAAACAAACGCTAATAACACGTACATCAAAGTTTTATGTATCAGATGTGCCCTTGGTTTTAGTTGCTAAAGTTCTACCCAATAACTTCGATTATAATGTATTAATATATTAATGTTGATTATTTTAAACGGTTAAATTCATCACGTCTACTATCCTAATCTACTTCATTGTTCAAATTCAAATAAATCATTGAGGTTGAGATACCTCTATTGCCGGAGGTATTTAATGGAAGTGTTTAATATAGATCCAAATAATATGGCAGAATTTAAAAATTATACTTTTGAATTTCGAGTTTATTTAATTTATTATTTATATTTTTTAAGAATAATGATGTAGTTCAAACTTCATGGAGGATGTAAATAAATAATTAAATAATAGCATGCACGAGGACTACACGTGGTTGTGGTCGACGACACTCAAATTTCGGAGCCAAAAAACACTTGCCGAAACCTCCAAGATCCGTAATTACCGGTCGTTACACTTGACCTTATTTCCTGTTATATTATTGGATTAAGGCTATCCGTAGTGGGGCTTGAAAGGGGCTTGAAAACCCCTTTCGCGCCCCTCTCACGCCCTCATAGCGCCCCCACCCACTACGGTGGGGCGCGAAAGCTTGAAAATGGGGGGAGGCGCTGGATTCTTCACGCCGGAAGGGGGGGATGTTGTGTGGGTTGTGTAATTATTGTGGGGCTTGAAAGGGGCTTTATCCCACTACACCTCTTTTGTTTTCAAGCCCCTATGCCAAGTCATCATCCACGTGTCGGCTCATGCCCAAGGGTGGGCTTGAAAGGGCTTGACCATTACGGATAGCCTAAGGGATATATATATTTAATTATTAAATTAAAATTAAATTTGTATTTCTTTGTATTCGAATTGTTCTATAACAATTAACGAATTATGTTTAGTTTGACATGTTTATTATATTTATTTAATCAATTCAACTGGTTTAACCGCTAAAAATTGTTATACTGGTAGCTGTCAACGAAGGAAAGACTCGAGATTGAAATTGACCCAAAAATTGGCAACGTCCTGTTGCCTATTGGTTGTGACTAACTTCTTTATAAGAAGATGAATACCTTCTTAATCAAGATGTGTTCTGCATAGGCGGGTAATTCATTGCGTGAAAACAAAACTCTGAATTTTTAAATAGGCAATTAATGAGGATAAAGCTAACAGTATCTTGGTTCGATTTGCTTGAACCGTTACAAACCGTATCAGAAATAGGGACCGGTTTAGTGTGCCAACCAGGGCGTTGGGTCCCTAATAAAAGGGGTGGAAATGTAAATCCCATATTGTTTGAGGGGGGGGGGGGGGGGGGGGGTGTGTGAACCTTTTCTTATAAGGAGGTTGAACATTTTCTTGTAAGGAGGCTGAAACCTTCTCTATCAAGACACATTTTATCTTGACAAGCAATTCTTATGGTGAAAACAAAATCATAAGTATATTGGTACACCTGCTTAGACTATTACACAAGCGTATACAACAATACGCAGCGTATACAACAATACGCAGCGTATTGTTGTCAGCAGCCGTCAAAATCATTACGAGGTTGTCCCAATACGTGACGTATATAAATATACGCAGCGTATTAAGTTAATGTATTAAAACCGAGAGAAAACCAAGTTCGGTTGGTGTATACTAATCTTTATACGGTGCGTATACTTGTATACGCTCCGTATAGGGGTAGGTAGGTTGAAATTTCAATCTCCAACTATAAAAGACATCATAATCATCCAAACTACCTATATCCCCAACAAATTTAAAGAAATTTTTCGTTTTACACCAAAAAAGAAAAAAAATATGAGCAGCAACCCTAAATTGTATTCAATTCGTTCGTCAAATGTGTATGATGACGGATTGGTGGTACAAGATGTGTACTCACAACATCCTGAAAAATACTTCACTTTAAAAAATTTTCTCGGAGGCCATTTTACATCTTTACCTGGTAGGAGGTACGAGGGCGGTGTATGTGTTCATGTTGACTACATAGATGTATGTAGCTTTACGTTTTCATACATGGATTTAATAATGCAGGATCTCGGGTTTCTTGATACGATCAACCTGTGGTATTACTTTAACCCCAAAAATCATAATAATTTTGATACGGGTTTGATGGAATTAAGGAATGATTCAGACGCCAGTTGGCTAACTAAGTACCATTCTGAAAATGATGAAAAGAGTATAAGGGTGTACGTTCTACACAGTAAGTTGGATGACTACGACGGCAAGAAGTATCAAAGAGAAAATAATCTGTTAAAGGAGTTTGAAGAACGGCTCCGACGGCTCCCACGCCCCCATGAGAGACGTTTTTTATAGTATTAATATTTAGAAAAAATGTTTGAAAGCGTATCGAAATATTATGTGTATGCAGAAATGTTTGAAGGCGTATTGAAATACTATCTGGTTAATGGTGTCGAAATGTATTTTTATTATGAAAACGCGTTAACAAAATTCTAACTTTATTTTATTTTTATTACACTACGGCCTAGTAATGTAGTAATTAATTTTTACTTATATTTATAATTTATTTTAATTTATCTTTTATTATTTTAATATATTTTTTAATTTTTTTAATTTATTCATAAAAGAAAATACATTCATTAAACTTAAACAACACAAAATATAGTTCATGTGTGAAGTTATCCATTTCTACTTGTAAATATACCATACAATACATCTCATCCCAAACAACTTTTATAAATGTATCTATTCATCAAAGTTAAACAACACAAAATATTTCATAAATGCATCCATTCATCAAAGTTAAACAACACAAAATATTTCATAAATGCATTCATTCATCAAAGATAAACAACAGAAAATATTCCATAAATGCATCCATTCATAAAAGTTAAACAACACAAAATATATCAAACAAATAACGAAAAACAAAATGAAACCTCGCTAATGGTCATCCTAATCCTCATCACCAGCCATATCATCATCCGTCGCCTCGTCCTGAACGTCGCCCTCACCACCCGGGGCATGTGGAAATGGAGGATGGTCATGGATGTCCAAACGTGAGGCAACCAACAGCATCATCTGGGCCAGCCAGTCCTGAACCTCACCCAATCGGTCTAATCTCTCCCTCACAGCCCGAGGCATCCTGACTGCCCTATACCTATGACGCACCTCCTGCACCTCGTGTGCCACGTCCCCGGCGTGCACCCCATGTCCTCCCTGCACCCCGTGCCCTCCCTGAACCCCCTGGTCGGCCTGCCCACCCTGCGGCTCTGCCGGACCTCCACCATCAACCTCTGGCACCCAAATCTCACGATCCTGCCCCACCATCCGGTAAAAAAAATCAGCACGTGTGCCAAACCTCCTAATGATCTTCATGCTGCTCATGGTGGCCCTGCCTAGTGTCCTCGCCGGCAGTGGTGGGGGCATCTCGTGCTGGTGCTGCTGGAGGACACCTATCGCCGATGCAATCCGTGTAATGTACGGCCCGCAAAAAATATCACTCCCAGCCTTCCTACTCTCGTGCTTCGCCAGAAATTTAGCCAGACCGTGGGCTAGGGCGGCACTCCTCCCGCGAATCAAACAGTAAAAGTAGAACATATCGGTCTGGGTGACGTGCTCTTTGCTGAAGCCACGTGATGTAATGGAGGTACTGATGAGTTTATGAAGATATCTAAAAAGTGGGTCCCTAATCTGTGTAGCACGGTTCTCATCTCCACGTACCGGTGGATTGGCGATCGAATCCCACCACTGAACCTGAGAATGCTGGGGAATGGCCTTTACGGCCTGAGTGTACATCGGGGATAGCGTCTCATCCACTGTGTATAACCCCGACAACACCGCGAACGCACGCAGTGTATACCTATACTCCTCCCCGAAAAGTGTGAAACTAACTGCAATGGGCTCTACCGCGAAATCCTGGACGGCCTGTGGGAAGGGACCGACAACCGGTACGTAAGCAAAAGTACATAGAAACTCGAGAACTAAGAACGGGTACGTGGGCAATCCGGAAGTATCGAAAAGACGTCTGAATGGAGTATCCGGCGGTACGATAGCGTCGTATCTCTCAATGGCCTGAATCTCCGTAAAAAACGGCACGTATTCCGTAATACGCTGCGTATAGGCTTAATGTAAATGCCCTATACGCCACGTATTCCGTAATACGCTGCGTATAGGCTTAATGATTACGTAATGATTGCTAATGATTAGTTGATAATGATTGGTATAACCTAATACGCAGCGTATTAGCTAATACGCAGCGTATTAAGATGTATGAATAGCAACACCCTTACACAAACACATAAGAATTGATTGAAAATAAACAATAGAACATTGGAATTTAATGACCAAAGACCCAACCACCTTTTGCCGAGTATATTTAAAACAAAACTCACACATTACAACGAACCTAAATCTCCTCTTTATAATATTAAACGAACTTTCAAACCAATCTAATATAATAAGACTCAAATTAGAAAACTAAATCAAATAAAACCAACTCAATACTCTACCTACCAAATAAACGAATAAACATAAACATTCAAATAATCTAAACCGTCTTTAACTAACTTACTCCCAAGTTTCACATTTTCACATTTTCACATGTGAACAAAGAAGACTAGTCTAGCATACAATCCATCACCTTGTCCGAAATGATTGATAAATGAATTAAATAGGTGGTATTTAGGTTATACGATTTTTAGTATTATAAATAAGGTTGATGTTCTTGACAATAATAAATAAAATAAATAGATCGTGTTTAAGTTGAATAATTTGTTAACAGTAATTTATTCACTTCATAAATATCAATAACGGGGTGACAATCATTATGCTACTAGACAAAAGGACTATGAACATTAATAAGAATAATCAGCGGTATAGTTTTTTGATAGTTTAACTTTCAGAGTTTCAAGTCGAAATTTGTGCCGGTTCTGCAATGAAGGGGAGGATTCGGTGGAACATATATTCACCGGTTGTATGTTCACTTCTATAGTTTGGCATTGGGTGTTGGACTGGGCTAAGACGCCTCCTCTCCTTATTTTCTCGTTCGAGGATTTGGTGATGTTACACAATGATAGGCAGGTGGGACACACGAAGCGTGAGTTGTTTCAAGCCATCATTTTCATTACGTGCTGGAGTATCTGGATTGCTAGGAATGAAGCCATTTTCCAAGATAAGGTGCCATCTATAAGTAAAATTATTTGTAATGTTAAAAGTTGGAGTAGGCTTTGGTGTAATACTAGGTGTAGAAAGTCGATCGACTGGAGGAACTTTGTCATGGTGTAATTTGTTGGGGGTTTCGGGCTAGCTTCTTGCTAGTCCCGTTTCCTTCCCGTTTTTTCTAATATATCTTGCTGTTCAAAAAAAAAGTCGAAAACCTGGTTAAAAAGAGCATTAATTGAGCATTAAAAGGTTTATTTTATTGTTATAAATAAGTGCATAGAGATTAGTATAGTTGTTAATAATTAAAATACTTTTGTGGGGACTTTTTTTTTTTGAACGGCGTTTGGAACTACTCCCCAAATCTCCAATACCCGAATGAGCCTTCCTGAGACGGGATTACAACCGTCCATACTGATTTTGACACTCCAGGCTTGGCTCACCCAGGAACACCATCAAGGAGGAAACTCACCACTTGAGAAAAACCCCCTTGAGTCAGGTTTGAACTTGAGACCTCAAGGTCCCCAAGCTCTAACCTTCATCCCCATACCATTGGGACAAATGCCCTTGGTTTTGTGGGGACTAAATAAGAAAAAGGTTGATATCGATTATCGGATTATAATTATGTAACTAATTGTGAATCGCGTTTGGAAGGAAGAGCAATCACCGTCTAATCACATGGCATACACATGTTTGGATACATGTATTTTCTTAAACCAATGGCTTTATGTTGGTCACGTGTGTCAACATAAATTAGTAACTAAATAATTTAAATAAAAGTTAAAAACTAGAAATGGTTGTAATGTGTTTAGTACTATCTATAACTTTTGATCCATTAAGAATTAAAGTTTTATTATAAACTAGATTTTGTTGTGTAAGTGTTGGCGTGTTGTCAGGAAGATAACGTGGGTATATTCAAAATCAGTTGCGCTATAACGCTACGTAAAAAATAAAAATACAAAAAAAGAAGTAACGACATTAAAATCATAAGGAAAATTGATTAAAGTATCTAAGCATACTACTTAAAAGTTATGTTACATTAAAAGTTATGTTACAAGACTATACTCATTACACCGCTAACTTATGTGCTACAGGTTTAGAAAAAAACTACGTAACGAAGTTAAAACTAGTTTTTAACGAGTTATTTATTATCTTAAATATCTTTAATGGTAACCGTAATAATACGGGTTTAGATAATAAAAAATCAAGATTGTTTATCCTTAGAACATTTATTTTTAAAGGGTTTTCTAATATGTGCCCTAAGGGCACACATAAGATGCAATAAATGTATCTCGAAAATTAAAAAAAGTGCAATAAATGCATCTCGAAAATTGAAAAATACATTTTTCAAGAAAAATCTTTGTACCTTTTTCAATTTTCAAGATGAATCTTGGTATCTTTTTCAATTAACGATGTGTATTTATTGCACCTTATGTGTGCCCTTAGGGCATGAGGTATACCTCATGTTAACTTAACATGTTAACATGCCACATAGGCGCCACGTCACCTTTAACACCACATTGGAAAGTTTAACATGGGTGCGGGATACTCCATGTGGTGTTAAACTTATTTTATTTATTTTTTTTTCTTTTTACTTTCCAATTATTTTAATGACTACAAATCGGTTTATTTTTTTTTTGGGTTTTTGTATCGCCTTCGAATAATTAAAAAAAATTAAAGAAGATGCTTAAATAATTAAAAAAAAAACACTACAAATAGATTTCTTAAAAAACATAAAACTACAAATATTCCAAAAAAAAACAACTACAAATACTTCATTAAATAAAAAAAAACTACTCGTCGTCACGTAACTCCGCCATGATTTTTCGCTTTTCTTTCTCAATCATATCTCGTTGCTCCGGATCCAAGTTCGTGGTATCCATGCCGAGAAGACGGAATTGTTGAAGACGTAATTTTTTCTCACGAATTTGGGTTCTTTTTTCATGCTCCGCGTTAAACCTCGACATTTGCGCGTTCATCTTCTCGTCCATTTCTAGCTCCTTTTCTAGACGAATTGACTTCTTCTTTCCCACGGGCCTTCGCAAAACCTCTTGTTCTTGAGGTTGCGTTTCATCTTCGTCCTCGAACACCGAATCCTCGTTTAAATTTATGTTGCACCGTCCCGTTGAGTTAGATCCCATGGGACTATCGCGATCGGTCGAGGAACGCTTCTTGCTAGCGTTGGTGACCTCCACAATCTCAGCGAACTTTGGAGACGATTTCAATATTTGATAATGTTGAAGAAGAGGTGCCGAGTTGGTGTTGTCGTCTTTGTATCGATTAACGGCGATGTTGATCAAATCGCCGTCGCTCGCACCGCTTGGACGAGTTTGTTCCACGCCCAAAAAGACCCCATGGAACTTGGCAACTTTTTTCTTGATGGTGCCCCACTTGCCGCTAAGTTTGTCGTTGTTGCGAAATGTCGGGATCTCATCGGGTCTCGCCGCCGCCTTCTTGCTAGCGTGGAATTTTTTACTAACTCGATCCCAAAACGCATCTTTTGTTTGCGAGTTACCTATTTAGAAAATATAAGAATAGAAACGTTAGTTGGTGATTTCTAAAATATAAGAAAAAAAAATCTAGATTTAAATTATTTTTAAAAAAATACCAATTTTCGGGTCCTCCGATGTATCGATATAAGCCCGAACTAGATGTAGCTCCTCCTCGGTATTCCATGGCACCCGTCCTTCTTACTCTTGGAATCCTTCGATCGGTTTTTTCCCCTTCCCTCGGCCTCTTCGAACACGATCGGGAACTTGTGTTTCGGGAACGATCTCTATATCATCGTCTTCATCTAGAAGTGGTGTTTGCGGGTGCGATGGAACGGATGTGAAATTCGGTGAGAAAACGGGTTGTGATTGGAATGGAGATGAGAAGCCTTGAGGTTGTGGGTTTTGCCCCCATTGAGCGTAATTGGTAAACGAGGGGTTGGGGTTGTAGACGTTTGAGGGTGGTTGACCCAAATACAACGGGTTAGGTTGGCCCCCCCACATCGGGATATGCCACGGTTGAAGGTTCGGGTTGTTGGGAGGGTTGTTGCTTGAGGAATCTTGATTTTGTTGGTTTGGATTCATGGTGTTTTTTTATAAAAAATGTTAAAGAAAGAAGGAGTAGAATAGAGAAAAAGGTGTAAAAATTTGAATAAAGTAGGGTTTTTATAGGTGAAATGGTTAAAAAATTGGGTTAATTAAATTTTTTATTTTTTTTAATCAATGCCCAACGGTCCAATTTTTGACCGTTGCCCAACGTTTCTCCTCTTTAACGCCCGTTGAACCTTTGGCGGAGATCGATGGCGCCGCGCCATAACGGCTAGGGGGGCGGTGTTAGCGCCATTTGGCGCCGCCAAACAACCCTTTGGCGCCGGTATACCCCGTGCCCTTAGGGCACATGTTAGAAAATCCCATTTTTAATAATGCATTTATTATATATGATAGTTGGTTCGTTATTAGTTGTATTAGTCGCTTTCATGTTTGTACTATACAAGCTTTCCTATTAGCGCGTTGCGGCAAGCACGACGTATCGAACCCCGATTGGAAGCATTGTGCGTTGCATTCGGCAACCGAACACAAATGCAACATTGAACAGCCACGAAAGGCAAAAACTTACTGTTTCATTCATACAAACATTTAAAAAACCAACCCATATACCTAAGTTTTTACTACACGACAACAACAATACATAAAGCTAAGCCTACATGACAATACCATATGTACCCGTACCAAAATAGATGATACATAAAGCTAAGTGTTTACTACATGACAACACCATATGTACCCGAACCAAAATAGATAGCAAGGTCTATTCAGCCTATTGGGGTTACCATTTTCTACAAAGGAGTTGCTAACACGCGTTTATAGGTAAGCGTTTCAAAAAAGACTTCCTAATAGGTCGTAGCCTATGCCAAACAGTTGCCGATCATGGCTCCTTATCACTGCCATCCATTTTTCCGATTGCAAGAGCGCTTCCTGCTCGTGTTAAAAAAAGAGAAAAAAAACATTAGTGATCTTTTCAAGTATACCAATGTTAAAGTACCACCAAGAAGATAACATAAATGTACAGTGACATTCTACGTGAAATGAAAATGCAAATCAATGGAGATCACAATATCTGCCAGTACACTACATTTATACTCTTATTAGACGTTTAGGCGTTTGGCATAACTATAAAGGGCTGGATTTGTGTATGATGTTAGAAGAGAATATAGTTGTTTCTGACGCAAACTAAAATAATGTTGATACATGTAACGCTTTTTCTAAAACTTAAAAGGCACTAAATCTATCAAACCGTAAAGAAAGCACCTAACAATAGCGATAAACTTTTTTCTGCAAAAGTTACTTATTCTAAATCAATAGCATTAAAAGGTTAAATGGCCAGACAACTATCACCTATACTTATATAATGCATTTGTAGGTGTATGGTTACCTTGTTCGGGATCTTCCTTCCTTTTTAGTCCGCTGCTTTCTGTTGTAGCGACTTGGACTGTTTCTTTGCCTTCGCTGGTTGTAACTGATCAGAAACATTATTGAACAATTTAGGTGCCATGGGTCGTACTCGTAGCATATGGCTATATAATGTTTTGGCATGCACATGTTTACCTTCAATTGGAAACAGTTCTTTCCGTGCGCTACTCGTCTGTCCATCCGTGATGTAAAGCTTTCCTTTGTCTTTCATTTCTGGGGCGGTCAGGGGCAGGGGTGTTTTCTTATTCGTGCCAAACACGTTATTAGTTGCAAAACACCATTTAATCACCCATAAGAAATCCAAAACTCTAGGCTTCAGGAAGAAAACATAGAGTATATTTTAGCATCGGTTGTTTTTTATAAAAAGAAAACCTTTGCAGTAAAAACTTGGCTAACAGCTGGCAAACCGAAGAAAGATATGAAATTGAAAAGATAACAACAAAATAAACATATGTAGTCAGAACACAATTTGTTTATAAAATATAAAGTAGAAAAAACTCACCGAGTCAACTTGCAAAGAGGTGCTTCCAAGTACCCGTGAACCAAACACCATTTAAAAGGCAGGAACAATATACCAAACTATGTAAACCAAAACAACAACAAAAATGTTTACAGAATCAACATTTAGGCGAGAAAGCATACCCCAGGCCACAGTATACTCGTTAGTGGGTTAATCTGCTTAGCCTTGGTATCTATGAATCATAGAATACATAGGATTGTAATGCAGTTCCAGGCTGGTTTGCATTATTTCCTGTCGACGTTGTATTACATTATATACTATATATGATCCCTAACATAGCCAAATTTAGTATCTATGAATTAGACACAATATCCATTATATTATCACATCACAAATTTCAATGATATCTTTTGGTGTCACATTCAGTAGACATAAAACCATATCCTGTAACTATAATTTGTCATTGAAAGTACACGGAATGCTTCATTATTTATTAACTAAAAACTTATAAAAGTAACTACTATATCAACAGATTCAATGACATTTTCTCAAAAAAAAAAAAAAAAACAAATACTATATCAACAGATTCTGCCACATTCTCTAAAAAAAATAGCAAATAGATTAATGATCGATTATGTGGGGTAAATATATAGGCGTAAGATTAAAACCTAATATTATTGACAGATTCAGCCATATTATCCTCAAAAAATTAGGTAATCGACTAAATAATGCAACTATGTAAACGCCTAAAATTAAAACCTAATATATTGATGGATTCAATAACATTTTCCTCAAAAGTTAAGCAACTAAGCAAGCAGATTCGTAACCGATGCAACTATGCAGAAGCGTAACATAAAACCTGGATGTTGGAATTACCTCAGCAGCAAGGTACTCGAGAACGACGGCAAGGTAAGACGGAGCACGGGTACCAACGCGTTTTGGCGTACCGGCCTACCTTGAGGTACCGGTCGATCCTACCGACGGGGAACTGAAGACCGGCCTTCGGTGACCGGGTAATTGGCTTCTTCTTAGGTCGTCGGAGATCTTGAACGGGAAGAACAGGCGGAGATTTGAAGATCTGATGAGAAACGACTTGTAGGAACCCTTGACGAACCGTTCTTAGAGAGATAAAGAGATCTATACCTTGCTATAACTTGATACCAAAAGGAACGGGATCTGAGAGCCAAAATATCGATTCAATGTAGGCGAGCGTAAAAAAAGGAACCTGGAAGATGAAATTAGGGATTTACCCTGTGTTTCCGCCGATGGTGATGGTAGCCGGCGATCGCAATGTGAGCACAACAGGAGATGGTAGCAGAAGATGGAGGTGGTGATGGTAGCCGGCGATCGCGGTATGAGCATAGCAGAAGATGTGTCCTTAAGCATGGCGTGTGGTAGGTCAATGAGAGAAATACAGAGACTGATGTGTGGTGTGTTGCATACGTTAGGCAGACCCATAAAGCCACACACACCACAAACACAGATGCATCAAAGAGTTGTACCAAAAAAGTAACCAATATTGTAAGTCATGCATTATAATTTGTAAATGGTGCACTATGGGTTGTACAATAAGTTTGTAAATGTTATATAGGTTAATTACGACCAATGTTTTGTAACCTACTAATAATTCAACCGATCTTAAAAATCAAACAATTAACGACCTCATAAACAATATATACATATATACTAGCTTTTTTTTTCTCAATGATAAATTTGAATTAATGACGGATCATTGGCTTCACCCGATCATCTCTCATTCTTCGAGTACACGACTCAAAGACCACCTTGAAAAGGTATCTCATCATATGTGAGAAAACTTCCTGACCAAAATTGAAACCCCGATTTTTTATTTTTTTTGTAACAGGTGAGACTTAAACCTAAGAACTTTTATTTTAATGTATTTGAGTGACTCACCTCTACTATTTGGCCTAGTGATCACTTGCACGTATATACTAGCTAGTTGGGTGTATGTGCGATGTGGCGGAGAATAGAACATATTAACACACTGGTAAAACGTTTCAACAATTAATTGGTGAAGTCTTATATAGATTTAAAGTTTTAATAAAAAATTATATTTGTATAAAATAATAATAATTTTTAAAATATAGTTAAACATTATTACTATTAATTGTTATTCAGTCATTTTTTGATATTTAACAACATAATTAATATAGACGGTTTTGCCCTCTTAAACACTTGTTTGTTTTAAAACGAGACGTGTTGAAATGCTTAAACTTTTTAGACTATGATATCGTCATTGTAACACGAAGCTGATAAACTAATAGCTTTTAGCAAAAAAAAAAAAAAGGGGATGCCTTATATAAGAGTCCCGACCAGTAATTACTTGAAGGATACTAATATCCTCATAATATCATTATTAGTAAAAAAAAGATCAACTTTTCTTAATACGATATCTATCATCTTTTTTCGTTGACATAAAAGTCAAAGAAATCATTTTGATTTACGTGTTTAAACATGTAACTATTAATTCACTCCATCTCTCTCTCTCTCTCTCTTCATGATTTAAAATGTTTTTAGAATTGTTGACAGAAAGCAATTTCATAATGAAGACGTTATAATTCTTCATGTTAAAAGTAAAGAAATGCGGTCCAAGTACAAGGTGATTTATTGCAAAAAGGTTTCCTTTTTACCCTTTTATATTACAAAGTCAAATTTACTTTTAAACAAAAATTCACGTTTTGTAGGTAAAAGTTAAAACTTATGTTTAGAAGAGTACACGTTACACCGCACAAAATAATCAGAGAATAAGCGGGACAAGACAAAAATAAAAGTCGAGTGGGGCTGAGATGGAGATGATGTGACAAATGGCACAAGAATTAGATGAAGAAGGAGCGAGATGGCCATCATGGTTTATTAAATCAACAGAGAAGGACGACAATGAATGATACGGGAGAGGGAACTTAATGAGGACAACGTGGACACTATTGCGCGAAGCATACAAGGACCACGAAAGGATAACTCACACTTATACGCATTTCATTAGTTAGTATATATAAACCCTAAATCTGACACAAATAAAATCATGTTAAAATTAATAAACGGAAAGCGACTCATATATATGGCACTAAACCCGACGCAAATAAAATCATGTAATCCAAATATAAATCATATGACTTGTTTATTAGCCGGTCCAAGAAGTTGACAAGACGTAACCAATTTTTGTAATAAAGTTACAATAAATTATGAACACATTAACATGTTATAAATAGTAGAAACGGGTCTAAAACACATAAACGTGTTATGCTTATAAATATATATTTTAGGAATTTTCTTTTTTAATATTCATGTAGATAGGGGGTCTACTTGTTTAGAAATTAGACTTTAGTACTACTTACACAAACACAAAATGTTTTAAATTTTAATAGATGATGATAAACGTATCAACATAAACACGACTTTTGAAAGATATATTAAATTATTATAATTTTCTCTAAATCATAAAAATTGAAAATAATCTCTAATCTCTAATCTCTAATCTCTAATCTCTAATACTAATAAAGCACTAAAAATTTGTCAAATGTCTCATTTCTAGAGAGTCCACATCATCATTGACACATGTCAAAATCACATTCAATTATCAATTTTAGAAATTATCAATTTAAGGCTAATTACCAATTATATCCAAACTAAAATTTCATTTTATAAAAAAATGACAAAGTTAACATAATAAATTTCCTTATATAATCACAAGTTAATGTTTTGTAATAAATTATGCCATTTATAATTTCAAATCTATTTAATTGTTTTTCTTTTGTATTTTATCTAATATTATAAAGGTAAATTCAACCCGTGTAATACACGGGTTACTAACCTAGTAAATGGGTTACTAACCTAGTAAATAATAAAGAAAATATCAGCGACTTCATATTATTACAAACGTTTACAACCACGTAAAGTAATATTCTAATCAATTCAAATAAAAGAAAATAGATTTCTAGTCAATCTTTGTTGCATTAATTATGCCAATGAAAGTGGAACGATGAATAATATCGAACACCTACCTTCTTAAAACACACCTACAATTTTTAGTACGAAATAATTAGGTTTTTGGCCCCCACTTCCTGGAAAGCTTAGATTCCTGCCACCTTTGCTTTCGAATTTCAAAATGAATATTTTAATTAGAGGTTCACAAAACGTTTTATAACATAATCGGTTTTTAGATCCAAACCGGTTTGAGTCAAAACTGGTTAAAACTCAAACCGATTTTGTAAGTGGTTTTTATTTAAAATAATCGAACCCTATACAGATTGATTCAGATGGGTTTAAACTGGTTCGGCTAGAACCGGTTCTTCAAACCGGTTTATTATTATTATTTTTGTTTTGAAAAATTCAAATTAATTTTTTTAAACCTTACAAAAAAACATAAATTGTAATACATTTAAAAAAACACTAGAGTTTGATTCTTCAGTTCTTCACCTCGTATGGTTTACAAAGTGAACTCTGATAATGACTCCGTACAACTACTATCATATCCACATTCTTGTATCTACCAATGCCATTTCTCAACACTCATTTAAATCATACTTCCATACGATATATAGCAGGGACATCCTTTTGCTAAGATAATAAATAGTGTGACTCTTAGTTGAGCATCCTAAGTTGAGCTCACGTGCAGCCACTATCAATCCATGGTACACGTAGGTAATCTCTTGTGTGATGCCACACTTGGCCCACACGATGTTTCACAACTAATTTGGTTTCTTATGCCTCGTATTAAGACAACTACTAAACTCATACCACTATACTACCTTGTGTGAAAATCCTCTATTACACACGTCATACTTACTCTGTATCTTCCCGGATAATTGCATACTTTTAGTTCAGGATTTCGTTCCATCACGACTACTCTTATTTGGAATCGCGTTATATAGCATGTAATCCACACATACACATGAGATCCACGCATACTCATCTCATTTAATAATCTTCTAGATCACTCTACCACTTTGTCATCACGTACACCCTGTAGGCCTGTACTATTGTTTATGCAAAATGTCCATCCTTTTCTAGATCATCCTCCACATTAGCAACATTCGCCGCATGAAGTTAACAACTTACACATAAACTCCAGCGAGTTATACGTGTCATTCCTAATTCGTCAGTTTCGTATACTACTGATTCCAAACGCCAAAAGCTCGGATTTTATAATCCACCTCTTAACCTCTCCTGACATTTTGCATTCCTTAACCATCTATGAGTTCATTAGCCCTAACATTTTGCATCCTTTAACGGATCATTCTTCTTCGGGATTAACGTGAAAAAGGAGGAATTGCCTCCCGTGGGGAAAGATGCATTACGAAAGAAATCATGAACAAAATCACACATCTCCTCCTTTAAAATGTCCTGATATCTTTGATAAACATAAAAGAAAAACCATCGGCCCAGGAGCTTTTGAATTGCCATAAGACCACACCGCCTCTTTTATCTCAACCAACAAGGAGAAAGAGATTCAATACCACTTTTCTGAATTTCAGCTAACAAATAAAAAGCGATCACTTCTAGTCTTTACTTGAATCCCGTGAAACTCTTTATACTTGGATTTAAAAAAAAAGTCAAGAAACCTCCTTTTAACCAAAAAAGGATCATCCACCCACAAACCACCACCTTAATTCCCCTAATCATAGAATGAGGTATCTTTTTCTAGACAGTACCATGAAAAAATTTAGAATTCTCATTCCCCTCAACACCCCACTTATAAATAGGTAGGAAAATAAAAATGATTTTATGCATGCTCGATGAAACGCGGGCCGAGGCTTCCATCTTATCTTATAGCTACTAAACAGAAAATTTCAAGTGTGACAACCCTCATGCCATAAACAAAGACACGTCCATGTTATCATCGAGTAATCCCAATTTATATCAAATGACTTATAGCCCTAACAATATTTGGGTATTTAATATTCATTAAAAATGAAAATTCAAGTCCCATAATAAAAAAAATATAAAATTACGTAATAAACAGCGGGTATAAAATTACGGTTCAAAAAGAGAATCCAATTCATACTACATTTATATTTATAATTAAAATATTTAATATGAGCAAAAAAAATATAATAATAAAAAAAAAATAACTAGGAGTGACTCCTAGAGAAACTTGTTTTTATCCGCTTAGGTTTTGCTATTCAAAAAGGGCTTGCGGCGCAGCTTGTGCCTGCTTGCCCCGTATGTCGGACTGAGTTGTAACATTTATTTTGGTTGTTAATTGAACTTAAATATTATTTAATGTTATATATGTGTTTTAAGGTTTGGAATTTGGACCCACCTAGATGTGGGTAGGACTTCGACGCTTATGTGTTTTTTTCCTAAGTTGTTGAAAAAGTTAAAAAGTGTGTTGCTATGGCACATTTCAGGTTCTATTTTCACAATTCACACCATTTTGTTATCTTCAAATCAGATCTAGCTAGACAACCGTTTGAGGAGATACCGGATGATTGTTTGACGAGTAGCGGGTCATGTGGGAAAGGCAGATGATTTTTTTCCAGACAAACCTAAGACCCGAGGGTATGTTGGTGAGAGCCGTCCATTAGATGATAGATAATTAGAATTTAGATGATGTATATAATAGACATTTTAGTAAAATGTCGTTATGTTATAAATTTTTAAATGAATAAAGTTAAAAGAAGGGTATAATGGTATATAGATTGAACACCTGATCAACAAAAATTCTACCTCTTATGTTTTTATGTTTAAGGTGTACATCCCACAATCAAAAGTTTATAGAGCTATATTTCAATAACAATAAATATTTTTAATACAATACCATTATGCATTGATAATAATATGTTATTAAACAAACACAAGATAGTGTGAAGAAAAATCAACAATTATATGCTATTTTGTTAATTTTACCCGATGAGGCATCTAATTCATTTTTTATAAAGATGACACCCATGTATTTTGAACCATTGATTAAAAATATGTGTAATGGACGGGGCTATGAGGCAAACATTTTGTTCTTACATTATATTTATAGCGCATGGTGGAAGAAGTTTGATTGATTAATTTTTATTCTCTTTTTTTTTATTTGGGGATAATTTATGAAGATTTTTTTATTTTAAATTGTGGGTGTTATGGGCTTTATAATTACACACTTTTAAGCCATAAACTTTTTGCTGACCGGACCGTCACATGTCACATAATGTACTTTAAGGCTTTTATGATTACACATAACCTAAGTAGATAAATAACCAAACTCACCTTTTACGATTCTCATGTTAAATGTTAAAACATCTTTCTATTTGATAATATATAAAAATTATGTGAAAAATATATTTGAGTAGCTATATCATAAATTATGGTAGGGTATGATTATCAGATTCATGTGATACCCCATATGAAAGTACGATTGAAACGTGATCCATATTATATCCATGAGGTTTATTTCCAACTTTCGAAGGTTTTTTGCTCAACATATGTAACAAAATTTTAAAGCAATGATTAATATTTTTTATATTTCGTGAAAAAATAGATGTTGAAAAACGAAATTCTGTAGCGGAGAAAACTCAACTTAGGTACAAATATTGAAATTTATTCAAGAAGCTGGTTTGCCCGAGAGGTTAAGGGGGAAGACTTAAGATCTTCTGCATATAAGTGCGCATGGGTTCGAACCCCATAGCCAGCAAAGCATTTATCCTATTATTATTTTAAACTTTTTGAATAAACTATTTCTGCCCCTATACTTTCTTCAATAATTAAAATGGACCCTGTACTTTCTAAAATAGTTTAAATTTCTTTTTAGTTTGTAATTAGTCAATAGGTAGAGATTAGTTGTTAATGTTTTATTAATTATTTATTGAGTTAGGATTAGATTAGAACTAGATTTAGTTATTTAATTAGTTTTAGGTTTATCTTTTATCCAAGTTTTATTTGTATAAATAAGGGTGTATAGGGTCTTTGTAAATTGTCCCGGTTTATTGAATGTAGTAAGTTGTTTTTTCGTTCCTTGAATTACCTGTGATATCTATTAATTCGTATTAGAGCTTGGTATAGCTCATACAAGAACGAAGACCGGAGACGAGGAGGACAAGCGGCTAAGCTCAAGTTTAAGGTACACGTTCATTAATTCAAGTTTAAGACCGTGAAAGAACGCAATGAGGTAAAAAACCGATTCTTGAAGGTGGTAAAAGAACGGTAAAAGAACGCGGTTACGTTTTAATCGGCATAAATCTCTTAAATTGAAGATTGCACTTACTTGTTGAATCACGAACATAGATCTGGAAGAAAAAAGGAGTTGGTGGCGTTCGTATTCATATAAGAAAAAGTAAGATTGTCTATTTTCTGTTACTAAAAAAAATTAGGAAGCTTTTGTTAACAAAATTTGGAGACTTTGTTTGTTCACGTGGATTGAATAAGTTAAAAATTACGTCCTTTATTAATATTGTTATTTTGGATTGTAAACCTTTTCAAAAACAAATTACAGAGGACAACTTTTATTCTTAATTTTTTTTCTTGAAAACGACCCTTTTCAGTAACGGCCATCCATTTTAATATTTTATTTTTTACTCTTCATAAAAATATCCTTGATGAATGATGAAAATCGATGAATTGCGTTGCCTTTATCACACCAGGGAAAACTCATATCCACTGACACCACCAACATTTATCGCCATCACCACCCACCGCCACCGCCATCATGTTATATTTTCGGCTACAATAACGGACAAAAACCAGAAATTCCAACAAAAAAAACAAAGATAAGGCAACGGTCGAACGGGATACAGACACACCACCCGAACAAGTCATTGAGCAAATTTCTAAACTCGAATTAAGATACAGACTCACCACTCAATTCTAATCTAGATTTCAAAGATCACCATTCTAGTTTGCTACACTTAAACTAGCAATGGAGGATCAATTACCCACAAATCAATGAGATAATTCAACCATTATTTTCATTCATCAACTCCTGCCTTCGATTATCGAATGAAAGTGTTTAATACAATAGAAAAACCATAACTACCCACTAAGCCATTATCCTACATTCCTACCCTATAGGAACAATATTTGACCAAGTAAAAAAGAACTAAAGAAAATACGTAAATAAAAGAAAACTACGGTTAATGAACTAAAGAGGTTAACAATAATTAAATTGTGCAATAATACAAATAAAAGGTGGCTGGCTTCGACTCAATTTATAAGCAAGGGCACAGCTTAGTGGACACCCGGGGGGGGGGGGGGGGGGGACCGTCCCTCCGGTTTTTTTCGGCCGTAGTGCTAATTTTCGCGATTTTATATATATTGAGGACCGCCCCCTCGAGATTAGGATCCGTGAGTTTTCGTCCCCTCAAAGTTTTCGCCCCCTCAAACTTTTGGCCCAAGCTTCGCCAATGTTTATAAGGATTTTTTGAGCTGCTTACAGTTCACCGCCAACCCAACTAACCCATTGTTGCCCACCCGTTCATTTTATCTAACTCGGATATGTTTGTCATTCCAAAATCCGCGATAGTCATCGGCTAAATTATCCAAAATTTCAACGAGTAATTCGTGGTCGGGCTTACCGCCATCGCATCATTCATCACTGCCGCCAGCACCAACATTCATCGTTAGGCCTGTAAACGAACCGAACGAACACGAACAGGGGCATGTTCGTGTTCGTTCATTTAACTTTAAGCAAACATGAACACGAACACGAACATTAGTCAAACAAAAATTTTCTTGTTCGTGTTCGTTTATTAGGGAAATGGTCATGTTCGTGTTCGTTTATGTTCGTTCGTTTAAGACTAAACGAAAGGTTCACGAACATAAACGAACATAATTTTAAACGAACACAAATTTAAGCGAACATAAAGAACCACACCTTGTTTCCAACAATGTCAATAATCAAGAAAAACATCTAAATGAATGGTTCAAATGTTCATAAATCATTCCAAAATCGATAAAGACTCATCCAACAATCTTAATTTAAGTATTTTATTAATAAAATTTCCTATATTATTATATTAATAAAAATAAACAAACGTAAATGAACATAATTGAACATAAACGAACACACATACATTAACATAAATAAACGAACATAAACAAACGTTCACGAACATAACTGAACGAACAGACAGTTGTTCATGTTCGTTCATTTAATTAAATGAACAAAAAAAATTTGTTCGTGTTCGTGTTCGTTCATTTAGTAAATAAACGAACTTTCCGCCGAACGGTTCACAAACTATTTACTGAACGTTCGGTCCGTTTACAGACATATTCATCGTCACCGCCACTACCACCCAAATTAGTTCCATTCCATACATGTGCAAATTCACCCAAATTAATTTTCGTACATGGGGCCTAAAACTGATCAGACAACAATACATCCAAATTAATTCCATCAGTGTACAAATTTACACACATTTCATCAAAAAGAAGGAAACCCATAAAGCAACTTTTTAAAAACGAAACCGAAGACACAACATTCACCCCAAAGTTACCCACTTGATCTGTCTGTCTTAGGATATAACTAATCCTATAATAACTGTGGTTGATTGATTTTATGAATCGAGAAAC
Source organism: Deinandra increscens subsp. villosa (assembly GCA_039602395.1). NCBI lineage: Eukaryota > Viridiplantae > Streptophyta > Magnoliopsida > Asterales > Asteraceae > Deinandra > Deinandra increscens. The sequence goes on from JBCNJP010000018.1 coordinate 18,066,208, forward strand.
TGAAGGAGAAAGCTATTGAGTGGGGACGGATAGGTGATAGGTCTAAGGGATGTGATGACTGGCGGCAGTGGCGGATCCACCTAGGACCCACCGGGGTCCTAGGGCACCCACTTAATTTTGAAATTTTAGTGCTAATTTCTTGAACCGAACGACTAGGCACCCAAGGTTTTTTATCCGAGGCACCCAAGATTGTTGAAAATGTCTTCTTTTTAGCCGTTTTTGGCACTCAAGGAACCCAACGTTTGTGAAAATAGCTTCTTTTTTAGCTGTTTTTGGCACCCAAGACGCCCAAAGTTATCAAATTTCTTGAATAAAAATAACTAATTTTAATGTTGTTCTTTATTAACTTACGTAATTTTTTAGTGAATTTTTTTTGCACCCACTGAAAAAAATTCCTAGATCCGCCACTGACTGGCGGGGATCGAAGTTGTTGTGGTGGCTGGATTAAGGGTTGGGCAAATAACTGAGGTTTATGTGGTGTACAGTTCAAAATTAGGGTAAAATGGGTTAAGAGGTGATGGCGCGTGGATTAAAAAACTTAGTGTAAAATGTCTACTTTGCATATCATGTGGAGAACATGCGTTTCACTTAACGTTTAAAATTGGATGGTCGTTAGTCAAAAGGGTTGTTTCTGAAAAGAGTTTAAGAATAAAGGTTGTGTTGTGTAATAAGCTTTTAAAAAGGTTATAATACAAAATACTCATATTTATAAAGGAACGTAATTTGCAATTTACTCAATGTTTTCTTATGGAGGTTTTTGATGGCTTAAAATAATTTGAAGATGACTAGTTTTGAGTTCTTTGTTGGTAACATCAAGAGGTTAAAAGCCTAGGGAGGGATACTTCGAGGTAAGGGAAAAGTAAAAAAAGATCAAGGAAGACTTGTGTTTGCTCAATCAGGTGACCGAAATCGCAACCGACAGACTGGGGATGCGAGTTCTGACGATCGACGGACTGATCGAGGACGAGGTCGTAGGAATGGTGGAGCTAGGGGTACCGAAACAACACATCCTACGATTGTGACGAGTTTACGCGTAGGAAACACGAGTTGGTAGGTCTTGGTTTCCGGGTAGGAAACAAGGGTCAGTGGACAAAATGGAATTTGTTTTGACAGGTTGTTTAAGCAGCGAGCTTGATCAATGTAGAAGAAAAGGATGTTAATATGTTTGTGGTTGATGGTTCAAGTGTTTGGACAAGTTGGGTGTGAATATCCCAAAGGAGACAGAGAATACGGGGTGCAATTTTGTGTTGGTTGCAGCAAATGTGTTGATGCAAAGAGAACACAGAAGATTGTTGATTAACAGGGAAGAACTTCGTGTTTAACTTGGTATTCAAGACCTTAGAGGAACATTACAAGATTAGGGGGTGGTTATTAGAGTAATCTTGTAATTAGTCAATAGGTAAGGATTAGTTGGTAATGTTGTATTAATTATTTAATTGAGTTAGGATTAGACTAAAACTAGATTTAATTATTTAATTAGTTTTAGATTTATCTTTCATCCAAGTTTTATTTGTATGAATAGGGGTGTATACTTATAGGGTCTTTGTAAATTATCCCGATTTATTAAATATAGTAAGTTGTTTTCTCATTCCCAAAATTACGTGTGATATTCATAATTTCCAACTCAAGTCTTCGCTAATGCTGTATATTTACTTATTTATAATATTATATTATATTATTATTATAATATATTTAAAAACGAAATTGTCTTGAAGGGAAAAAAAAGTGTGTTTTATTAATTTGACTATCTTAATTATCTTTAAATAAAAAATAAGTAACTAAATAATGCAAATATAATTACGTAAAAATCAATTTACCGTTTACATAAAGTCTCAAGATCGTTTTTATTTTATAACACATTTACTTTATTTTAGAAAATTTTATTAGACCTTTAAATTTTTATGAACTTCCATCAATTAATTGTGTAAGCATTTCACAGTGTATATGTTAATCTGTTGTGTTTTCCCACTCATCACGTAGATACCCCTCCACTATTATTATCAAGACAAGAAGTTGTGTAAAGTAAATAATACTAAAATTTGTGGATTAATATTAAAAGATGAGAAATCTTGATTTTTTTTAATGACCAATGAAATTTTATTCACAACACTATCTAGATGGTAGAAAGATTACACCAAAACCTATCACCAACACATCACGTCAATGAAATTAAATTAGAGATAAGAAATCTTGATCAAGGACAAAATTTTATTTTTCGTACAATAATGCAACAATAGCTATACTATTTTGCAATAAATCATGTATGTGGAGGTAGATAAAACCAAATAATTGTTTATCGTACACGTGCAAGTAAATGACGTATTTGGACTTTGGTTGCACCAGTCATGTCCTCGTGTATTAATAATTCAAAATAAACTTGTCTCAAAAAATATACTAATTAACCTCTAACTATTGTATACTTACAAGATTAGTCCAATATAACCGGTCTTAATCTGATTTAATCCAATCGATTTTGTTTGATGATATTCACAAACCCAGTTAAAATTGAAACGAACCAGATTAAAATTTGTTTCAATCAAAGTTGGTTTTCTTTTATAAACGGGTCTCTAATATGAACTGGTTTGGGTGTTTTGATTTTGACTTTGACTTATTTGACTTGTTCAAAACCGGTTTTAAAACCATTTGATTTGACCCAAGATAATGTATTATGCTTTTTTAAAGACTCTAATCTATCTTTATCTTAATAAATCACTAAAATTGGTTGTCACTGTCATATGTCAAAGCCACAATCAATTACCAATTTATTAAATTACCAATTAACACAATTTATCAATTTTGTCCAAAATAAACTTTTATTTTAAAAAATTAATAAAATTAACGTAGATTTGATAAATTTACTCAATCATTTGAGTCTTTGTGAAACTAACTATAATTTGTTAAACTTAATCAATTTCTTTAATGTGCTAATGATCAACTAATATTTTATAATTTTTTTTACGTCAATCATAATTATTAAATATTTGGACCGTCTTTTTTCTTTTTTATTTATCTAATGTTATAAACCTAAATTTAACATGTAAAGTACACTGGTTACTAACCTAGTATCTAATAAACAAAATAACCTATGTCCATGTCGACACATGTATAATTCACGGACTTTCTTTTTCCGTCTTTTTTGTTATTTTTATTATTATTAAATGATCACTTAAAAATAGTTTTATAATTTTAAAATTCTCATTGATAACTATTTAATATTTCATTTATTCAACACGTGTAATATAGTTTCAAACATAATATAGTAATTATTAAGTTATTAACTGAATTAGAGCAGTGTTCTCAAGGAGTTATCCTCGTGGTTAAGTAGTGCACCTCACAAACAAGAAGCATGTTGCAGGTAGTGGTGCATTTATCTTGAAAAATCTAGAAATTTTTATTAAAAAATAAAAAAATAAAAAATAACTAATAATTGAATTAGAGATGTAGAGGTATACAAGCCGGTCTTTTCACCAAACCGGGCCAGGTTCTCAACCAAATCGGTTTGGTCAAACCAATTGAGGTGGAACCGGTTCGGTTCATGAACCGGTGTTTTGGCTAAAAACCCGAGCCCTAATAAACCAGTTCAGGAAACCAGTTCCTTACTTCCTTATAAACCAGTTTAGGAAAACTGTAAAAACTTAAGCAAATCCCACATTGATCGTGGACATGAGAGATGTTGGGTTCATAAGGAAAGTCTAGCCTCAATATCACCAATGCGTTGGCGTTTTGACTGTGGCTGAGAGAAAAATCTCACAACTAAGCGTGCCCGTGTGAGGTAAATATTGAAAAAATGAGGTAAATTATAGTATTTTATATCATTATTAATGTTTAACTAGTGGGTGACCCGCCCGCGCGTTGCGGCGGGCCACCCATTGGTTGTGATAGAAGAAACGTTTGTCGGATACAATTAGTAAAAATAGCGGCTCGCTCTCGCATTGCCTTGGACAACCTATTTATAACCTGTTTCAATTGAGAATTTAAGCATATCAATTATCCCCATTCCTATGAATGTGAGCACTGCAAGTGCGACTATCACAAATCAACTCATGCGCAATTGTTGTTACTTTAGCCAATAAACCCACATGTACTCCCCCCACCTCATATGAAGACCTAACAATAAAGCTTTGCTTTTTAAATAGCTATCGCAAATAGCAGGCCATACCTGGAAAGTAAAGAATCATACATAAGTAACCACGATAAAACATTTTGATTGATTATGAAACTTATATACCACATCTATGAATAATTGTTTCTGTATACGAAAAATTTAGTAAAAATAGATTATCCTCATGTAACATAAATGAGGGAGAACATTTAGGAATATGATAATACTAATATCAAATCTGTAAAACAAATCACAAATCAGATATGAGAAAATCAACAATAATTAATAATCCAGATAAACCTAAAATTGAGATATGCGATATCGAATACCTAGCCATTGAAGAGAGAGTGATAACCAGATAGCCTCTACAATGAGAACTAATAAATGGATGCAATCAAGAAGTATCTAATAAGATGTAACATGATAAGTGATAATATGATAAAATGTGAATAAGAATTGAGTGAAAGTAAATCAGTTATATTGACGCAATATACAACATGGAGACAGAGAAAGTGAGATCCAACATTACATTTCTTGAAATATAGCTTTTATAGTTTCAGTATTGCAACAAAGAACTTTTTTCAGACGCACTTTATTTTAATTGATGCGTTAGACACATGCATCAGTCCAAACTGTCCTGCAGATTTTGGTAAGAATATGTAGCAGCTTCTTCTAGTGCATAGTGACATGGAAGTAACATAAATAATCTTCATTGTATCACCATTAATCCAAGGAGGGTCTCAGATGTGTTGAGAAATATATCAAATAGGATCACACTCTAGTCATGGTGGTCTTAATATGTTAAGGCCTAGGGGTTAATGAAGTTGTATGTCCAGAATGCCATATAGCAATTGGATCAATCAAACATAAAATTCAAAAATATTACTCATAGTAAAAGTAAAAGATATCACATTTGTAGCTTGGCATCATATTATCAATCGCCTGAGTGCTTCACATGCATAATAGACAGCTCGACCCAACATGGTTGAATGGTATTCTGACTACTCTCCACAACCTGAAATAACACAATCTCTTGTATTAAAAGAAAAAGAAAGCATACCTAAACAATTGTATTAACTGTCAGTAGAGGCCCAAATGATTATTCAAGCTTACTTGAGTAGTTTCGTTCAAATTACTCACACGAATTTCATCAATCACCAATCTATTTTTTAAGATTAAGATCATTAATCACAATAGAATCGGGGTTATCTTCTAAATAGCACTCCAGTAGTTGTACATGTTAGTCCATGATTCAAGTTCATCTTGCGCTCCTGATTGATAATCGCTTGGTTGATGAATATTCTGCAATTCATTTCCGAACGCTCTTGGATTCTACTTGTTCCGTCCTCATTTGATTCCATTGCCACTTACCTCTATCTTCATTCGCTCTTCTAGAATCGCATTCCCCTGCCCATTGGTATTTACCGTGATTTGTTAAACTAACTCATTAAATCTATTGTGTTTCTTCAATTTTCTACACCTCAAACTCCATGAACTATGCCGTTGAAGAACGGCAGTATTTCAAAGCAAAACCCCTAATGTACTACAATCAAAATAATAATCACAAAGCACATTACGAAACCACATGTTAGTAGGGTTTGTTTACCTCAGCCGTCGAAACGATATGCACCTCCGATCAAATCAGTGAATCTTTCGTCATCATCTTCAGGATCGTGAATCCATTGTTGACCATCGACGGGCATCAACTAAGAGCAAAGCGATACCACATTACCACCACCATCATCCAAAGCAGTCATCATCCCTAATTCAAGCGACGGGTCGCCGACTTCTCATCCAGATAAAAACCCTAAAACGCGTCGGTGACCGGATTCCCCCGAGAAACCCTAAAACGATCAGAGATCCAGATTTGGCCTCCCCAGTTCAACTCACCTAAGAGAGAGAGAAAACCGTGTGCTCTTGTTTGGGGGAAACGAAACTGGTAAGAAGAGAGTAGAAACTGTGTGCTTAACACACAGTCAAATGGAAAACTGGGAATGTCTTTCTTTTTCTTTGAACAAAAAGCAAAGGGGAACAGGTTTCATCGAAGGAGGTGAGGGAGGTGTCAAAAATAAATGATCTGGCAGTAAATTATTTGCTTATTAATTGAGTTGTAAAATTGCTATAGGCTCCAAACCGCATAGTATCATCACTCACATTAAAAACTTGCAAATTGTATTATACGAGTAAATCAACCCGCGCCTTGCGGCGGGTCGAAAATTTTCGTAAGCATGTCTTCTTATTTTCGCCTCATGATATAGTTTAAGTAGTAGAAAGGCATAGAAAGTTATAGAAGTTAAGCGCCCGTGTTGCGGGGCGGAGATCGTTTTCACAAAGTTTAAAAGCTTAATTAAGCAGAGATTGTTTTCAGAAAGTTTAAAAGCTTAAGAGTATGGAAGTGATATTTAGAAAGTTAAGAGTGACAACAATTACAATCCTAGCTTAAAAATATACACGCAAGTAATATAAATAGAAACTATAACGGTTCTTTTTTTGCATTTAAAGAATTCAATCAATTTGTTTAAATAAAAAACGACATGCACGTTGATGTGGGAAACACGTGGTATTCGAATGTTGTTTGTCAGTAGTAAACACAATAAAATGCAAGCTGTATGCGGATTAAGAAAATGTAACGTTATATCTTATTTTTTGCCCAATTTTGTATGTACTGAAGCTATTTTCCTAATGTATGCAAGTAATCAATTTTAATTGTAGCAAATTAAATTTTAATAAATTAAATTTTACTAATGTAAAGGTTTAAAACAATCTCAAATGATGGATTATTGATAAGAACTTCATATATGTATAATGTATTTCGTATTTATGGTATTTGATGGATCGATATTCAATGATGGAGAAGTTTCAAATGTTGACACGCTATTGAAGCTAGCGACTTTAATACATAAACCTGTATAAATTATAACGTTTCAAATATACAAAGCAAAATTCTAATTAAAGAAGTTATAGCATTAAAGTATATGCTAATAATATTAAATAACAAATAACTCTATAGATGTAAGATATAAGGAATCCAGCTATCACTTATGATTTAGTTGTCTACACCATAGTAGAGTAGTCTGAAACACCTCTGAAACACTTCTGCAAAATCTTTTTACCTCAACCTTCTTCAAAAACGAAAACTTGATTCGTAAATCTTTGTACTTCAAAATCTATTATAGTTTTATATTTTTCTTATCAAAACTACCAAAACAACCCAAGTAGGTAAGTAGCGTTGAAATACAGGGAGTAAAATTACATGAAAAACACCCACAGGCCCACAGGAAATAAGCATAATGCCATAATGGTCTACTTACAATCTTCATCACTTCTATCTCCTGCCAGGCTTCATGCCTCGGCTGTGAAGTCGATCTATACGCACATCAATGTTCAAGCTTCACTACATGACATGCATGTTCTCTGACTCTTCCACCGCTCTTGATCATATCGCTCTCTCCATCCGTACGTCTTGGCAATGATAGGGTCATTAAGCCACAGCGTTGTCCAAATTTGTACCTATTTCCCAAAACTATCTAGAATGTCTCCTTTGCTCAACCATCTGCCGCATTTACAATCAAAATAAATCAAATTAATGAGAAGTTTAATTACCAAGTTAAAGCCAAGAATTGAATTTTTTTTGTGGACCTCTCCTGCAAACATATGCCCCTGATGCCATCACCACATCACAACGACAGCAATTCGTCTTCTTAGATACGCTCTACCTCTCTTGATCTACTCATATGGGTCATCTATAGGCGGATGTCGTGCACCATCAGATGCAACAATCCAAAGCGAAATGAAAATCCATACAACAATCGGTAAAAATCTGCAAGAAAACACATCATTACATGCCAAAATTACAACTTGAAAAATATGAATGCTAACACCTGGATTTGAAGGTACCAATTTGACGACATCTATTCTTTGTTAAGATCATAGTAACCATGGTTACCAATTTGAGATTGAAATGCCAAATCAGATGCAACACCATCACATCCGAGAGTCGGTCAGGAAAAACCCCAAATCGGATCACCGGATAAAGAACACATAATCCCAAACTGCCGCGACCTCAACGTCATGACAGTCGAAAGAACACCATCAGCGGAGCAACCACCGACGCAAAGAGCATCACCGATCAAACGAACGACAAGTAAACCGTCGCTTCAACGCCTCAACGTCGAAGACGGAGCGACGCCACAAATCAGACAAATCAAAAGGATTTTTTTTCAGATCTCAACAGTCTCTTGAACGCCTCAACGTCGGAGACGGATCAACGACATCATCGGCGCCATAAATCAGAACATAGGAAGTTAATAGGGAGAAAAACCGATGAGATTTCCCTGCCGGAAGAAGCGTTTGAAGAAGAGAGAACTCATTATGCTTCTAGTGAGAAGTACAGCACATGGTTTTGTTGCTGGGAGAAGGAAATATTGCTTTCAATCCGAAAGAGTGTGGTAACACGTGTAATAGTGCAGACATGTGGTATCCACCGCCCTAAAAAACAAATAGGAAAAAGACGTTTGTGCGGAATAGTAACTTTGTGAGCCTGACAGTATTTTGTAAATGTTATATAAATAATATATAATATAATATGTTATGGAGAAAGTGAGGTAAACACTGTAATTATGTTAAACCGAGTCATAATAGGTTAACGAGTGAAACTTTATAACTATTTTTTTATGAATATTAGTTTTTATAATTGTAAAAGAAAAGTAATAAAAAAATCAAAAGTTATATGTCGATTTGTGCCTCTCGTGAAGTACAGGAAAAAATAAGAAAGTCAAAATGGGTTCAAAGGCCCATTTGGATGTCATATCCATTGAAATAAAAAACGTGAAGACATAAAGGAAAAAAGGGGGGCAGCAGCCCTCTTCTATTGCGTTCGTGAATTCAAGGAGGTTTAGATTAGTTTCGTTATCAAAATGTTTTATTTTTTAATTTTAATTATCTTGTTTAGGTATTTTTAGTTGGTTTATTCTAATATCTTGTTAATATGATTGGCTAAATATTCTTGTGGTCATACCTAAGTGTAGGGTTTTTTCAATTTCTTAATTGTTCTTGGTTGTTTTAGTATTCTAGGATTGATGTAGTTGGTAAATCAAGTCGATTCACACATCACAACCCTTAATTGTGAACGGATCCGGTAATTAGCATGTTATAACCACTTAAGCTTAAACTCGGGTTATCACAAGCTAATCCGTCGCATCGTCCCCCCTTAAGGACGTCCTAATCAAGCATTTAAGAACGATTTAGATTTTGTAAACCCGAACTCTAAGTGTGATCATATCTTTCAGTTATTGTTTGCAATCTAGCTTTTTTTATTTAAAGCTTACATCTTTCACAAACAAAAACCAACTTTTACACTTTTTAGATTTTTAGAAAACCTAGTTTACTTCGCCTTATGCTTTGCAAAATGAAATCTCAAAGTGGTAAATGAATTGAGTTTGATAATATACCACATATCTTGTATTCAGCCATTTTAGTATCGTTTAACATCTCATATAAATCATAGTTTACCCAAACTTAAGAATATACTATTGTTGGTTCGATTCTCGCAGTCTTCGTTTGAGTGTTTAAGAAAGTAGATGATGTTTTATTTATTTCTTTAATTAAATCAAAACATCCTACGCCTATCTACATTAAGATATGAAGCCAGAGGGTGCAATTGAATTTTGTGCCAAACTAATATATAACTTATATACAAATTTTCAGAATTATTCAAGAAGCTGGTTTGCCCGAGAGGTTAAGGGGGAAGACTTAAGATCTTCTGCACATAAGTGCGCATGGGTTCGAACCCCATAGCCAGCAAAACCGTTTTTATTATTTTTAACTTTTTGGTAAACCATTTCTAACCCTGTACCTTTTTGAATATTTAAAATGGACCCTTGCACTTTCTAAAATAGTTTAATATATTTTAGTTGAACAATGATGCGAAAACATATGTCTTGCCATCTCACCTAGCGTTGCACATTTGCTTATACGGACAGTGAAATGTGCCAAGTAAATAAAACTAAAAGTAGTGGGTTAATTTAAAAAAAGTGAAATATAAATCAAGGATATTTTTTGAGTTGTTATATAGACACCTAAGGTTTTACTTAATTCACCCATTTCCTACGGTCGTTTTGGTCGAAACTGTCGTTTCAAGGTCGTTTCAGTTGAAACGGCCGCCACGTGTCGCGACGACGAAACCTTAAAATTCAGGGGGCCCCCCTTTATATTGACCGTTTCAAGGTCGTTTTGGTTGAAACTGTCGTTTCAAGGTCGTTTCACTTGAAACGACCGTTTGGTTTTGGTGTTTTTAGTAAAATCCTCGGGTTTTGGTGTTTTTTTGGGTACAATAATGTAACAAAACTATACTAATTTGCAATATATACTATATGTGTAGGTGGACAAAATGAGATAATTGTTTCTCGTATATGTGCTAAGTACTAAAAATGACGTATTTGGAGTTTGGTTGCATAGGTTATAGGTTATGAATATACCTTATGCTAAATAATCGTTCTCGGGCTTTACTAGTAAGTTGTTGGGGGTGTAAACGAGCCGAGCCGAACTCGTTTATTAAACGAGCCATATTTCAGGATCGAGCTCATGCTTGAGCTCGTTTAGGCCCTGCTCGTTTGAGCTTTTACCAATCTGATTTCGAGTCGATCACGAACCTGTTTGACTCGTTTACACCACTAGTAAGTTGTGTGGGTGAATCAAACCCATGTCACATTAGGGTTAATCCATCACGTTAGGCCCATTTGGTAGGTATTCCTGTATCCACTCCGATCTGAAACCTTTTGTTAAATCCATCTTGATTGATCCAATCCATTAGTTTGAAATCAGTTATAGAACTCATCCGTGGAACCGATTAAAATCAAATCAAACTAAACCAGATTAAAATCAATTTCAAACCGAACCAATTTTTTCTTTTATAAACCGGTTTCTAACCTAAGTCAGTCTAGCCGACTAGCCGTTCCAATTTTAATTTTCTTTGACTCGTTTCGAACCGGTTTTAAAACGATCCGATTTATCTCAAAATCCAATTCATTATCAAAAGGTCAAGCCCAAATTTATAGACTGGCCCAAGATATGAAAAATAGGAAATCGAGCTGGGCTTATCCGACCCATCCTAACCGGGGCAAATATCGGATCTCATGTTATATTGTTGCTCAAGAAATCACTTCTTCAAATCTCTCGTTCGCCCTTTCCCCAACGATCTGTTTTTTTTATACTTCTCGATTGAAAGGTATGATCTCCACCGCCTAATTATTCAGTTCTAGTCCCTCTTTAATCTGATTATGTGAATAGTTGTACGCAGTTTTTGGAATTTGATCAGAATCATGTCTTAGTGTTTAGGGTTTTGTTACGAAATTTACCTTTTGCTGTTTTGTTCTCTGTGAATTCGCTTTAATTAGTGGCTTAAATTCAAGTAGTTTAGGTGCGAGTAGTTGATGCCTTAGCTGTATCAGTCTCTATGATTTGTTGGTAGTTTTATAAGGGCGTGGCTTTTGGGACTATTTGTGGGATGTTTTTCGATTACTCAAAGCGATATAATACGTATTGGACTCTTGATTTGAAGATTGATAAACTTATGTAACTGTTGTAGATAAAGGCATCAAAAAGAATACTATACATGGAAAATTGAACATTTTTTAAGCATTGTATTTGGCCTTGCGTTCAAGTAAACCTTGTACTACCTAAATTTGATGCATAAGTGATAAAAAATTTCAATAGTAATGATTTTTGAAATTTAATTGTTTTTTTTGAAAGCTAAAGTGTGGTACAGCGGTTATAGATTATGTTCACTCTTGGATGATAACTTTCAAAATGCATTTGTCAGAGCAGAATTAGCATTCTTAGTCGTTTGTGAGGTTTTAGCTACCCGAAAACCGTTGTAGTTGCAGAAGTAAAAAAAAAAAAGTGTAAAACCAACATTCTCTTGTCTTATTCAAATAAACTTGCTTTTCTTTTAAAGCAAAATGGTAAACTGGTTGCAAATGTTAGTCACTCATGTCTCAGATGCAGAAATGATACAAGGTTTGTTACCTTTTCACCACCATACAGCTACTATTTATTTAGCATATCTATGATGTTTGATATTGGTGTCAATCTTTTCTCCTACCATTTTATAATCCTCATGTGTTTAAAATTTGGAATGTAAACATGCATGATCCTGCAATTCTAGAGTATATATGCTCTTCTTCTTACAAAGTGGAGCAATTATTATCAAGATTTTTGTTTTAGTTGTTGATGATATTAAATTCTTTTGAGGATGATTAAAGTATGCAGCTTCCGTAGGGATCTTGAAATTTATGAAATTATTGATGAATTATTGTTTCTAGGTGGAAATCATGAAGCTTGACTTTAGTGGACTAGAATCGAGTGCACCACTCTACGGTGGAAATAATGAGTTGCTATCTGACGGGTTCTCAGCAGCCCCTTCTTTTGATCTTCCAGTTACATCAGATGTGAGTTTTTTTTGCCTCATTATATCCTCCAATAAATGCATCTTCTTTTTAATTAGAAAATTGATGAATGCATTATAATGCTAAAAACTACCTCAAATCTTTTGCCTCAGTTTGATGATTTCCAGAAGAATTCTATCCAAATGGTAAAGCCAGCAAAGGGGACAACAACGTTGGCTTTTATTTTTAAGGACGGTGTTATGGTTGCTGCTGATTCCCGAGCTAGCATGGGAGGCTATATCTGTATGTACCTGTTTTAGCTGAAGATAATTTATTTTATAGCTCCACACTACATTTTGCAATTGCAGCTTATGCATTCAAATTTTATAACCTGGCTTAACATAGTTGTTTATTGATGTTTGTCATTAACGATTGTTGATCTGTGTCTTACTACGTAAAAACATGTTCTAAATTTTTCCAACATGTGTTTGGACATGGTAGCCACTCTGATTATCCATATTTATGCTAAAAGAGATCGAATGTTCTTGCTTTAAAAATAATACCTAGCTCATTGTGTATTAAATCCCAGTAGCCAAAGTTTTAAGTTACACTAGACAAATTAAAGGAAAATGATCATTCATGATTCCGATGGAACCTAAAATAGTTTATGCAGCAGTAAAACTGTAAAGATACTCCCAGGAGGCTTTTTATGCTATCTGAGTTCTGTAATTCTGTTCACAAATGCTGATATGTAACTAAGTTAGTAATAACAAATTGATGGTTAGTGATAGCTATGTTTGTTGTTACAGTATGGCAAGATGTTATAGCTGTAGGCCTGTAGTGGTAACCTAGAAACAAACATTCTCTTAAGACTGGGCTCCATCCTCTCTGTCTTTAAACTATTTGTTTTGTCATTATCTATACTTTCGGCTTTAGGTAGCGAAATAGGCTAATAATACAGATCGGGTAAAAAGTCAAAATGTTTTCAGGTCAAAGTGGGCTGTTTTAGTAAAGAGTTGAAATGGATTAAGGTTGGGTTGACCCATAAACATTTTCTTTATTCATTTTATTTATTTTAATAAACAATTAATTAGTCAAATAGGATGGAAAAAAAACTCTATTGTTACATTTACAATTATACTGTCCCCTTTCATCTATTATTTTCATTTGATCTATTAAGAGTACACATAACCCAATTCTCTCCGTAATAGCCAATAGGTTCTATTGTAACTAGTGTTCGAAATACCATATAGCCAAAACATGGCATTACATTTCCTCAGGCTGATGGTTCTAGTTATCAAGCATTAAACTCTCTAATCATCATTTTGATTTATTTTCAGCATCTCAATCCGTGAAGAAAATCATTGAAATTAATCCCTATATGCTGGGTACCATGGCTGGTGGAGCTGCAGATTGCCAGTTCTGGCACAGAAATCTAGGCATTAAGGTAATCTTATGTTGCCTACTTCGGTTTGGTACAGTAGCTTGTTTTTTGATTGTTTTTGCCTGGGATAATACCAGAATTCGTTCTTTTTTGATAAAATATAAAAACCTTTGTAACTTTCACAAAGTTCGACTTAAGGACTCAAGGTAATCCAGACTGGTTACCAGGAGAAAATGATGACATAACAGATGACTTCTCAGTCATATTGACTTTTTTTGTTGTTGTTGACATAATGGAGATGTGGCTTAAAAACTTGTTACCTGCTGACTACGTAAATTGAAATTTCTTAAAGTTTAAGGTTTTTTTTTTTCTACAACTTTGGTCACCTAAATAAAAGTTGACCTTTATTTAAGTTTTCCCCTTCTTGAAATATGACTGGCTGTCCCTTACAACATACCCTTTTGTTCAACAGCCCCTCTAAAATTGGAAACTTTTGATGTGAGTTTTCTTCTAAAATGTCAAGTTTGCTGAAATCCTGGATTTTTTTTTTGAAAAAAAAAGGGGTATCACAGTCTAACACACCCTCCACAACCTACTTTTAAATATGCACCAATGTCTACTATGGGACTAAAACCCTCACTTGGGGAGGAACACCTTTACTACACAGATACCGCTAAACGACAAGCCCTTTGGTCTGAAATCTTGGATAAATAAGTAATAATGTATGCATTATGGGCTAAAGCAGTAGTTGCGTTTGTATTATTTTTCAGTGTCGTTTGCATGAATTGGCAAACAAGAGAAGGATTTCAGTGACCGGTGCTTCAAAATTGCTGGCAAATATATTGTATTCTTATCGTGGAATGGGTTTGTCTGTTGGGACAATGATTGCAGGATGGGATGAAAAGGTATATATATATATATATATACACAATCAAACATCGAAATATTGTTTTTGTACTTTATTTGGCATGTTTAAGGTGGTTCTAAAGTTTCCCATATTTTGCTATTTGTAGGGTCCGGGTCTGTATTATGTAGACAGTGAAGGAGGACGCCTGAAGGGAACAAAGTTCTCAGTTGGGTCTGGTTCACCATATGCTTATGGTGTTCTAGATAGCGGGTGAGCACCTCATCCGGAACATGTTTACATGTCCTTAAATACCATCAAATCTTGTCTTATTATCATATGTTTACATGTCATCAAGATTATAGTGGTTTCATTGTCTTCACTTTTCAATTTGGTAGGTATAAATATGATATGACAATTGATGAAGCTGCTGAATTGGCTAGAAGAGCCATTTATCACGCAACATTCCGTGATGGAGCTAGTGGTGGTGTTGCTAGCGGTACACCCTCTTTCTCTCCCTATGTTAATTATCTTTACGATTTTACTAGACGTGGCTAAATGGGAAAGTTCACGGGTTGGGTAATAGGTCAAAACATTTTGGTTTAGACAAAAATACATTGTCCGGCTCAGGCGACTTCAAACACATTTTGTCAAAAAATTTCAGATATTTACTAAATACTTAAATAATCTAGTTTTTTAGTAGAATAAGAAGACAATGTATAAGGAGGGGAAAGATCTATAGAAAACCAATAATTATCCAGAAAACCAAAAAACCAACCTTTTTTTCTCTATAACTTCTTCATATATTAATATTTTTTAAAAATAATTTCACCAAAAATTCTATAATTTTATTAGCTTTATTTATGGGAAAAAAAATTTAAAAAATAAAAATTTTAGTGATTTTTTATTATTGCATCATGCAATAGTACCAATAGTATTGCATAATGCATTATAATTAAAACTACTTAAAAACAAGAGACTTAACTTAAATATGAATGTGGTTTATGCGAATAATGTAAAAAACAAAGAATTGACATTCATAAACCAATTTTATATTATTGTTGCATAGTGCAATATTAATTTCAAGCTAAAATTTGAATTTTATTTTATTTTTAAAAAAAACTCGAAAACGTTTTTAAAGTTTTTTCTTTTTCCAATATTCTTAAAATCATGAAAGAAACATATAAAAAAAGTTTAAAAAAAAATAATTTTTTTCCTTGGTTTTTTGGTTTTTTATAAAATATTGGTTTTCTATGGAACCCAACCCAGGCTACTCAAATATTCAACTTCTTCATTAAGTAACTCATTTATAAGTAGGCGGGTTGAAATGACTACCTCTAATCTCTACATCTCCATGATTTAATTACCATTTGATGCTTTTGTTTTAGTTTATCATGTGGGCCCAACCGGATGGACAAAGCTATCGGGTGATGATGTTGGTGAACTTCACTACTCATACTATCCTGTCGAACCAGCCGTTGTTGAACAGGAAATGACCGAGGCTGTAGCTGTCTGAGTCGAACTAGTTGCTCGTAATCTGTTAAGAAAACATGGGGAGACTGATGTACTTTTGTTATGGTTTTACATTTTCAAATGACATTAACTTGCTTTTTCTTGTATTACTAGAGTGTGGCATTATTATCAATGTTCCTACATTCCAACATTTTCTTACCTTTTGTTTGTACTTTGAAAGTCTAGTGTTATGAGTGTGGAGGGGTGGAATTGAACCTACAACCAAAACTATTCTAAAATTCATGTCAGGTTTACCTCGACAGCTTGACTGCTATAAAATTCATGTCAGGTTTACCTCGACATTCAAATATCCCTAGATTACCCTAGCAAAAAAAAAAAAAAAAAAAAAAGAAAAACCACTAAATGATACCTCTGTGAACCGTACCTGCACACACTACTCATATGGGTGGCAGCGGTGTTACTCCAAACCTATAAATCCAATCATTGGCAAAGCTTGGCCCGAGGATAGTTACGGCTGAAAGTTAGGAGACAAAAAAGAATGAGGCTGGACTAAGTATATTCTGAACTGAACGGGTATAAATTTACACTGCTAAACGAATAAACGGATGGGGCCCGGGCCGGTTTGACCCAAAGTATCCCTTCGCCCATGAATCCAATGATATGATTCTGATAGATTCAATCTCCATAGCAGTGTTACTATAAACCTGTAAATCCAATGGTATTAATGTCTATTATATGACTCGAACCCTCGACTTCATGAACGGGGACATCATTGAATAACTAACGTACGTTGATTATTCTAGTCTGTAATTCAAACAAGTTTATAACTTTTAATATTCAGGAGATTATATTATCTCATTAGGAAATTAGCCTAAATCTTTTAGCTCATAGTTTGTTTATTTATTTATTTATAGAAGATTAGTTGTGTAACTATTTAACATTTAGCGTTTGTAAGTGCTAGCAGTTGGGCCACGTTAGTATATTGCTTCTCATGTGAGCATGTCTCATCTTCAACTTAAGAGTTCCCGCCCCCACCTTCTAGAAACAAGTTATTATTTTTAACCTTATTTATTTATGTAAGAGAAGATTGATTATTTTTATCATTCAAAGGATGAAAAGCATAAATTATAAGGACTATTGATTGTTAGAACGAATTAAAAGAACCTGATATAAATATTTAATTATTTTATTAGCTATTATTTAGTGTAGTTTGTATTCATTGCTTCATATTTAAGACACTTAGGTAGTGTTTAGTATGTAGGAATGATCGGTAGTATTAAGTTTTGGTCCTTCAATTGGGTCAAAATTAGAGGAAAATGTTCGTTACTCGATTGGTCATGTTGGTGTAACTTCTCTTTTACTTTGTAATGTTTCTCTAGCTTCTTGCTAGTTTTTAATCTATGCCGTTCAAAAAAAAATGTAGGAATGAAGGATGAAATGGAATCTTCCTACTCTAATAAATAAATACAATTGTTGACACTTGTCAACACTAGAATCATTCTCACATAAATTTTCCCTCCCAAATCTACTTACTAATAAATTCTTTTTTTGGAAATTATATCCACTATAATCATGATATATTTTTATTTAATTATATTTATGGAATTATGACAATCATATATTAATTTACATCTAATTTTTATTTAAAATTATTTTTTAAACTATTATTATTTTCATTTAGTAAATATTTAAAAAACTTATAAAATACCAATAGACACTTATTTACTGTGTTTTTCAAATATAATTGAGTAAATCATATTTAATATTATAATTAATGAATAACTAATATTGTTTTACAAATGCAATCAACATTGTGGATGATACTATTTATAAAGAAATCCGTAAACAATAAAATTTTATGTTCATAATATCCAATATTAAATAGTGTTTCTATCATATCAAATGATCCATGTTCTTTCAAATTGGAAATTTTAATCATCATGACTAATACAATTGTAAGTTTTCTAATATATACCAAGATAAATATTTTTTTATTGATTTAACATTATAATATTCTGATTATAATTTAGACTTTACACTCAATAATTAGAATATGTTAATTATAATTTTGATAAAATTTTATACTCACCTAACTTTCTATCAAGACTTAAAGTTTCAAGTATGTCAAATCATAAGTTAGTGTTAGTCGCTATTCAGGGTTGGATTGTTTTTCTAACAACCATTTTTTAAAGATGATCATGTTTATGTTGTATTTTTTCCAAATATACAAGTAGAGACATGCTCTAAAATTTTTTTTTTTTGTGAAGAAGGTAAGTCACCAATACCATATTATGAATTATAACGTTATTAAATGTAATGTAATACGTTATTAGGGTAATAAAACGAGTATGCATGAATTGTCAACTATATATATTTTTTAATGATTTTAACCCGTATAACCCTTTACCGAATTTTTTTTTAATTTAACCCGTATAACATACGGGTTCTATCCTAGTGAGTCATTAAATCGGAATAAAAGATAATATGTTTGGTAGCACATTGAAATGGAATGAACAATTACATAAGGAATGCGATTCCTTTCACTTTTAATAATTTTCATTCCACAGGAGAGGGTTGTTTTGTTTCGATTCCTTCAAAGAATGAAATGAACTTTTTTTTTCAATTAGATATCATCTTAAAATTTTATGAAAAAAAAAGTAGAAAAAAGAAAAATACAAAAAAAAAGAAAAATAATAATAAAATAAATACAAAATAAATACAAAATAAATACAAAATAAATACAAAATAAAAATAACACAATAAATACAAAATAATAAAGATAAAATTAAATTAGAAAATAAAAAATAAAAAAAAATAGGATAAAAGAATATAAATTAAATTATTTAATAAAAATTAAAAAATAAAAAATAAATAAAATTAAAAAATAAATAAAAATTAAAACATTAATATATATATAACAAATATATTAAATTTAAATAGAAATATTAGTAAATTATTTTCGATTACTTTGTTTTATTAACCATCAAACAATATGAAGCAATGATTTATTCCGTTTCCACATGGTAACCAAACATGAGGGTGGAAAGGTAATGATTCATTCCATTTCCTAGCTCATTCCATTCTCTCGCTCATTCCATTAACTTATACCAAACTGGTCTTTAGGTAGTGTTTGGTATACAGAAATGACCAATGAAATGGAATGGATGAAAGAATGGAATGGTCAAAGGAATTAAATGATAAATTTAACTTTCGCATATTACGTTTTAAGACATAAAAGTGCATGTCATAAATATAAATAAAGGTATTTATTTATAAGTTAAGAAGGGTAAAACTAGAAATATTATATAAGTTAGTTGAAACTCTACTATAACTAGCTTTTTCAAAAGCTAGCTTTTTACGTTACCAAACGAGGTTTTTTTTAAAAGACTAGTTTTTTTTTTTAAAAAAAAACCCCCGTTTGGTACGTCAAAAAACTAGCTTATAAGCTAGCTTATGACGCCAAACATAACCTTAATGTTTTTCTTATTTTTTTTTAATTTGCATTTTTTTTCAAATGGGGGTCTATTTTTTAGCTCGAACAGGGCCCTAAATCCTCAGCTACGACCCTGATTAAAACGTATACACAAAATTTGTTCTTGTATTTTATTACTATAAATACAAAGCGTAGCATCAAGAGAGTAATCGTTGTTGGTCCGCTAATTCACTTAGGCCCGATGACAAGTCGGTGATGGGCCTGTCCGATCCGTAAGGAAATAAATAATAATGAGTTGGGCTTAATGTTTAGACAAGTAGGTTTAAACATATTATCTTCTTATTGGACAAGTTGGTCTAATAGGAGTTTGAGTTGTAATAGGTTTCTACAAGGAGTCTTATTTATCAAATAAGGTAGAGTCTATAAATACTTAGTCAAGTTAGGGTTTTGTATGCATACATTTCAATAAAGGTTTTGCGTGAGTTTTCTCTAAACGTTTTATGTGATCTCTGATATCGATTAATACTTTGAATCGCGAGGGAGGCAGTTTTATAAATTATTATTATTATTAAAAAAAAGGTAAAAAAATTATTATTATTAAAAGGGAAAATGTCAGATACTTTCTATTCTTCTTTTTGTTCTTATTTGCAACTGAAACAAGGAGCCCAGTCCTTTAGAATCTTGCAACTACACGTCCAAGATTGCGACATAATCCCTTTTTATATGTACACTTTGTTGGTAATTGTTAAAATATAAACACGTGAGGAAAAAACTATTTGGATCGGTTCTTATGTACATAAACACATATAAAAACTTTAAAAGAGGATAAAATATCATTGATCACAATATTAAACGATCAATGTTTGTCATGGAGTTATACAGCATGAATTGATATGGAGCTATACTCGTTAATGTTTGGGGTAAACATATTTAGGTCATAACAATCACCACATTATTGACACGATTAAAAACGCGTCTAAACGAGTTGAAACCGATAGAACCGTCTACGTATAACACAAGTAGCACTTTTAATTTATATTATTAAATAGGTTGATAAGTCGACATGAAATTCATTAGAACGAGATAGTTTTATAAATAGTTAATGAACCAAGTTTTTGCGTAGCTATAAGTGTTAAAAGTGGTGTGCGTGTGAGTGGTAACAAGTGTCGACCTAGCTTTACATATAAACTGAGTTTTATTTTCACATGTGTATTTCATTTATTTAAAGGTTTGTGTAATTTGTGTTTCACCAATCTAACACATTTAAATATAGTTTTCACGGTTCTCATAAATTGGGGTGGTTCTCAAATGAATCTTACCCTATATATAATAGGATAACCAATAATCGATTCTTCACTTAGACAACTCAAACCAGTTTGAAACCGCCCGGTTCCTATCGGTTCGTAAATGGTCCCTATATATATGTTAATAATTGCTTTGGTTTTCGGTTCATGAACCGGTCCAATTAATTTTTTAACGGTAAATTTGGATTAATAACAAGTAAGAAAACCTCATGGCCTGACCTGAAATCTCCCACCCCCCCCCCCCCCCCCCGGTCACATGTAGGACTCTAACCCAAGATCTTCCATTTTAAATGTATTTAACCGGTTTTTTACTACCGAGTTTTGGTCCAATTCATTTAACCGGTTTTTTCTACTCCTCTACTAGCGAGTGTAAGATATATGTAATTCAATGTTTCGTTACTTCGTGATAATCTAATTAAAGAAAGAAGAGAGTGTACATCAAAACCCCAATAATATACTGAAGTGTGTTAAGAGGTTTATCATTTATGCAAGTTGTTAGAAGTTGACTTGGCATGAATCTAAGACTTCTCCTTGATTTTTTCACATGAATACATCATTAAATATACGATATGATAAAATAACTATAATAATTGGAACCGCTAGATCTAAACAAAAAAAATATGAAAATAAAATCCAGGTCATAAGAGTAGAGAATTACTATATAGGAGATGAATGAGACTCATAATTGATTATAGTCCATGTGGCTTTGCTAAGTGGATGTCACGTATAGCTAGTATGTTCTTTTTTGTCCTTACGGCAACATAAAAATAGTAAATTAAGTTAAATACAAAGATCCGCAAACTTACATGTACTCAGGAGTGGAACTAGATTATTTCTCAAGAATTATTACAATCACAAAAATTTCGTTTGGAGTATCACACATATATAAAAAAATAAAAAATTTCTCGCATACGGGAAATGATACATGCTACCCCTAGAATTGAATGTATTGAATAATAATCATAATGTATTAATGTTCTATCACTTGGGATAGTTATGTGAATAAATGTCACCTTGACATGAGGGGTTCACCCATCACCACTAAGATCTTTGATCGAATGAACCAACCCCACCTTTTATTAAAGAATAATATTTCTTACATGCATAATCCCATCAAACTCAACTATTCATACATATAACTTTCTCTTACATAAATTTGATTTATTAGCGTTTTTACAATTACAATATTAAAATAGTTATTTTATTGAAATTGGATTTTAATAATCACAACTCTTATATATTAGCCACTAATAATTTAATTGAGAATATTTTTGTTAGTTGTCTCAACTTTCTAACTATTTTCTCTCAACAATCCGCTATTTAAATTATTTGACTCCGTCTGATTTCCGTTAAAATATTTTGGATTTCTTGTTTGGCCCGAAGGTAGACGATGAAGAGGCTCCAAGATCTGATTCAATTTGTGGGTTTTAAGATTCGGCTTCAATCGATTTAAGTTTCCTAGATTTGGTGAATAATTGACATTTCAATCGATTTAGTGGTTTGATGGTGGTGTCCGACGGTGGCACGTGAAGGACCATGAGATTGATTACGATGTCCTCCTTCGAGTCCCTTCAAGCACTGATCATCGTCTTCACCGACCCATGACACCATACGTCGTCATCTCACCATTCACCAAATGCTTCACAACATATGATAATGTAAATGTTCTTGCTTATGGTGTGCCTCGATTTGAATATTACAAACCCTAAATCTGTTTTCTTGCTGCTATTTGGAAATTACAGTGGATTGCTTGAGATGGGTGGTCTAATTGCTAGAGGTCAATTTTGTTTTAGGGACTAATTCGAGTTTATTTCGATTTTACTTTATGGGATTGTTAATAAAATTCATAACATGGCGGTGGTAATAGGCACCCACATCCGCGAAACGTAGACAGTGTTAGGGTAGCTCAAACCCACCAATTAAACCCATTTCAAGAAAAACTGACAACCGCGAATCGCCGGGTGATAAAACTTAGAGATTTCAGGAATCGAACTTGTGATCTTAAAATCACGAGTCTCCCATCATCATCAATAATCACTCGAGCAAACCCTCGTAGTCATAATAAAGTTATTATAGTTTTGCCTTTTAATATATATAATTTTGTTTTATTTACCATACTCAGATTTTCATCAGTATCATTATTATAAAGAATATTTTCCAAATATTCATGAAATCATTGTCATTATTGGGTCATAGAATACGTTTAGCTTCTAAGCATGTTTTCATCATTGACACCTCATATTTTAGCTATCATCCACCTCCCCACTCAAAATTATTAACCTTCACATTTTTCTATCATTAATATTAATTAAAACACAAAATTGACTAGAAAACGGAAAATAACATAAGAAATTTACGATCTAATATATATAATTTTTATAGTACCGTTGTTATTAACACAAACAATAATAAATCAGTAAGAAACTGTTTGACTTCTGCCGACAATACGTTCAACGTATTTTATTTTATTTTATTTATTTTTTTTTTTTTTGGAACGAAAATAGAACTTTAATTACATTACAGTCTATGGGAGGTATACGTATTGTAAAATTAAACACCCCCTTCAACGTGTTCTTATTAAATATAAAAATTAATTTATTAATTTATGATGTATGAAAATTTGAGATAAGTTATATTTCATGATTTCTTTTAAAAGTGTTGTCTCATTTACTCTGTAAATCCGTAATTATACTTTTTAATTTATATATATTTTATCTTTTAACAGATTTGATTACACTTTTATACCATTAAACTACATATCGTTACCCTCTTTTTTATATTACAAAAATATAAGAAAACAGAAAATAAAAGAAAGATTTTACCAAATATGTCATATGCATGAGGTGTGATCAAGCAACCTCAAATTAATATTCAATATATATGTTATGATTTTATGCGATTAATAATTGTTTATTGATTTTCATCTTTTTCACAACAAACCTCATATGATCATTTAAAAGGAAACCTTTGCAAAGAAGCCAAACCAAGTGTTATGACTCTTTTCCACAAAATTAAGCATTTTATTTGTCATTTTAAATCTTTTTTTCTTCATTTTTTAAAAGTTAAAATTTTCTATATAAGTAGCAGTTAACTAAAATATTTAATGAGGACCATTAATGTAAGTAACTCTTTAATATGGGGTTTGTAAAATACTTCGAGCATGTTTGTTAACCATTTAAAAATAACTTATTGACTTACTGGTTTTCAAAAATTCAATAAGGTTAGAATTTATGTTTGAATAGTGCAAAATCACTTTTCAAAATAACTTTTGAAAAAATGAGGTTTATGTATTATTCCAAAAGCAAAGAAATATTGGCTTTTGAAACTCCATATGACTTTTTAAAGAAAAATTACTGATATACCCTTATTTAACTTTATATTCACCTAACCTTATAACCACATAACCCTATTTAGTCATTTTACATATAAAATAAGTAATCTAACTATAAAAGTTAATCAAAACATTTTTTTTTAAAACTAATTTTAAAAAGTCATAAGTTAATAAGCACTTTTACTAAAAACACTTTTGCACTTAAATAAGCACACCCAAACATACCCTTCATTGTTCTATCTAAAATACTCCTTTGATGAATACTTATATTAATATATATTTATAAACAACATTTCTTCGAGTTATTCTATGACGGAATTTCAACCGTCTCCAATTATTTAACGTTTCAGGTTTAATTTGAAAGCCCTCATAGACAGAAACCCTAACAACCAGGTAAAACCATCACCGAAATGTCAACCTTTTTATATAAAAAGTCACTGAGCTACCACTAAACATAAATATATATTTAGTGTCATTTGGAACCAAGAATCCATCATAATGGAAGTAAGTATGGGTGGTGTTAGTTGGATGAAAGAGATGGGTTCACAAATAGCCCACCCAAGTAACCCTAACAAATGAAAACAAAGTATGGTGTGTGTATTCAAGTACTTTGAAACAAATTGACACATGCACTTCTAAGTTGTAACAAACCTTTATGGCACACAGCTTTTGTGGACAAACAATTAAAATCTTACCTGTTTTATGTCTGTTTAAATGGTACATATGATTAATGTTTGATTTTATGAAAATAGCGATCAATTTTTGTGATTTATTTTTTATTAATCGTCATCTCTTGAAGTAACTTCTAAGCTATGGTGCAAGTAATATAAAAAATAGAAAGTGGTAAAATGGTTAGTATTTATACGCTAGGAGAGTCGATACAAGTTAATATAAAAAACAGAAAACAATAAACAACCCCCATCTATGTAAGAAAATAAGAAATAGTATGAATATGTTAAGTCATGTTTTAGAGGTATATATATATGACTACTTACTAGTAATACATTGTAAATTATTAAAGTTCCTGTAAATCTTTTGCAGGTAATACCAATAAAATGTAAAATGGTTTTTTTTTTTTTAAATTTCATCACTACTTTTTATTTATTTTATTTTTCAAAATGTTAAATGGCTAGATTTACGTTTTCTCAATATTTTTATACATGTTTTGGAAGACAAGAAACGAAAAAAGCTATGTTTTCTTAGTACATTGCTAGCAAACTAGATTTACCTTTAATTCACGAGATCTTAATATTTTTTCTCAAAAATTACTTAAATAATCGCATCTTGTACTCTTTGGTTGATATGGAAAGCAAGAAATAAGGACATTCTCTCCACCGCCTTCATCTGGGTCGAGTTCAGGGACAAGAAACATGATCTTCAATGGTCGGTTTGGTGTGAATCAGTGAATCATTGATGTATACTATGTACTTTAGTGGTTACTTGCTAGTTTTATTTTAATAAAATTGCCCCTTGCTCTTAAAAAAAAAGATGATTTGGAAAAGCTAATTGATTTAAAATTAAGCGCCATGTGATTCGTATCTAAACTCATGTCATATCATTAATTTACTTTTTTTTTTTAATTTCTTTAAACTCATGTCATCTCATTAATTCATTATTTTAATTTTTCATTAGAACTTCTAGAGGAAGAAGTATGTGTGAATTTGAATAGAGAAATTAACTAGTGTTGAATATAGTTTTTTAGCTCTGTTATTTACAACTAATTCAAAATATACAGTAAATTGGTTATTTGGGTTGCTAATGGACGGGTGTCAATTATTTGATTGTAAAATCGTGTATTTTATAGAGCTTCATTCTCGTTTTGTATATTGAGTAATTACTTGTTAGTATCGGGTATACCCATTAATCTTTACAAAAAAAATGCCACCAACTATTCCAATTATATTTCTTTTTCTTGTCTTTCTCATTTTGATATAATTTTTAAACGTTTCATCATTGCTATAAAATGTAAATGGTTTAATCGAGCACAAATAACTTTTTCATATAATGAACATATTAGAAAAATCATTATTATAATAATTGAGAGAAAATAAAAATACAAAATTAAATGTCTAAGTTTTAAATAGTTAAGTCGAGTATTATCTAGTACCATACTCGTATTCAAACTTGTAATTTCGTTTAGCGTTGTTATACACGGCGAGATATATTGTAACTGGATATATGTCCATGATGTTTCGAGTATTTCGTTAAGTGTAGGTATTTTGTGTAAAAGAGAGACCGGAAGTTGAAGTGAGGAAGTAAAGCTTCCAATTGATCTTCACCGTCTTTAAAAGGAGCCGAGCGGCTCTTTGAGTAGTCTTTTGTCGTGGCTCCTGTAGGAACACACCTCGCTCTTAAAGAGTTAAAACTCAAACATGTTTTCTAATATATTTGATATATGTTTCAAAAATGATAGGTAAAACTTAAAAGAATAAATAATTGACCAATTGCTATTGTTAAATATTTTTTTTAACAATTCCTTAAATATTTCAAGACATGATTAATATTCAATAAGGACATTTTGTCGTGCACAATTAACAGGATTCGGTAAGTATAAATAAATATAATAATAACAAGCGAGGGCATAATTAGTTAACGTGATTCAAAATATAATAGACATCGCATAACAGTGCCAAAATAAAGTCAAACATATGACTCTTATAACACTTTAAAATATCTACTAGGCTTTTAAAATATAACAACAAATGTGATTTAGTCAGAATAAATAATAATTATATATTTTAAAATCTTTATATGATAAAATTGGAAAAATACAGCTCTATAGTTCCTTTGGAAATATAATGTTTATTTGGCACTTACATGTTCTTATATATGTTCTTTAATTTGATCATAGGTTTTTTGTTGTTTACATAATGACACTGATAATTTTGTGACGCGTGTATAGACTATATGTTTTTTTTCCTCTTTGGCTTTCTTCTAAATCTCTAACGTTCATTTGTCATGGAAATGTGTGTCTTTACATTTGTAAGGGATAAGAACGACTACCTTCATTTCTTCATCGTCTCCATGTTTTCTCTCTACATCCTCTTTGAATTCTTCTGAAGATGGTGTCTCATTCTGCCAACAACGGAGCACGGTGCTACGGTGGTTATGGCGGCTGAGAGAAAAGACGGTCTGACAACTTGATGGTGGTGACGGGTCTTCAACTGGAGAGACGGTAAGTTGATCAAATTTTGAAATTCAGGGTTCTTATGAAGCAATGAGAAGTGCAGAGAGGATGTTTTTGATCATTAAACAATGGCTAACATATATTTTTATCCTGATTTTTATATAATAATAATCCTAAGGTAATAACTTGATCGTACATGATACTCCTATATGAATGCAATGATTTGGCATTTGATAAAAATATAAACAATAATAATTATTAAATTCATTTATATTAGAAGATAATGTGGTCATTGATTATTATCTTTGTATAGGATACTAAATGATTAAGTATGAGATTCTTGGACAACATAAAACATGGGTATAGGATAATAGTAATAAAGTCAATATATTTATTTTCTAGAATAGTAAATATTAACATGTGAGATGAAATTGTGTTTGGTCCTGGTTTGGCAGCTTTGGTTTATTCCACAAATTCAAACTGAGACCAATTAAAATTCGAATTTAGGTCACTAATCATTAATCACAGTAGAGTTAATTACAAACCAGATATACATTTTTATACGTATAATGAAACTAATAATTACTTGGTTTGTATAACTTATATTTAGCTAAATTTTATTTTATTAACTTTATATATATTTTTTTGAACAGTTTATTTTATTAACTTTATATCATGACAGAAGTTTTTTTTCGGACATAATTATTTTAAACACACATTCATATATAACAACAACAATGATAAACCCATAATATATGTACAAAGTTACCATAAACCAAATTAAACTATTTAACCTTATGGATATTCTTTTAAGTTTCATGAGTCTAAGTATGAGACTGACATAACCAAATATGTGCATTCTAGATTTGCATGATAAAGTTAAGCCAGAATAACATTAAATGCGAACAAATATTACAAAATTATACGATACTAATAATATTACTTATTACTTATCTATCTATATACAAACTACATTAATATTTATTAATTATTTTACTCTTAATAATCTTACTTTATAGTAAAGGTAAAATAATAAAAAACATATTATTATAATTAATTAATTATTTTAATTAATTTGTATTAATTAATTATTTCCTTTTAAAAAATATGTAGTAAAATAATTAGTTATTATTTTTTAGTGTAAAAATTAATCAGTTCTTCTAATAATTAATTCTTTTAATTTACTATAATCAATTAACTTATAATTTCTTTTTAAATAAAAACTATGATTCTATAAATTAAATTATAGATAAACTTATTAATTGTTTATAAACGAGTCATGCTAATTTCATATATTTTTCTTTACATAATCACACTCTGTTTTTTAAAATGATATGATTTCCAACCGGTGCATAAAAAACATGTAACAATTCGTTTTTTAAAAGCTTTTCATTAGTATTAGTTTCAGTTTCAACGTTTCTTTAGGTATTTAATATTTTTGTGTTACATTTAACTAGACTTCTAATTTAACATCGGTGCATAGTTTTTTTATATACTCATTTTTTACATTACCTTTTGACAATCCCACTAATTTTTATCATTTTATGTAACCGTGTTATCCACGTGATAACGTATTGTCATATGAATAAAATCAATTATTTTAAATGTATATATTTAAACACAAAGACAACAAAATGTAAAATAAACTTGATTGTCATGAATAAAAATACATTTCATTAGCATTTATGATTTAACAAAACATATTTAGTTAGTGGAAACAAAACACATTTAAAGCTCCTTTGCTTCCCTTCTACTTCTAGGAACCAATTAAGGGTGTCTTGCGGGGTCCCAACCTATCCCCTTCTCATTGTCCATTTCTCATAAATACCACCACCCACCACCACCTTCCTCCACCACCACCGCCGCCCACCACCACCACCACCCCAAATCTCATCACCTACAAATACAAATACCCAAATGTCACAATTCAATAAATCTTGATTTCACAAACTCCCTTCAATTTTTCGTCCACAAATTTCATCCAATGTTGAACCTTTACATCAATCCCATTTTCCCAATTTTGTTTTATCTAAACTACGCCTCCCCAATTTTGTTTTTTCTAAACTACGCCGCCGCTCTCACCACCGACGGCCTCTCTCTCCTCTCCGTGAAATCCGCTGTTGACGGCGGCGACACCGTGTTTTCCGACTGGAACGACAGCGATGCCACCCCGTGTCACTGGAGTGGAGTCACGTGCGCCAACATTTCCGGAGATCCCGACGCACGTGTCGTCGGACTCGCACTCGCCGGGAGAAGTTTACACGGTTATATCCCGTCGGAACTCGGGAGCTTAGTGTACCTCCGGCGACTCAATTTACACGATAACAGCTTCTCCGGTTCAATTCCGGACCAAATCTTCAATGCGACGTCGCTTCACAGTATATTTCTCTACGGCAACAATCTCACCGGCGAAATTCCGGCATCGATTTGTAACCCTTCCCGTCTCCAAAACGTCGATTTGTCACACAATTCAATCTCCGGACCCCTCCGGAAGTCGTTAGGAAACTGCCGGCAGCTTCAGAGGCTAATCCTCGGCGGAAACAATATTTCCGGCGAAATTCCGTCGGGGATTTTCCCGGAGCTCGCGAATTTGGTCCAACTTGACCTCTCTTCGAATTCGTTCAACGGATCGTTGCCGTACGATATCGGTCAACTGAAGTCGTTGTCCGGAACGTTAAATCTCTCCTTCAACCATTTCGCCGGAAAGTTACCGGCGTCGTTGGGTGATTTACCGTTGACCGTTAGTTTTGACCTCCAGCACAATAATTTCTCCGGCGAAATCCCGCAATCAGGTTCTTTTTCCAATCAAGGCCCCACGGCGTTTTTAAACAATCCGTCACTTTGCGGATTTCCGTTGCAGAAAACCTGCCGGAATAACAGTTCGGCAATTCCTCCGGGAACTCAGGCGTCTACTCCGGCGATCGCCGATAATGAATCGAAAAAGGGATTAAAACCGGGGTTAATTATTCTGATTTCATTAGCGGATGCATTTGGGGTTGCGTTAATCGGACTGGTGATTGTTTATTTGTATTGGAGAAGAAAGGATTCAAATGGGTGCAGTTGCACTTGTAAAGTGAAATTTGGGGGAAACCAGAAGTCAAAATTCTGTTCTTTTCCTTGTGTGAATGGGTTTCCGAACACGGATTCCGAGGCGGAATCCGAGAAGGCTAGCGGCGCTGGTGATGCCAGCGCCGTTAGCGGAGCGGCGGAAGGGGGAGAGCTTGTGGCGATTGATAAAGGGTTTAGTTTCGAGTTGGATGAGTTGTTGAGGGCTTCCGCTTATGTGTTGGGGAAAAGTGGGTTGGGGATTGTGTATAAAGTGGTGCTCGGAAACGGGATTCCGGTGGCGGTGAGGCGGTTGGGGGAAGGTGGTGAGCAGCGGTATAAGGAGTTTGTGGCGGAGGTTCAGGCGATCGGGAGGGTGAAGCATCCGAATGTGGTGAAATTGCGAGCTTATTATTGGGCTCTGGATGAAAAGCTACTGATTAGTGATTTCATTTCGAATGGTAACTTGGCTTCGGCGCTACGTGGTCAAACGTCTACAATTCTTTCATGGTCGACAAGGCTAAAGATTGCGAAAGGGACCGCAAGAGGGTTAGCGTATCTACACGAATGTAGCCCGAGAAAATTTGTCCATGGAGACATCAAACCCTCAAACATCCTCCTAGACAACGAGCATCAACCGCATATATCTGATTTCGGTTTGAACCGTTTAATTAACATCACGGGAAACAACCCGTCATCCTCGGGCGGTTTCATGGGCGGGGCACTCCCTTACTTGGCCCAAACCGAAAAGGTTAATAACTACCAAGCACCCGAAGCCCGAGTGTCATCCAATCGACCTACACAAAAATGGGATGTTTACTCTTTTGGTGTAGTTTTGCTTGAATTGCTAACCGGAAAGTCACCCGAGTTTTCATCTCCGACATCCTCAACATCGACTGAGATCTCGGATCTAGTGAGATGGGTCCGAAAAGGGTTTGAGGAGGAAACCCCTCTTTCCGACATGGTGGACCCATTGTTGCTTCAAGAAGTACACGCGAAAAAAGAAGTGCTATCGGTGTTCCACTTGGCACTCGCCTGTACCGAGCGAGACTTTGAAATTCGACCTCGTATGAAAACAGTGTCAGAGTCTCTTGAAAAGATCAGAACATGATTCACCTATCAACGTTGTCGTCGTCGAGAGATGAATTATGTTTTCTATTTTTTGTTTTAATTAATGTTGGCATATTATTATTTTTTGTTGTAACGTAACAAGAAAGTAATATTTTTTTGGTGATGGGATGTCACACAATCTCATAGGTTGTTGTCAAAGTCTCTTATTTTCCAAGGAAAGAAAGGTACATTTTGTGGGAGGACTGTTTTTACTTTTTAGTTATATATTCCACCGTTGGTTTATACTTTTTAGTCATATATGTTTATGTGTTTCTTGTAAGGAGACTATCTTGAATCTAGGCGCATCAAAGGCTTTTCTAAAAATGTAATCATGTAGATGTTAAAAGAAAAGATCGTAAAGAAGTTATACTAATTTGGTAGCGAAACCAGAACATTTTACATTCGTTTTTACCAGAGGCAAAGTTTCAAGAAAAAAATCGTGCGGGCCGAAAGTTAAGGGTCCGGCCGACTTCTGTGTTTGGCGCGCCATAAGGCTATCCGTAATGGTTAAAGCCCCACAAGGGGCATTATGCGCCATGTGGACGCTGACTGGGCAAAGGGCTTTATGGGGCTTTATGGTGTAGTGGATAAAGCCCCATAAAGCCCCACCATCATTACTTAATATTTATTTTTTTCTTTACTTTTTTTAAACTATTTTAATTAAAATAAAATTTTCAACTAATTAAAAATAAAAGATTACAACTTAATTAAAATAAAATTTTCAACTAATTAAAAATAAAAGATTACAACTTAATTAAAATAAAAATTACAACTAATTTAAAAAAAAATTACAACTTAATAAAAATAAAAATTACAACTTCCATTTCTTCTTGATTCGTTCCATTTTTTTCTGATGGAGGGCGAGGTAAACCGGATCGGCGTTTTCAGGCGGTTTTTGGGCGAGGAACTCGAGATCCTTGTCGAGTTAATAATCGTCGATTTGCTCGACTTGCTTTTTTTTCGACCGTGCAAGATCTTGAATACTCTCGGCCATCACCGCGTGATATTCGGTGACCGGAGTCTTTCCACGGTTAGCCCTCGCGAAATCTCGACCTCTTGGCCTCCCACTAGTAGTCTCCACGGGTGGAGTCGGAGCATCATCCTCATCATCATTGTCCGAATCATTCAAATTAATATCGAATGTTCGAGCGGTGGAGTCAAACGACTCGGGATCGGCGGAAGACGACGTCTTGGATTTCTTGCTTTTTCGGGTTTGACGTGTTGTTATATCCGCTTTCGATCTCCACTTCTCGCTTTGGTAGAGAAACGACCAACACCTTTTGAGAGTGAAGTGACCACGCTCCGCTCCATATTCGATCACCGCCCTATCGTATAGGGTCGGCGTCGTTCGCACCACTCGGCCAATTTGATCTGGACCGATCATAGTAAGTTGAGAAAGCTTGACATTTTCTGTTTATTTCTCTCCATTTGGACGACAACGAATCCGGGTTTCGGTATTCGCCCTTCCCCATCAACGTGAAAAACTTGGACCGAATCTCGTCCCAAAATTCTCTCGCATCTTGATTGTTTGCTAAAAAAAAAGAGACAAAAGTTAGTAAAAAAAATTATTATTTTTTTTAAAATATAACTTTTAGTTAAAAAAAAACCTTTTGTCGGGTTCTCCGAAGCTTCAATGTAAGCTCGACAAAGAGCGAAACACTCGTCGTCGCTCCAAAATTGTATCTCCTTCGTCGCTCTCGCGTCGTCCTCTTTTTTTTTGTGAGATCGTTTACTCTTTCCTCTAGCTTTTTGTTTTGGTTGTGATGCACCGACCTCTTGTGTTTCTTGGACGATTTCAACATCCTCATCTTGAAGAGAAAAGGGTTGAGATGCTCGAGGGGTTGGAGTTTGTCGCGAGGTTGGAGAAGGTCGTGGGGTTGGAGAAGCTTGAAATGGTTGAGGTGGATAACCTCCAAATTGTGGTTGGGAGAATTGGGAAAAACCTTGAGAGTAAAGGTTCATGTTTGTGAATTGGTTCGGGAAAGGTTGAGTGGCGGGGTTCATTGGCGGGTATTGAGGGAGAGGCATGTTCATAAACATTTGCCAAAGGTTTTGATCGGGTTCGTTCTCCCCGGTATTAGGTCGAGAGTTGGGTTGGTTGTTGGGTTGGTTGGGAAACATTTTTAAAAAATATAGAAGATGAGAAGTAGAAGAGAATTGAGTTGGTGTGGTGTGTGAAAGTTTATAAAATTGATGGGGTATATATAGTGAATAAATATGGTTAAATTAAATTAAAAAAAAAAAGAAAAAGGCAACGGTTAAAAATATAGCCGTTGAACGGCTATATTTTTTGGTTTTAACCTTCGCTCGGCGTTTTGTCCCTGACGCCCCCCGGCGAATTCGACCTCCATAACGCCCCATAACGCCGGGGGTAATGGTCGGGGCGTTATATATGGGCGTTATGGGGCGTTATCGAGGTCAAAAACGCCCCATTACGTTTAGCCTAAGCTAGATTATAAAGCTAGCTTATCAGCTAGCTTATAATCTAGCTTTTTGACGTTACCAAACAAGGCTTTTTTAATAAGCTAGCTTATAAGCTAGCTTTTGAAAAGCTAGTTGGAGTAGCTTTTCAACTAGCTTTTCAACTAGCTTTTATAATATTTTCAATTTTACCCTTCCCTAACTTATAAATAAATATCTTTATTTATACATTTATGACATGTACTTTTATGTCATTTTATATTTTTAAGCTAGTTTATCAGCTAGTTTTTACCAAACGTTATTTTTTATCAGCTAGTTTATAATTTATCAGCTAGCAGCTAGCTTATCAGCTAGCAGCTAGCTTGTCAGCTAGCTTATCAGCTAACAGCTAGCTTATCAGCTAGTAGCTAGCTTTTCAGCTAGTGCGCCAAACATATATAATTTTTTTTGTTAAAAATTGGACCGGGCCAAGCTAAGTATATAAAAAAAAATTGAACCGAATAGGTATAAATTACTACTTCTAAGCGAAAAAACGGGACGGGCCTGAACCTGATCGGGCCCTCAAGAAACTTCGCCCCTGGTTTTATACTACTTTATCAAATACATCTTCGGGTCGACGACATTGGATCCTACAACAATAGTTTGGGACCGTGACCCTGGGGACCCCTGGAGTTCGGTTCTGCTTTCAGGTGTAATTATTTTATGATAGTTGAAGAATTCTAACTAAACTTATTTCTATGTTTTGGAATTTGGCATGAAAGTGTAAATAGTTGAGGTGAAATACTGAAATATGCGAATGTTTTGTATTGAGATGAAAAACTAATGGGCCCTAGTAAAGGCCCATGTGAAAATAGGCCCACCTCAAATCTCTTATCCAGTTATTCCTCGAATAAAATCGTATAAAAGGCCAATTTAGTATGTAGTGGTACACTGACGATGGTATCACGGATTGCCACACACGGCCCCAAGGGCTTTCGTGGGGCATTTTGGAGCCTTCATCATGATGATGGCAAAGGTAGTTTGTAAAGAAATTTTTTTTTTTAGTTTTTCTTTCTCCAATCAAAATATTACGTTATTATTTATACTATCACTAATCCACTACACATATCTTTCAATATCACATCACATTCTATATGGCATCATCGGTGGTAACCCGTCACCTTTATACCACCACAACACTATACATAGCCGTAGTCTTACAAGAAAGATATATAATACGCAAAAGAGAGATCAGGAGGAAAAAACACCATCATCGGTTAGTACAACCCCAAATCTCTATCCCAAATGAAATTCTCAATTCCGTACAGTATGACCCTATAGAGGCATTAGCCGGTGTATATAACTAGATTTCACTATCCGTTTGTTGTGACGAAGATGATATAAGTACATAAAACAGCTGTATTGTTGAAGCACAACATAAACAAAACGCAAATATAAAAGAGTATTTATAGCATTATACTAAAATAATAGAGAGAATTAAAAAGTGATATGCAAACATGATAGTGTGAAACTACAATAAATAAGACCTAAAAAATAGAAAATAAAATAAAATAACATGGCATATGTTGAAATATATTACTGATTTCTTCTTTAATTCAAAGTCTCGTATTTTTGAGTTTATATTTTTCTAATATTATATTTGTTTAAATTGTGTGAGATTGGGCTCCTGGGCTAAAGTTGGCTGGATTACTTCACATGAAGCTGGAAGTGGGCTTAGGAAGCTATTGGGCTGCTGGATGCTAGTTAATGCGCTTGGAGCTGACTAAAGCTAGATCTAGATCGATCGTTTGTGAACCCTGTCTCTCTTGTTTTTTTTTTTACCTTTTGAATCTCTCTGGTTTTCTTTGCTTTTACGATCTGTTCATCTTTAATTCAGTCTCCGTTCTAGGTTTAGCTACATCGTTGTTTTGATGATGATGTTAGTTCGTAGAGTCTAATTTGTATATAGAGTATCGTCTTGTTGATCTTGTTATATT
Organism: Deinandra increscens subsp. villosa; assembly: GCA_039602395.1. NCBI lineage: Eukaryota > Viridiplantae > Streptophyta > Magnoliopsida > Asterales > Asteraceae > Deinandra > Deinandra increscens. Next base: position 18,102,142 of record JBCNJP010000018.1, read on the forward strand.
TGAGAGGTTTTCAATTTGTAATCAGTCAGATCTATTTTCTTTAGGTTAATTAATTTGGTTTGAACATTCGTTGTTCTCGATTATCAATTCTTGACAGCATATCACGTGACACTTAACGAAAGGACTGCGTGACCCAATCAAAACCGATCACTATTGCTTTCAAGTTTCAATTTTAAAAATGTTTGTAGTACATAAACTAGTTAGTGTCCCGGGTAAATACCCGAGGCTGTGATATAAAAAAAATAAACGAATTATAAGATCTTTCCTTACTTGTAAATACCATTTATTTTTTTAATTCAAAAATCAATAAAAATGACACATAAGCTAATCTTAGGTGACACACCTTAAATTGTGTCACCTACACATTAAAAACTTGTGTTTATTATATAGTATAGATTGGTATATTTGTAAATCAAAAACATTTATGCAACACAAAAAATGGTCGATCAATAACTTCGTTCCGAAAATCATTTTGCGTTAACTCTTTTTTTTAAATATATTTTTTTCAAAATACCATAAATATTGCAGTTATAAACTTTTATAAATAAACATTAACTAACACTTAACCTCATTGTCCTTCGGTTATGGCTCAATGGACATGGAGGGGTGGATAGGGCTTGTGAATGGGTTCGATCCTCCAAGAGGTTTTTCTGACGGTGGTCATTTTCCTCCTTATTAGTGACCTAGTTGTGTGCAGAGCTGATGCATGGACTTTCGTTATGAGACGTGCCATTTCATCACCATCATATCATTCAACCATTCGTTTTTTAACCTTAAATTCTCTCACAAAATCATGAACAAATCAAGCGATTACGAACGCGTTTTCAATCACTTCGACGAAGACGGAAACGGCATGATCTCCCCGTCGGAGTTGCATCGCCGTGTCAGATTGATCTGCCCCGAAGAAATCTTAATCGAAGAGGTAGAGGTTGTGGTCGAATCGTTAAATGGAAGTGACGGACAGTTACGGTTTGATGATTTCTTCAGTTTGATGGAAAGCGAGGAGGAAGATGAGGATTTGAAGAAAGCTTTCAGATTGTATGAAATGGAGGGAAGTGATTGCATCACTCCCAGGAGTTTGAATCGGATGCTGAGTCGACTCGGTGAGTCGGTAAGCGAGGACGAGTGTGTTGGTATGATTAATCGGTTTGATCTGAATGGCGATGGAGTTCTTACCTTTGATGAATTCAGAGCTATGATGATTTGAAAATTCTATGTTGATAATTTACCGTGAACTGATGAACATATTTAAGGATTCTTAATGGGATACTGTTTTTGTTTCATTGAATTATTAATTTTATGTTTGGTTGTTTTCCTTTAGTTTTGGTTTGTGACTCTTTCTAGTAAAATCAAAATTGGATCAATTCAAATATAACTAAACGCAAAGTATAAAAGAAAAGAAGTTACACTAATACACAATGGAAACGTGACTACATCGCAATATTTGATAAAAAACTGATGAAAGATTTGATTATGAGAGAAAAAGAGAAATGTAATGATAATGGTATAAAAAATATTATTTAATTGTGGTTACGAGTGAGAGAGAAAAAAACTAATGATAAATATATAAATTATAAGGATTGGTCTACGGAACGGCTATGAATGCTCGTAATTGTGGTTATTAGAATCAAACGTCAGTCCAATATATATTTAAAACGTTACACTGAAAAAAAGAACTTTTACAAAATAAACTCATTACAATTGTAAAAAATATCGTTCAAAAAATCGCAAGTGCCTTATGTGTCATCCCCTATCATCCTTGTAACATAACGTACATGCAAGTCCATGTATGTCCCAGTAAATCGCTTTACCGAGTGGGATAACAACATACTTATATAACATACTAGTTGGCGGGATGCGCGCGTTGCGCGCTTGCTGTGGTGAACCGCGTAAGTGTTATTTTTTAATTTTACTGTTTGACCCTATAAAAATAAAATTTCTCATAATTTTTTAATCTAGAAAGTGTTGACTCTTTTCATGTAGGGTCAGGTAACAGCCATTAACGGTGGTTTACAAATCGTTTGGCCTTATATGCTGAAATAACTTACAACATTCCAATAAGGTTTTCAATGCATAAATAACTTGTATATACAGCTTTGTCGGAAGTACTTTACAAATACAATTCACTTAATGAAACGATCAAAAGAGAACCATCAAAAGAGAGAAATTAAAAAAAAACAATGAAAACGGTTACTATTCACTCTAAACACTATTTATTTAGGGTGTGTTTGTTTTTTCTTCAAACTTCTGCAAAGGGGTTTATGTCTGCAGGCGGGCAGACATACCCTTTGCAGACTGTTTGTTTTTTTTTTCAATGAAGATCTTATATTTGCTTATATCATCTAAAAAAAAAGACTTGGAACCATTGCTTAAAACATCTGCACACCTCTCCTTAACCCTAAAAACAAAACAACGCTGTCCAGTTGCTCTCTCTCTCACGACGCAAGCTCCCGGTCGCCGTTCTTGTTACCGGCGCTGCTACCTCCGGCGGTCGTCGGTCTCCACCCTGCCGGCGCTCTTCCCTTCCGGTCTCCACCCTGCTGCGGCTCCTCTCTCCAGTATCTTCCTCGCAGCCGCCGCTGCTCCTCCTAGCAGCCGCCGGAGGTCCTCCTAGCAGCCGCCGCCGTTTGTTTGCCGGAGATCGCCATCTGTTTGCCGGGAAATCGAATAACCGAGAAAGTATCCGGCGAGGCGCGTTGGTATTTTTACACTTTACAGACTGAATCGTGAAGATAGGTTATTGAAAGACGAGAAGTGACGGTTTTGATTTTTTCCATTTGAGCTTGAAAATTTTGAGTTGAAAATAATATGACCCAAAAAACAATTGATTAATTATTTATTATACATTTCGGTCTAAATTTTTTTGGTAACACAATACACAATCTATTATTCTATAAAAGATATTTCAATTAATATTTATGTAAAAAAATAATGATATTGTTATTTATACTTGGTTTTATTGTATTTCAATTTAAACTTGAATGTAGAATGACTTTTATTAAGTAGGATAAGTATGACAGTTATATATTTTCAGTATTTGCAAACAGTTTCAAGTTTATTAAACAAACAGTCTTATATTTTCAGATTGCAGATCTTCAGACCACATCTTCAACTGCAGACATAAAATCAGATGAAATCAGACTGCAGACAGTTTTTATCTACAAAAACAAACAGCACCTTAG
>JBCNJP010000018.1:18105823-18186892 GCA_039602395.1 Deinandra increscens subsp. villosa
TACAAGGAACAACTCGTAAACTCGAACTCAACAACATAACGGAGGATGCAATCGGTGGTGAGGATGGGAAAAAACCCTAACAAAACCCACCACCAAGAACACTAGCCCGCCGGAAGCGAAAACAAGATTACCAGCGTACTATCAAGGGAGAGAAATAATAATTTATTCCAAAAAATGTAAGGCGTTTGCTGAGATAAGTTATTATTTCATGATTTCTTTTAAAAGTGTTGTCTCATTTACTCTGTAATTATACTTTTTAAATTATATATATTTTATCTTTTAACAGATTTGATTACACTTTTATACCATTAAACTACATATCGTTACCCTCTTTTTTATATTACAAAATATAAGAAAACAGAAAATAGAAGAAAGATTTTACCAAATATGTCATATGCATGAGGTGTGATCAAGCAACCTCAAATAAATATTCAATATATATGTTATGATTTTATGCGATTAATAATTGTTTATTGATTTTGATCTTTCTCACAACAAACCTCATATGATCATTGAAAAGGAAACCTTTGCAAAGAAGCCAAACCAAGTGTTATGACTCTTTTCCACAAAATTAAGCATTTTATTTGTCATTTTAAAACTTTTTTTCTTCATTTTTTTAAAGTTAAAATTTTCTATATAAGTAGCAGTTAACTAAAATATTTAATAAGGACCATTTATGTAATTAACTCTTTAATAAGGGGTTTGTAAAATACTTCGAGCATGTTTGTTAACCATTTAAAAATGACTTATTGACTTACTGGTTTTCAAAAATTCAATAAGTTAGAATTTATGTTTGAATAGTGCAAAATTACTTTTTAAAATAACTTTTGAAAAAATGAGGTTTATGTATTATTTCAAAAGCCAAGAAATATTGGATTTTGAAACTCTATTTGGCTTTTTAAAAGAAAAAATTAGTAATATACCCTTATTTAACCTTATATTCACCTAACCTTATAACCACATAAATCCTTTTTAGTCATTTTACATATAAAATAAGTAATCTCACTATAAAAGCTAATCCAAACATTTTTTTTTTAAAACTCATTTTCAAAAAGTCATAAGTTAATAAACACTTTTACTAAAAGCACTCTTTGCACTCAAATAAGCACACCTAAACATACCCTTCATTGTTCTATCTAAAATACTCCATTGACGAATACTTATATTAATATATTTTTATAAACAACATTTCTTCGAGTCATTCTATGACGGAATTTCAACCGTCTCCAATTATATAACGTTTCAGGTTTAATTTGAAACTCCTCATAGACGGAAACCCTAACAACCAGGTAAAACAGTCACCGAATTATCAACCTTTTATATAAGAAGTCACTGAGCTACCACTAAACATAAATATATATTTAGTGTCATTTGGAACCAAGAATCCATCATAATGGAAGTAAGTATGGGTGGTGTTAGTTGGATGAAAGAGATGGGTTCACAAATAGCCCACCCAAGTAACCCTAACAAATGAAAACAAAGTATGGTGTGTGTATTCAAGTACTTTGAAACAAATTGACACATGCACTTCTAAGTTGTAACAAACCTTTATGGCACACAGCTTTTGTGGACAAACAATTAAAATCTTACCTGTTTTATGTCTGTTTAAATGGTACATATGATTAATGTTTGATTTTATGAAAATAGCGATCAATTTTTGTGATTTATTTTTTATTAATCGTCATCTCTTGAAGTAACTTCTAAGCTATGATGCAATTTAATATAAAAAATAGAAAGTGGTAAAATGGTTAGTATTTATACGCTAGGAGAGTCGATACAAGTTAATATAAAAAACAGAAAACAATAAACAACCCCAATCTATGCAAGAAAATAAGAAATAGTATGAATATGTTAAGTCATGTTTTAGAGGTATATATGACTACTTACTAGTAATACATTGTAAATTATTAAAGTTCCTGTAAATCTTTTGCAGGTAATACTAATAAATTGTAAAATAGTATATTTTTTTTTGAATTTCATCACTACTTATTATTTATTTTATTCTTCAAAATGTTAAATGGCTAGATTTACGTTTTCTCAATATTTTTATACATGTTTTGGAAGACAAGAAACGAAAAAAGCTATGTTTTCTTAGTACATTGCTAGCAAACTAGATTTACCTTTAATTCACGAGATCTTAATATTTTTCTAAAAAATTACTTAAACAATCGCATCTTGTACTCTTTGGTTGATATGGAAAGCAAGAAATAATGACATTATCTCTACCGACTTCATCTGGGTCGAGTTCAGGGATAAGAAACATGATCTTCAATGGTCGGTTTGGTGTGAATCATGTGATGTATTTTATTTGATTTCAATTACTATGTACTTTAGTGGTTACTTGCTAGTTTTATTTTAATAAAAATGCCCCTTGCTCTTAAAAAAAATATATTTTGGAAAAGCTAATTGATTTAAAATTACGCGCCATGTGTTTCGTATGTAAACTTATGTCATATCATTAATTTACTTTTTTAAAATTTTTCTTTAAACTCATGTCATCTCACTAATTCATTATTTTAATTTTTCTTTAAAACTTCTAGAGGAAGAAGTATGTGTGAATTTGAATAGAGAAAATAACAAGTGTTGAATATAGTTTTTTAGCTATGTTATTTACAACTAATTCAAAATATACAATAAATTGGTTATTTGGGTTGCTAATGGACGGGTGTCAATTATTTGATTGTAAAATCGTGTATTTTAGACTAAGTGTAATCATAAAGCCCTATAAGCCTCTTTTTAGGGTGTTTTGCGTCATGTAACGGATGACGTGACAAGGGATGGGCTTAAGTGGTGTAGTCATGAAGTCCCTCCTAATCATTGCTCCATCATTATATTTTTTTTAATTTAAAATAAAGTAAATTATATTAAAACCCATTTTCTTTAATAAAATAACACACTAAATATAAAAGAAATACAAGATAAAATAAAATGTAACACTTGTCCCACGTTGAGATTGTTGTTTAGATGTAGAAAATATAAGTATGAATTGAGATTGGTGTTGAGAGTGTATAAAAATAAATGTGAATAAAATTGTTGTTATCCCACATTGTTGTGTAGACAAATAAAAGTGTAGCTTAAATATGTAAGAATCCAACTAAAATTAAAATCTTGCGGTATGTTTTACTCTGGCTACTACCCTTGCGCAGGGGGTGGGGGTGCAAAAAATTAGAATTTGGTTCGAAAATTTGAACTCATACCCGTACGACCGGCGTACATGAAAAAATGGTATGCTCGTTAATCTTATTAATCTTATTAAAAAAATACCACTAACAATTCCATTCCAATTATATTTCCTTTTCTTGTCTTTCTCATTTTGATATAATTTTTAAACGTTTCATCATTGCTATAAAATGTAAATGGTTTAATCGAGCACAAATAATTTTTTCATATTTTCATATAATGAACATATTAGAAAAATCATTATTATAATAATTGAGAGAAAATAAAAATACAAAATTAAATGTCTAAGTTTTAAATAGTTAAGTCGAGTATTATCTAGTACCATACTCGTATTCAAACTTGTAATTTCGTTTAGCGTTGTTATACACGGCGAGATATATTGTAACTGGATATATGTCCATGATGTTTCGAGTATTTCGTTAAGTGTAGGTATTTTGTGTAAAAGAGAGACCGGAAGTTGAAGTGAGGAAGTAAAGCTTCCAACTGATCTTCACCGCCTTTAAAAGGAGCCGAGCGGCTCTTTGAGTAGTCTTTTGTCGTGGCTCCTGTAGGAACACACCTCCCTCTTAAAGAGTTAAAACTCAAACATGTTTTCTAATATATTTGATATATATGTTTCAAAAATGATAGGTAAAACTTAAAAGAATAAATAATTGACCAATTGCTATTGTTAAATATTTTTTTTAACAATTCCTTAAATATTTCAAGACATGATTAATATTCAATAAGGACATTTTGTCGTGCACAATTAACAGGATTCGGTAAGTATAAATAAATATAATAATAACAAGCGAGGGCATAATTAGTTAACGTGATTCAAAATATAATAGACATCGCATAACAGTGCCAAAATAAAGTCAAACATATGACTCTTATAACACTTTAAAATATCTACTAGGCTTTTAAAATATAACAACAAATGTGATTTAGTCAGAATAAATAATAATTATATATTTTAAAATCTTTATATGATAAAATTGGAAAAATACATCTCTATAGTTCCTTTGGAAATATAATGTTTATTTGGCACTTACATGTTCTTATATATGTTCTTTAATTTGATCATAGGTTTTTTGTTGTTTACATAATGATACTGATAATTTTGTGACGCGTGTATAGACTATATGTTTTTTTTTCTCTTTGGCTTTCTTCTAAATCTCTAACGTTCATTTGTCATGGAAATGTGTGTCTTTACATTTGTAAGGGATAAGAACGACCACCTTCATTTCTTCATCGTCTCCATGTTTTCTCTCTACATCCTCTTTGAATTCTTCTGAAGATGGTGTCTCATTCTGCCAACAACGGAGCACGGTGCTACGGTGGTTATGGCGGCTGAGAGAAAAGACGGTCTGACAACTTGATGGTGGTGACGGGTCTTCAACTGGAGAGACGGTAAGTTGATCAAATTTTGAAATTCAGGGTTCTTATGAAGCAATGAGAAGTGCAGAGAGGATGTTTTTTATCATTAAACAATGGCTAACATATATTTTTATCCTGATTATTATACAATAATAATCCTAAGGTAATAACTTGATCGTACATGATACTCCTATATGAATGCAATGATTTGGCATTGGAAAATTGGATTTAAATAATCCCAACTTTTACCTGTTGGCCAGGAATAATCCCACATTTACAAATCATTTTCACCAGTCCCAACTTTCACCCATATATTTTTTAATGGACCCGTCGTTAACTTTTTTTAACACCGTTAAAGACCTGCTGATGTGGCAAGCTGACATATAATAATCTTTTAATTTTTTTTAATTCTTTTTCCACATGGCATTCCAAATAAGAAATCATCCCTAAAATCCCTAAAGCATATCACCACAGATGAAGGAGACAACTCTTCTGCAAGAAATCAATGTTTTCTGGTGCATCACATTCGAGACCGCCGCCGCACCGAATCTTGAAACACACCACCGGTCACCATCTATCCCCACAGACAGTTGCATCTTCTGTTCCTAAATTTTCATCAAAGAAGCTGTAATTTTTCATTCTCATGAACCAACCGTCAAGATGTATCCGACCAAACGTAGGGAAGCAGCGGTATCGGAATACGGAATTTATGATTTAATATAAGGAGACTGATGGATCACAAAATTCGTAATGGGTGATTGGAAAATTAGATCTCCGGCGATTATGGCGGCATACTCTGCCATGTGTACAGATGCGGATAAGATTCATCACACCATTATCAATCAATGGTTGTGATTGCTCTCCGTCATTTTTATGAGATAATTCCTTTATGGCAAATTCAGATGAAGAAGAAATGGTTGGCCAAGAAAATAGAGTTTCATAATTTGGCAATTCAATTTTAAATTATGTTAGCGAGAGTTGTACAACGAGATTTGCACAGAAATTTACACAAAGATTTGTACATAGTTTATCCGATTCAAATTTCTTAAGTATGTTTACGATCCAATCGGAATTTTAGATGCGATTAAGTTTCCGATCACCACATATCAAAAGCATTCAAAGGAATTGCTGGCGAAACAGAGAAGTTCGGTTCACAAATTTTTGGCGATGTCGACATAATCGATGAAGGCGGATGAACCAGGAAATTAGGGCTGCAATCTAAATATGATAATAAAGAGTTTAGCGATATCGTATTCTTCGTCTAGTGAGGTGATGCTTTAGGGATTTTAGGGATTTTGGGTTTCTTATTTGGAATGCCACTTGGAAAAAAATATAAAAAAAAATTAAAAGATTATTACATGTCAGCTTGCCACGTCAGCAGGCCTCTAACGGTGTTAAAAAAGTTAACGGCGGGTCCATTAAAAAAAATATGGGTGAAAGTTGGGACTGGTGGAAATGATTTTTAAATGTGGGATTATTCTTGGCCAACAGGTAAAAGTTGGGATTATTTAAATCCAATTTTCCTTTGGCATTTGATAAAAATATAAACAATAATAATTATTAAATTCATTTATATTAGAAGATAATGTGGTCATTGATTATTATCTTTGTATAGGATACTAAATGATTAAGTATGAGATTCTTGGACAACATAAAACATGGGTATAGGATAATAGTAATAAAGTCAATATATTTATTTTCTAGAATAGTAAATATTAACATGTGAGATGAAATTGTGTTTGGTCCTGGTTTGGCAGCTTTGGTTTATTCCACAAATTCAAACTGAGACCAATTAAAATTCGAATTTAGGTCACTAATCATTAATCACAGTAGAGTTAATTACAAACCAGATATACATTTTTATACGTATAATGAAACTAATTACTTGGTTTGTATAACTTATATTTAGCTAAATTTTATTTTATTAACTTTATATATATTTTTTTGAAGGAAAATTGGAATTAAATAATCCAAGTTATTGGGTATTGGCGGATAATAATCCGAGTTCCAAACTTTGCCTACAATAATCCCAATTATTTGGGTCTTGGAATTCATTGGGCCGCCGTTAATTTTTCACTAACTCCGCTAGTACTTGCTGATGTGGCAGGTGATGTGGCATCATTTTTACTGACGTGGCAGGTGATGTGGCATCATACTTGCTGACGTGGTATGTGCTACGTCAGCACACAACTAACGGAGTTAGTGAAAAATTAACGTCGACCCAATGAATTCTAACACCCAAATAATTGGGATTATTGTAGGCCAATATTGGAACTCGGATTATTATCCGCCAATACCCACTAACTTGGATTATTTAATTCCAATTTTCCTTTTTTGAACAGTTTATTTTATTAACTTTATATCATGACAGAAGCTTTTTTTCGGACATAATTATTTTAAACACACATTCATATATAACAACAACAATGATAAACCCATAATATATGTACAAAGTTACCATAAACCAAATTAAACTATTTAACCTTATGGATATTCTTTTAAGTTTCATGAGTCTAAGTATGAGACTGACATAACCAAATATGTTTTTTTTGAAAGGCAAGAATTGTATTAAGCAACTAGCAAGAAGCTAGAGAGAAAAGGGGAAGTTACAATGAAAATTACACCAATCCGACCATTGAATAGACGTTAAATTAGCCCTAAACTTGACCCACATGAAAGCCCAAAGCTTGATATCTTCAAAAATTTCGATGGAAGTCTTCGTGCGGTTGTTGAAAATCGACTCGTTTCTCGCTTTCCAAATGCACCAAAGAGTTGTGATGAAAATGCATTGGAAAATACGGGACACCTTCTTCGGGAAGAGCCAAGAGGAGTGGATGGAGAGAATATCTTTCACCGTGAGGAATTCCGATATTGGCGCGTTGCACCACTGGAGGACTTGAACCCAAACATCGGTAGCGCGGGCACAACGAATAAGCAAATGATCCGTATTCTCGTCATGGTTGTTGCAGCCCACACAAGCGGTACCCATATTTAAGCCACGGAACGAAAGATTTACCTTAGAAGCTATTCTATCCATACCGGCTCTCCAAGCGAAGGCGTTTGCTTTGATAGGAATCCAATGAAGCCACGAAATATTAAAAGAAGAAGAAGGCAGCAGCCTTTTTTCCACCTCTTCCCTAACGAGTTTCACCCCAAAAACACATTTGGAGCCTAAATCCCAGCCCCACTTATCGTCTTCATCATTCAGGAAGAAAGGAGCCAGCAGAATTTCGATGTCACTGAGCAGCCCCGTTAAAAACCCGTCAAGAACCTCGGCAGCCCAGTCCCACTTGAAACCATCGCCCGCTGCAGAAGGCAGCCTGTCTGCGACCCTACAACGAGTATTCCTGTCCAAAAAGAAAAGCAAAGGAAAGCGATCTTTCAGCAACCCCAGACCCGACCAGTTGTCAAGCCAAAACAAGGCAGTCAAACCCTTTCCTGTCCAGCATCGAATACGCAGAAAGACATCAATATCCAGCGCTTTCAAGTCTCTGATCACTTTGGTAATGTTATTCCAAGGGCCCAAAACCGAATTTTTGCAAGGGAAGGAAAGAGAGGATCGGTTGGAAGAATGAATAGCATAAATAACCCGAGCCCACAATTTGTTACCATCCTCTTTGAGTTTGACAAGCCATTTGCAAGAGAGAGCTAAGTTCATCGCATGAATGGAGCCAAAACCCATTCCCCCCGATTTTTTTGAGGCACACATGAGGGCCCAAGAAACCCACGAGATTTTGGACGGCCCACCCCAACAAAAAGAACGACGCAAAGACTCCATGGATTTCAAAACACTAGAAGGAGCACGAAAGAGAGAAAGGTGGTAAATGGGAATGGCGCCAAGGACCGATTTGATTAAGGTTGAGCGGCCACCGAAGGAGAGATTTTTTTCCTTCCAAGCCGATAACCTAGACTTGATCTTGTCGATGACCCCATCCCAACTACGAATTCTATTCATGTTTTTGCCAATCGGGAGACCGAGGTGGGAGAAAGGGAACGAGCCAACTTTGCAATGAATGAAGGAAGCAAAAAGATTAAGACGGAAGTTGTCGATACCCACACCATAAAGAATACTCTTGTGGAGGTTAAGAGCCAAACCGGAGACAAGGTTGAAACATCTAAGCACCCGGGTGAGATTCGAGAGAGAAGAAATCTTTGCCTCACAAAGAAGGATTGCATCGTCGGCAAAGAAGAGATGCGATAAGCACGGCCCATTGTTTGGAAGAGCAATACCTTTAATGAGCCCAAGGTTTGAAGCTTTGGTCATGAGCACATGGAGGCCTTCCATGACGATGATGAAAAGGAAAGGAGAAAAGCGGGTCACCCTGACGGAGACCTCTCGAGAAGGAGAATTCACTAGAGGGGGAGCCATTGATGAGGATGGAGGAGCGGCCCGAAGAGAGACAACCTTTAATCCAACTACGCCACACAACCGGGAATCCCATGTTGGACATAGTGTCATCAAGGAAACCCCAATGAACCGAATCAAAGGCCTTAGCAAAATCGATTTTGAAAAAACAAGCGTCTTTTTTATTACTTTTCAACCAAGCTAAGACCTCATTGAGGATAAGGGGCCCTTCAATAATTTGCCTATCGTGCACAAAAGCAAATTGAGAATCACTGATGATTGAGGCAATAACCGATCTAAGCCGGTTTGCGAGGACTTTCGCAATAATTTTATAAAGAGAACCAATGAGACTGATCGGCCTAAAATCATCAAGATTAAGGGCGTCAAGGGTTTTAGGGATCAAGGTGATGAAGGAGCTATTGCACCCCCTACTGAAGGATCCGGAAGAGTGGAAAGAATCCAAAACAGCTTTAAGATCGTCCTCGAACAGGTTCCAGAAACGTTTGAAGAAACGGAAATTGAAACCGTCCGGTCCCGGGCTCTTGTCCCCATCACAGGCCCAGATAGCATTTTTAATCTCGATCTTAGAGAAAACCGAGACAAGGGAAGTGGCCTGATCAGAGGAGAGGCAGGAGAAACCCAGGTTAGACATCTTGGGGCGGTTCAGAAGAGGCTCAGAGAAACGGTCACTGAAGTGAGCAGCCGCCAAGCCTTTGATAGCCGAAGGGGAGGTGATCCAATCACCATTAGAGTAAAGCCCATTGATACGTCTTTTGCTCTGAGAACATTTGATGAAACCATGAAAAAATTTTGAGTTTTCGTCCCCTTCTAAAATCCACTTGATTTTGGCTTTTTGGCGGAGATCCTCATTAACAGAATGTTCAAAAGAAAGGAGTTCACTTTTCAGGTCCGTTCTCAAAGCACATTCAACATCGGACAGAGGCCTGGAATCAGCGACAAGGTCCAAGTCGTTCAAATCAGAAACAATTAAGGCCATACGGGCCTTGATGCCTCCAAGTCTGTTAGCATTCCAGGTTCTGATGGCGGCCTTGATGTTTTTGAGTTTGTTGATGAAAAGCCTGTCAGGAGGACCAACACCCATTGGGACAGTGGCTCCAGCCAAAACCGCGGCCTCAAAGCCATCCATACCAAACCAGTGCATTCTAGATTTGCATGATAAAGTTAAGCCAGAATAACATTAAATGCGAACAAATATTACAAAATTATACGATACTAATAATATTACTTATTACTTATCTATCTATATACAAACTACATTAATATTTATTAATTATTTTACTCTTAATAATCTTACTTTATAGTAAAGGTAAAATAATAAAAAACATATTATTATAATTAATTAATTATTTTAATTTATTTGTATTAATTAATTATTTCCTTTTAAAAAATATGTAGTAAAATAATTAGTTATTATTTTTTAGTGTAAAAATTAATCAGTTCTTCTAATAATTAATTCTTTTAATTTACTATAATCAATTAACTTACAATTTCTTTTTAAATAAAAACTATGATTCTATAAATTAAATTATAGATAAACTTATTAATTGTTTATAAACGAGTCATGCTAATTTCATATATTTTTCTTTACATAATCACACTCTATTTTTTAAAATGATATGATTTCCAACCGGTGCATAAAAAACCTGTAACAATTCGTTTTTTAAAAGCTTTTCATTAGTATTAGTTTCAGTTTCAACGTTTTCTTTAGGTATCTAATATTTTTGTGTTACATTTAACTAGACTTCTAATTTAACATCGGTGCATAGTTTTTTTATATACTCATTTTTTACATTACCTTTTGACAATCCCACTAATTTTTATCATTTTATGTAACCGTGTTATCCACGTGATAACGTATTGTCATATGAATAAAATCAATTATTTTAAATGTATATATTTAAACACAAAGACAACAAAATGTAAAATAAACTTGATTGTCATGAATAAAAATACATTTCATTAGCATTTTACATTTATGATTTAACAAAACATATTTAGTTAGTGGAAACAAAACACATTTAAAGCTCCTTTGCTTCCCTTCTACTTCTAGGAACCAATTAAGGGTGTCTTGCGGGGTCCCAACCTATCCCCTTCTCATTGTCCATTTCTCATAAATACCACCACCCACCACCACCTTCCTCCACCACCACCGCCGCCCACCACCACCACCACCCCAAATCTCATCACCTACAAATACAAATACCCAAATGTCACAATTCAATAAATCTTGATTTCACAAACACCCTTCAATTTTTCGTCCACAAATTCCATCCAATGTTGAACCTTTACATCAATCCCATTTTCCCAATTTTGTTTTTTCTAAACTACGCCTCCCCAATTTTGTTTTTTCTAAACTACGCCGCCGCTCTCACCACCGACGGCCTCTCTCTCCTCTCCGTAAAATCCGCCGTTGACGGCGGCGACACCGTGTTTTCCGACTGGAACGACAGCGATGCCACCCCGTGTCACTGGAGTGGAGTCACGTGCGCCAACATTTCCGGAGATCCCGACGCACGTGTCGTCGGACTCGCACTCGCCGGGAGAAGTTTACACGGTTATATCCCGTCGGAACTCGGGAGCTTAGTGTACCTCCGGCGACTCAATTTACACGATAACAGCTTCTCCGGTTCAATTCCGGACCAAATCTTCAATGCGACGTCGCTTCACAGTATATTTCTGTACGGAAACAATCTCTCCGGCGAAATTCCGTCGTCGATTTGTAACCCTTCCCGTCTCCAAAACGTCGATTTGTCACACAATTCAATCTCTGGACCCCTCCGGAAGTCGTTAGGAAACTGCCGGCAGCTTCAGAGGCTAATTCTCGCCGGAAACAATATTTCCGGCGAATTTCCGTCGGGGATTTTCCCGGAGCTCGCGAATTTGGTCCAACTTGACCTCTCTTCGAATTCGTTCAACGGATCGTTGCCGTACGATATCGGTCAACTGAAGTCGTTATCCGGAACGTTAAATCTCTCCTTCAACCATTTCGCCGGAAAGTTACCGGCGTCGTTAGGTGATTTACCGTTGACCGTTAGTTTTGACCTCCAGCACAATAATTTCTCCGGCGAAATCCCGCAATCAGGTTCTTTTTCCAATCAAGGCCCCACGGCGTTTTTAAACAATCCGTCACTTTGCGGATTTCCGTTGCAGAAAACCTGCCGGAATAACAGTTCGGCAATTCCTCCGGGAACTCAGGCGTCTACTCCGGCGATCGCCGATAATGAATCGAAAAAGGGATTAAAACCGGGGTTAATTATTCTGATTTCATTAGCGGATGCATTTGGGGTTGCTTTAATCGGACTGGTGATTGTTTATTTGTATTGGAGAAGAAAGGATTCAAATGGGTGCAGTTGCACTTGTAAAGTCAAATTTGGGGGAAACCAGAAGTCAAAATTCTGTTCATTTCCTTGTGTAAATGGGTTTCCGAACACGGATTCCGAGGCGGAATCCGAGAAGGCTAGCGGCGCTGGTGATGCCAGCGCCGTTAGCGGAGCGGCGGAAGGGGGAGAGCTTGTGGCCATTGATAAAGGGTTTAGTTTCGAGTTGGATGAGTTGTTGAGGGCTTCGGCTTATGTGTTGGGGAAAAGTGGGTTGGGAATTGTGTATAAAGTGGTGCTCGGAAATGGGATTCCGGTGGCGGTGAGGCGGTTGGGGGAAGGTGGTGAGCAGCGGTATAAGGAGTTTGTGGCGGAGGTTCAGGCGATCGGGAGGGTGAAGCATCCGAACGTGGTGAAACTGCGAGCTTATTATTGGGCTCTGGATGAAAAGCTACTGATTAGTGACTTCATTTCGAATGGTAACTTGGCTTCGGCACTACGTGGTCAAACGTCTACGATTCTTTCGTGGTCGACAAGGCTAAAGATCGCGAAAGGGACCGCAAGGGGGTTAGCGTATCTACATGAATGTAGCCCGAGAAAATTTGTTCATGGAGACATCAAACCCTCAAACATCCTGTTAGACAACGAGCATCAACCGCACATATCTGATTTCGGCTTGAACCGTTTAATTAACATCACGGGAAACAACCCGTCATCCTCCGGCGGGTTCATGGGCGGGGCACTCCCCTACTTGGCCCAAACCGAAAAGGTTAATAACTACCAAGCACCCGAAGCCCGAGTGTCATCCAACCGACCTACACAAAAATGGGATGTTTACTCTTTTGGTGTAGTTTTGCTCGAATTGCTAACCGGAAAGTCACCTGAGTTTTCATCTCCGACATCCTCAACATCAACTGAGATCTCGGATCTAGTGAGATGGGTCCGAAAAGGGTTTGAGGAGGAAACCCCTCTTTCCGACATGGTGGACCCATTGTTGCTTCAAGAAGTACACGCAAAAAAAGAAGTACTATCAGTGTTTCACTTGGCACTCGCCTGTACCGAGCGAGACTCTGAAATTCGACCCCGTATGAAAACAGTGTCAGAGTCTCTCGAAAAGATCAGAACATGATTCACCTATCAACGTTGTCCGTCGTCGAGAGATGAATTATGTTTTCTATTTTTTGTTTTAATTAATGTTGGCATATTATTATTTTTTGTTGTAACGTAACAAGAAAGTAATATTTTTTTGGTGATGGGATGTCACACAATCTCATAGGTTGTTGTCAAAGTCTCTTATTTTCCAAGGAAAGAAAGGTACATTTTGTGGGAGGACTGTTTTTACTTTTTAGTTACATATTCCACCGTTGGTTTATACTTTTTAGTCATATATGTTTATGTGTTTCTTGTAAGGAGACTATCTTGAATCTAGGCGCATCAAAGGTTTTTCTAAAAAATGTAATCATGTAGATGTTAAAGAAAATATCGTAAAGAACTTGTAATAATTTAGTAGCGAAATCAGAACATTTTACATTCGTTTTCACAGCTTTATCAAATACATCTTCGGGTCGACAACATTGGATCCTACAACAATAGTTTTGGACCGTGACCCTGGGGACCCCTGGAGTTCGGCTCTACTTTCAGGTTTAATTATTTGATGATAGTTGGAAGAATTCAAATTAAACTTATTTCTTTGTTTTGGAATTTGGCATGAAAGTGTAAATAGTTGAGTTGAGAACTTTTGTAATGACATGAAAAACTAATGGGCCCTAGTAAAAGCCCATGTGAGAATAGGCCTTCTTACTAATCTCTTATCCACTTATCCCTCGTATAAAAGGCCAATTTGGTGTGTAGTGGTACCAGTGATGATGGCTAGTTGGCTACGATGCAATCACGGATTGCCACACACTGCCTTCAAGGATTTTCGTGGGGCGTTTTGGAGCCTCTATGATGACGCCTTTAAGGGATCACCGGTAGACACGAAATTATTGATTTATCATATTTTGTGTTGCATAGATCAATAACTGCAAGATCAATAACTTCGTGCCTACCAATGATCTCTAGCCCAGTTGGCTAGAGGAGATATCCACATTATAAGGCTAAGTGTAGTGGATAAGGCTCCAAATGGGGCGTTATCCGCCATGTGAACGATGACTGGACAAGGGGCTTTATGGTGTAGTGGATAAAGCCCCCATAACGCCCCACATTCTTCCCCTTTTGCGCGTTATAGGGCTTTATTGGGCCCAGTAACGCCCCATTACGGGTAGTCTAAAAGGGAGGTCTTCGGATCAAGTCATATTTGTAAAATAAATAAATAAATAGGGATTACAAGTTTACCGTTAAAAAAAATAATAATAATAACTTCGTGCCTAAAATCATTTTGCGTTAACTCATTTTTTAAAATATATTTTTTCATAACACCATAAATCTTGCAGTTATAAACATTTAAAGTTTAAACGCTTATACGGACATGAGCATTAAACGCTAAATGTCAAAATCGGAATTTCGTTATGAAACACATCATCAATTTCCTTGCAGTTTCGTCACCCGCCAAAAGTTCATGGAGAAACTGCTTGAGAAATTTCACACGTAATTTGATTTCGTTTCAACTGGCATGATTCATCACGCGTAGGATGGATAACTATATAACTCATACTTCTATCCTCCCATTTCATAATATTAGTTAATTGTGTATTTATTGTTTGGTGCTTTGTATTCTCGTATTCAATTCTTGGTGTGTATATAATGTACCTTTGTATTGATCTTAATACATCAATCATTTTTCACCTCCACTCACATGGTATAGAGCCTCTTTTCCCCTTCCCTTTCCCACCCTTTCTTCTTCATCTTCCCCTGCCCTCCTCCCTGCCATGGCTTCTTCATCTGAATCAAGCTCCGTCAATATGACCACCGCCCTACACATGATCCACATCAAACTTGCCCCCGATACCTACTTGATGTGGAAAACCCAGATGGAAATGATTCTTGCCTCCCAGCACCTGCTCAACCATATTGACGGCACATCTGTGATGCCTCCGGCGGTCCTTTCGTCTGATAAGAAAGACCTCCCTAACCCG
Source organism: Deinandra increscens subsp. villosa (assembly GCA_039602395.1). NCBI lineage: Eukaryota > Viridiplantae > Streptophyta > Magnoliopsida > Asterales > Asteraceae > Deinandra > Deinandra increscens. The sequence continues at coordinate 18,121,120 of JBCNJP010000018.1, forward strand.
GACCATACTCAGTGGGTTGAGGCTGATCGGAATGCGATGTTGCTTCTTCACAATTCCCTGACGCCGGAGTCATTTGCTGAGGTCCTTACCCTCTCCTCCGCACGTCAGATCTGGACTAACCTTGCCGCCATTTACGGCAATGATTCAGTCGAGCGTGTCCAGAATCTCAAGGACCGTCTCCGCCGGCTTCCGAAAGGCAACCTAACTGTCACGGAATATGCTCGAAAGTTCAAAGCCATCGCTGATCAGCTCTTGTCGATTGGGCATCCCGTCTCTGAGATTGACAAAGTCTACTGGTTCCTATCCGCCCTTGGGCCTGAGTTCAAATCCTTCTCCTCTGTCTCCCGTCAAAAACACCCACCGCCAACGTTTCGTGAAGTGGTTACTGGGGCTGAAAGTGAGGAACTGTATCTTGTTGACACTCAAGCTACTAACCCTCCTCCTGCTCCCCCTGTTGCCTTCAATACTGTTGCCGCAAATAATTCTGGAAACTCTGGAGGATCAAATCGGGGCCGTCGCAACAACAGAGGAAACAATCGATACCCTCGTAACAGTGGAAATCGTGGGAATCGATCAAATAGGGAACCCAAATGCACACTGTGCCAGAAGTTTGGGCACTACAAATCTGATTGCCCAACTCACACCATAGTGTTGAAAGATGCCGCTGCTGATGCTCATTTGGCCCATGCATTCCAAGCCAGTTGCAGCGTCAACGACTCCGATTGGCACGCCGACTCAGGTGCGTCGGCACATATGACTTGTAATTCTGCCCATATTTCCAACCCTAAACCGGTGTCAGGTAACGCTTCGGTTACCATTGCAAATGGTTCAAAAATCCCGATTTCTCAGTTGGGATGTGCATATATTGGGCCTAACATTCATCTTCGTGATGTCTTAGTCATTCCTTCTCTTAAAAAGAATTTATTATCTATTAGCAAGCTCACGTCTGACCATAATCTTGATGTTTTATTCTCTCGGAATTTCTTTACCATTCAGGACCGGGACACGCATCAAGTTCTTGCTAAAGGAATAAAAGAGGATGGCTTATATGTGCTTCGTAGTGACCATCAAGCCCTCGTAACCACTTGTAATAAGCGGGCGTCTTTTGAAATTTGGCATGATCGCCTTGGGCATGTGTCCTTTGATGTTATCTCATTTTTATCTAAAACTGGTTGTTTGAATGTTACATCTTTATTGCCGAAACCTAATTTATGTACGGCTTGTCAACTATCCAAATCAAGCCGTTTGCCATTTGATTTGAACCATAAACGTGCCATCGCTCCCCTTGACTTGGTACATTGTGACCTCTGGGGACCTGCCCCCGTCACTTCGATTGACGGCTATAGATATTATGTCATTTTTGTTGATGACTATTCCCGCTTTACATGGTTCTATCCTCTCAAAACCAAAAATGAGTTTGCCATTATTCTCCCAATTTTTATTAAATTGGTTCAAACTCAATTTTCAAGAAAAATAAAAAAATTTCAAAGCGACGGTGGTACGGAATTTGTGAATCATGTGGTCAAAAGTATCTTTGAAGATAATGGAACCTTACATCAATTATCATGCCCCTACACACCGCAACAAAATGGTCGTGTCGAGCGTAAACATAGACATGTTGTTGAAACCGGTCTTGCTCTTATGTTTAATTCCAAGGTTCCGGTTGCTTATTGGGTCGATGCCTTTGCCTCTGCGGTTTATATTATTAATAGGCTGCCCTCTAAGCCTTTGGACAAACAATCCCCTTATGAAGTGCTTTTCTCACAGAAACCGGAATATGAGAATTTCAAAATTTATGGATGTGAGGTTTTTCCTTATATTAGGGATTACTCGGATCACAAGCTTGCTCCACGAAGCATCTCGTGTGTGTTCATTGGTTATTGTACTAAATACAAAGGGTTCAAGTGCCTCGATATATCAACATCAAGGGTGTATGTTACCCGTCATGCGAGATTCAATGAAATGGTGTTCCCATTTAAAGGTAACAATTCTTTAGGAAATTCTTCCACATTTGACTTTACTACCTTTACCCAAGACCCCAACATCTTCACCCCACCTGTTGCGTCACCTGCACCCATGAAGCCCGATACCCCTCCTGCTGGGCCAATCAACCATCCTAGTTGCCCTTCTTGCTCCAACCCAGTTGTTGGGCCACAACCAAACCAAGCCCAAATACCTTCCCCATTTGTTGCCCAGCAACCTGAGCCCAACTCGCCTATTCCTAGCTCCCCACAATCCACTTCTCCTCAGCCCTCATCGCCTCACCAAGCTACTGCCGTTATCCCACCAAGCCACCCAATGGTCACACGTGCCAAAGCAGGCGTTTTCAAACCCAAGCATCAAGCCAACCTTGCTCACACTCAAAATCATCCTCTCTATTTTGCCCTTTTCTCGCAAAAAGATCCCAAAAATGTCACTGAAGCTAAATTAGACCCCAAATGGTGCCATGCCATGCAAGAAGAACTTGACGCTCTTGCGAAAAATAATACTTGGGACTTAGTTCCGCGTCCCAAATCGCAAAATGTTGTGGGTGCCAAATGGCTTTTTCGCACAAAATTCAAAGCCGACGGAAAAATTGATAAACTTAAGGCACGGTTAGTCGCTCGTGGGTTCACACAAATACCCGGTGTAGATTTTTCACACACCTTTAGCCCCGTTGTTAAAGCCGCAACTGTCCGAACGGTGCTTTCTCTTGCGGTTATTAACAAATGGAAACTCCATCAATTAGATGTAAAAAATGCCTTCTTGAATGGGTCCCTTAATGAGACCATTTTTATGGAACAACCCCCTGGGTTCATAGACTCGCGGCATCCAGGCTATGTATGCAAACTCAACAAAGCCTTGTATGGGCTAAAACAGGCCCCACGTGCTTGGTTCCAACGGCTCAGTTCCTTTCTCATTCAAAATGGGTTCACCTGCAGCAACACTGACACATCCTTATTTATTTTTAAAAAAGGCGCATGTATTCTTTATCTATTGGTGTATGTCGATGATTTGATTCTTACAGGAAATCAGGAGGATGTTATCACAAACTTCACTCGTAAGCTTCATCGTGAGTTCTCCATTAAAGACATGGGAGACTTAAGCTACTTTCTTGGGCTTGAAGTTACCTACACCAAAGACGGTTTATTTGTGGGTCAATCAAAATATGCCTATGACATCTTGGAGAAAGCCAAACTGATTCATGCCAAGCCTGTCGCCACACCCTTGGACACCCACATCTCCCTTGTTTCGACCGGTGAACCTTATCATGATCCTACTGAGTATCGATCTCTTATGGGTGCTCTCCAATACTTAACCATCACTCGGCCTGACTTATCATTTGCTGTAAACCAAGTCAGCCAGTTTATGCAACAACCCACTTCCACGCATTATCAATGTGTGAAACGTATTCTTAGATATGTGAAGGGCACTATCTCGTTTGGCCTATCCTTCTCCAAACCCGCCGCTACGGGTCTTGTGGGATACTCGGATGCTGACTGGGCTCGCTGTATTGAAACTCGTCGTTCCACATACGGTTATTCCATCTTTCTTGGGGGCAATCTGGTATCTTGGAGTGCCAAGAAGCAACCGACTGTTTCACGTTCCAGCTGTGAATCTGAATATCGGGCAATGGCTAACACTGCCGCTGAGATCATCTGGCTCACTCATCTTCTTCAGGAACTTCATGCGCTACCACCGTCTCGGCCTACATTATTATGCGACAATCACAGTGCTATTTTCCTGTCTCAAAATCCGGTGTCTCACAAAAGGGCCAAGCACATTGATATTGACTATCACTTTGTTCGTGAAATGGTTCTCGCGGGTAAACTTCACACCAAGTTCGTTCCGTCCAATCTTCAGGTGGCGGATATCTTCACCAAAAGTCTTCCTCGTCCGCTGTTCGAACACTTCAGAACTCTTCTTCGTGTCGGACCGCCACCCTTCCGCTTGAGGGGGGATATTAGTTAATTGTGTATTTATTGTTTAGTGCTTTGTATTCTCGTATTCAATTCTTGGTGTGTATATAATGTACCTTTGTATTGATCTTAATACATCAATCATTTTTCACCTCCACTCACACATAACCTGAAATTCATTCAACCATTCGTTTTTCTTGACCTTAATTTAAATTCTCCCACAAAATCATGAACAAATCAAGCGATTACGAACGCATTTTCAATCACTTCGACGAAGACGGAAACGGCATGATCTCCCCGTCCGAGTTGCATCGCCGTGTCAGATTGATCTGCCCCGAAGAAATCTTGATCGAAGAGGTCGAGGTTGTGTTCGAATCGTTAAACGGAAGTGACAAACAGTTAGGGCTTGAAGATTTCTTCAGTTTGGTGGAAAGCGAGGAGGAAGATGAGGATTTGAAGAAAGCTTTCAGATTGTATGAGATGGAGGGAAGTGATTGCATCACTCCCAGGAGTTTGAATCGGATGCTGAGTCGACTCGGTGAGTCGGTAAGCGAGGACGAATGTGTTGGTATGATTAATCGGTTTGATCTGAATGGCGATGGAGTTCTTACCTTTGATGAATTCAGAGCTATGATGATTTGAAAATTCTATGTTGATAATTTACCGTGAACTGATGAACATATTTAAGGATTCTTAGGCTAAGTGTAGTGGATAAGGCCCCAAATGGGGCGTTATCCGCCATGTGGACGATGACTGGACAAGGGGCTTTATGGGGCTTTATGGTGTAGTGGATAAAGCCCCCATAACGCCCCAATTTCTTCCCCTTTTGCGCGTTATAAGGCTAACGTCCCTCTCCGGTTTTTTGCTCATAACGCCCCATAACTCCCCTGCGTAGTGGGGGTGGGCGTTATAAGGCTTTATTGGGCCCAGTAACGCCCCATTACGGGTAGTCTTAATGGGATACTGTTTTTGTTTCATTGAATTATTAATTTTATGTTTGGTTGTTTTCCTTTAGTTTTGGTTTGTGACTGTACATCTTTCTAGTAAAATCAAAATTGGATCAATTCAAATATAACTAAACGCAAAGTATAAAAGAAAAGAAGTTACACTAATACACAATGGAAACGTGACTACATCCCAATATTTGATAAAAAAACTGATGAAAGATTTGATTGTGCGAGAAAAAGAGAGAAATGTAATGATAATGGTATAAAAAATATTATTTAATTGTGGTTACGAGTGAGAGAGAAAAAAACTAATGATAAATATATAAATTATAAGGATTGGTCTACGGAACGGCTATAAATGCTCGTAATTGTGTGTAACAGCCCAGACCCGTCGCACCAAGATATTGTCCGCTTTGGCAGCCGACATGCCCTCAGGCATCCGCCCCTCACGGATTTAAAACGCGTCTTGATAGGGAAGGTATCCACACCCTTATAAAGCGGTGCTTAGTTCTCCTCCCCACCAATGTGGGATGTTACAATCCTCCCCCCTTAGGGGACCAGCGTCCTCGCTGGCACACTGGCCGACGACTGGCTCTGATACCATCTGTAACAGCCCAGACCCGTCGCACCAAGATATTGTCCGCTTTGGCAGCCGACATGCCCTCAGGCATCCGCCCCTCACGGATTTAAAACGCGTCTTGATAGGGAAGGTATCCACACCCTTATAAAGCGGTGCTTAGTTCTTCTCCCCACCAATGTGGGATGTTACATTGTGGTTATTAGAATCAAACATCAGTCCAATATATATTTAAAACGTTACACTGATAAAAGAACTTTTACAAAATAAACTCATTACAATTGTAAAAAATATCGTTCAAAAAATTGCAAGTGCCTTCTGTGTCATCCCCTATCATCCTTGTAACATAACGTACATGCAAGTCCATGTATGTCCCAGTAAATCGCTTTACCGAGGGGGATAACAACATACTTATATAACATACTAGTTGGCGGGATGCGCGCGTTGCGCGCTTGCTGTGGTGAACCGCGTAAGTGTTATTTTTTAATTTTACTGTTTGTCCCTATAAAAATAAAATTTCTCATAATTTTTTAATCTAGAAAGTGTTGACTCTTTTCATGTAGGGTCAGGTAATAACCATTAACGGTGGTTTACAAATCGTTTGGCCTTATATGCTGAAATAACTTACAACATTCCAATAAGGTTTTCAATGCATAAATAACTTGTATATACAACTTTGTTGGAAGTACTTTACAAATACAATTCACTTAATGAAACGATCAAAAGAGAACCATCAAAAGAGAGAAATTAAAAAAGAAACAATGAAACGGTTTCTATTCACTCTAAACACTATTTATTTAGTTGTCTATTGTCTATAGGGTAATATTAACCATCAGTGTGTAACAATATTATATTCAGTATAACAATTTCGATAATACGTTCGATATGCACAAAGTGCCACATTCAATATTCAAATTCAGTATCCAACTATCATTCCAACATTAACTCCACTAGAGAATTTGTTAGTTCATAAATTATGCATCAATACAAAACGGATCACATATCACACCGTATCCATTACATATGTGAAGCGCTAAAGCCTAAAAGAGAGATTGATAGTGGTGGAACTTGCTCTCTCGTTGGTACAACCCAAAATCTCAATCCCAAATGAAGTTTCTTAATTTCATCTTTATATTATACCACTATAGAAAGTAGAGAGCAAATGAAGAGTTCTAGAAGATGATTCGTCTATGTGGTGAACTATTTGGTTGTCACGTGCACGTGTAATAATATATAACTTTTTTGTTTTATGTTTTCTTATCTAGACATATAAGATTTACATATTAGTTTATTTACATATTAGTTTGTTATCTAATATGTATAGTCATGTGAGTTTATTAAAAATGAGTTGGTGTTAGAGCTGATGCTCATGTAATATGCATATTTTTAATTATTTTTTATTTTAAATTTCAACAACCATAAAAAAAATTGATTCAATATCCCATTAATAATCCTTAAATAACTTTTTTTTGGACAGCAAATAACATTAACACTAAAAAACCAGCAAGAAGATGGGTACACAGTCAGGAAGATAACTACACTACCCATTTATGAACACAAAATTTTTCAAATCAGTAACTTCATACCAAAATTATTCGACGATAATTAAAAGAAAACATCTAGTGGAGTTGGTTGGGGCGTTGGCTTGGATTCCTGGAGACTCAAGTTCAAACCTCACTATTTGTTTATTGGTATCCTCAAGGCCTCAAACTCGTAAACTTGAGACACTCTTAGAGACACTGACAAAATTTTTTTTAGAAAACATCATGATGCAAAAGTCTTAGACTAGACTAGACTATAGAGGTTAGATTTTTTTTTTAACAGTTAAATTTTGAATAGTTAAATTTGAACTACTTCTAAGCTAATCATATAAATCCTTAAATATTTATTTATCCCTTTAATAACCTTTGATAACTCAAGATTTCCAGGTAAAGCAAAATCTTATAAGCTCCCCCATAACCACTAGGCTAAGATAAGAGCTAATTGGCAACTATAGAGCCATAGAGGTTAGATAGATTTAAAAGGGAAAAAGACGAAACTAGCCGGTTTGACCACGGTTGGACCAAAATAGCCGGCTCCACGGTCGTCCTGGCCACGCCATTCACGGTCGGACGACCGTCTAGACGAAGCTATAAGAAAACGACACCTGTTGTTTTTGACGGTCGTAACGACCGTACGTGGGGGCGGACGACCGTACGGGGGGGCAGGACGACCGTACGTGGGGGCGGACGACCGTACGTGCGTACGTGGGGGCGGGACGACCGTACGTGGGGGCGGGACGACCGTACGTGGGGGGCGGGACGACCGTACGTGGGGGCGGGACGACCGTGTATTTTCGTCGGACGACCGTTGTTTTTGACACCTGTTTTGACGGTCGGACGACCGTGGATGCAGGTCATAGACGACCGTGGATGCGGCTATTCTCGTCCTTTTTTGAAAAGGGGGACTTTCTCGTCCAACCGTGGTCAAACCGGCTAGTTTCGTCTTTTTCCCGATTTAAAACTATGTTAGTTGTCGAGAAAAAAAGAAAACAAAAGCCATAAATGTCAAAATCAAAATTTCGTGATGAAACAAATATCACCAATTTCCCTGCAGTTTCGTCACCTGCCATCAAATCCTTAGAGAAACTGCTTGAGAAATTTCACACGCAACGCAATTCGATTTCGTTTCAACTTGGCATGATTCACAACGCGTAGGATGGGTAACTATATATATATAACTCATACTCCAATCCTCCCATTTCATCACCATATATTATATTCGTTCATGCATTTTTCTGCAACAAATTAATTCTCCATAAAATCATGAACAAAACAAGCGATTACGAACGCGTTTTCAATCACTTCGACGAAGACGGAAACGGCATGATCTCCCCGTCGGAGTTGCATCGCCGTGTCGGACTCATCTGCCCCGAAGAAATTTTGATCGAAGAGGTAGAAGTTGTGGTGGAAACGTTAAACGGAAGAGACGGACAGTTACGGTTTGATGATTTCTTCAGTTTGATGGAAAGCGAGAAGGAAGATGAGGATTTGAAGAAAGCTTTCAGATTGTATGAAATGGAGGGAAGTGATTGCATCACTCCCAGGAGTTTGAATAGGATGCTGAGTCGACTCGGTGAGTCGGTAAGCGAGGATGAGTGTGTTGGTATGATTAATCGGTTTGATCTCAATGGTGATGGAGTTCTTAGCTTTGATGAATTCAGAGCTATGATGATTTAAAATTTCTATCTTCTTAATTTGGCATGAACATATTGAAGGATTATTAATGGGATATAGTTTCATTAATGAATTATCGATTTTATCTTGGTGGTTTTCGTTTAGTTTTCAGTGATGATTATACATCTTTCTAGTAAGAGTAAAATTGGATTGATATAAATATAAGTCGTAAATTAAAAAAGAAAACAAGTTACACGAATAATATGGAAAGATGACCAACTTAGAAAATTTTGAACATGAGGTTATGTAAGGTGAAAATCTCATGTACCTATAGTTCTTTAAAGTTGCATTACAATTTAAAAGTGACTCATCTGACTTGAAATATAAAATCTCAACTATTTTATAATTTCAAGTTGTTAACAAATTTAACAAAGTATTTATTAGATTTTATTTTTTTACATTGGAATGTGGTACTCTGAGATAATAGAATGTATCACGTTCTGAAATTTAAATTAAACTTTCTTTGAAATTAACGTCTTATTCACACACATATTTCTCAAATAAGTGAGGTGGACATCATAGAAAAACCAAAATGGATATCAAATATGTGAGGTGAATCAAAGATATTGGACACACGGCCCACCCTAACGAATGGCAATATTATGAACTAGGTTAATCGAGAGTAATAATATTAGATAAATACAAAATAAAAAGATAATGATCAATAAATTTGAAAATTATGATTGATATAAAATTCTTATAACATTTAAAATTTTATTATTTTTGACAAGTTGTTGATTACTTTCAATAATAGACTAAAATTATTGAGTAAATTAATCAAATATACATTAATTTTATCAAAAGTTTAAAATTAAAATTTAGTTTTGATAAAATTGGTAATTAATCTTAATTGATGATTACTAAATTGGTAATTGATTGTGAGCTTGACATGTGACGGTGGTGATGTGGACCATTTATAATTGAGACACTTGGCAAAAATTTTATTGCTTTATTAGTATTAAGATAATATTTCTCTTACTTTAGTATTTGATTTTTGTTAGATTAATTACTATATATTACAATTGACAACATGTAGGTTATTATTTTGCATTATTTTATTCAGATATTAATATTTTATTCAATATGTAGCATTATTTTAATGAAAGTTAATATGTAGCATTATTTTAATCAGCGCACCCCCCCTCCCTCTCTCCTCCCTCTCTCCGATTCTGCCCTGCCAGTGACACGCAACCTCCTTCTCCTTTCAGTTCCCCAGCGACAACCCGACAACTAATCTGTTCTTCTCTCTCACTCATACCCTCCGCCGGCGGCGATAAGCTAGCGGCCGATCGGAGTATCGTCGGAGGGAGTAGGAACCGACATTGACATTGGAGATATCGGAAACCGTACGCGGAAAGATCTCGAAACAAGAATCGCAGCTCCTCCAGCGGCGGTATGCGTAGCCACCGTCTCCGCCGGTGCCGTTCTGGTGGTGCGTCATCGTACGCGGAATTGACCCCTGAAAATCGTTACGTGAAGAGAGTGAAGTTTTGTTACCATATTTCTTTCTCCGGCCGGTGAGGATCACAAAGGCAATGAAAGTGAAGGGAGGAAGAAGAAACCAAAAAATATTTTAGTAATAATGAAAACTGACAATATGGTACTATCTGTTTGATTTTTAGATAATATTGGAAATCGCATACGTTTAAATTTTTATATATCTTTAAATTTATGTTTTTGTTAAGCTGAAACAGAATAATGTTAATTTTAATTTCACTTTTATTAATTTACTCAATTAACTATATCATTTTTTCAATATATTTGAGAAGCTTCTTTAATTTAGATTCTTTTTAGAATATACTGTAACTATAAAATCATAACATTTCACACTATTTTTGTAACATCGTACATAGTAAACGGTGTGTTCGCCTTATAACAGCAGTAACCTCCGTTTAGATTATTTAATTTTATAATTTTTTACTTTTTATACTTTTATTTTGGTTATGTAATACGTAAACTTTTAAATGGTAAATTGATTTGGTCATAATTTTATAAGTGATTTTGGTTGTTCAATGTTTTTTTTCGTTTTCCTTCACGTATCCTTAAAGCAATGTAATGGTTTTATGTGTTTGCGTTATTCTCACGTTAACATCCATTGATCATCAATAATTTATGTTGTTGGTGGTGTAGCAGTTTAACTGTTTTATCTACCCGTGTTATCCGAACGATTAAAACAACAAGAACACAACCAAACGAGACCGCACTGAGATGAATGAAGCCATGATCTTTTGTGAAGCTCACTCGATAAAACAAACAAAAAGCTAAGCTAATAAAACTAACGCAACAACGTTGCAATTTGGAATTTGGTAACATCGTGACGTGATTCTTGAACACCTCCGCGCAACGCGCGGAGGGTTAAAATCTAGTATAATATATTATCTATGTAGTTATTCGGTTATCTTAGTTCCATACTTAAAATAGGTTTTCTAGCTAGTAAATATACGTATAAAATATTCACATAAATCGAAACATATTTTTAAGCATTTAAATCTTTTATTAAAGGAAAATTAGATTTTAATAATATGAATTAAGCTTTACTGCGGGATAATAATACGAATTCAGGAATTTCCCTACAATAATACCAATTCGTCACTTAGGTGTCAAAAATGATACACCGTTAGTTTTTCACTAACGGTGTTAATTTTTGCTGACTGGACTGATGACGTGGCATGCCACGTGGCATGTTTAACTATGTTTTTAAAGTGAGGGACTATTTTTGTAATACCTTCAAAATGAGGGGTTAATATAAAAAAATTGAAAAAAATGAAAGTGAGAGAGAGAGAGCCATCTGTACTCCCATCGTTTTCTCCAGTTCCGACACTCCTTCCGGACCCACCCACCCAGTCCTCCGGCCAACCACCCTTTGTTCGACCTCCCTGCCGCCCCACCCCTCCGCCTGGTCTCTCTCTGGAACGCCGCAGGCCCGCAGCAAACCCAGCTCCTGGTTCTCGTTTCTCCGACCCACCTGCAACACCGGCAAGCTCCAACCAACCTCCAACCCCGTCCCTCTCCCCTGTTCGGACTAAGCAGCAGCAACGGCATACGAGATGGCAACAAACCCTACCGGTGACCTGCTATCGATTCTCCGGCGAGCCTCCTTCCTCCTCCTTCTTCCTCGCCTCTCCGTCTGGTCTCACCGGTGACCTCTCTTCTGGTGAAACGCACCAACCCAGCCCCTCTGTTCAAACTTACGAAAACCCGACGGACCTCCGCCTGTCAAGCCGGAGAATGGAAAGGGATGGATGGATCTAGGGTTCCGAATTGCGAGCGGCCGGAGAATGGAAAGGATTTGGGAGAAGAAACAAGGAGGAACGCCGGCAGTGGCAAGGGATGGATGGATCTAGGGTTCCGGCAGTAGATTCCGGTGGAGGAGGATGTGCGGTGGAGGATGTGCGGTGGGGTTTTAGGGTTTGTTTTTTAATTTATTTTATATAAACCCCTCATTTTTTAATGTATTACAGAAATAGTCCATCTTTTTTATAATTTGGTTAAACAAAGTCATATAAATGCCACGTCAGCAAAAATTAACACCGTTAGTGAAAAACTAACGGTGTATCATTTTTGACACCTAAGTGACGAATTGGTATTATTGTAGGGAAATTCCTGAATTCGTATTATTATCCGTCAATAGAGCTTAATTCATATTATTAAAATTCAAATTTTCCTTTATTAAAATTGAGATGGTTTATTTTCTTTGTGGAATAAATTGATTTTGTATTATTGATTTATTGCATGCGACTTTTGATAAAAATACCGTACATGATAATAGGAACATATTTGGATTCAAGTCAATGTTGTGGAATGACTGGAATCTGGTGAACATTATAATGGCAAGTATAAAACACAAGGGTATATTCGTCATTTACTAATTACCAAGAAAATCCTTAGTTTTGTACTTTTGATAAAAGAAAAAGTCATCACCAACGTAATTAATTGTTTTTAGTAAATTGTTTTTGGGTTTGAATTTTAGAAGATAAGATTGTGATGATTTCATTATAAAAACACTTTGTTTAAAAAGCCAACATAATCAAAATACGTATTAGAGTAAATTACTGAATTTTGTCATTTATAGATATTTATAGATATGTGAAATTACTGGTTTCGTACTTTAAATTAAATAATTAGTCATTTTGTTTTTTTTTTAAAATTCATGCTGACATACATTTTTACCAACTCCCATTAAATAATCTCGTTAACTCTCTTCACGAGAGGGCATTTTCATCCTTTTAAGTCAAGGGGATAGGGTTTAGATGTGTAATGGTTACTAATTTTCAAGCCCCTCATGTGGGTATTTTGTGACACATGGACCATGACATGGCAAATGGGCAAGTGGTGTAGTGGAGATGTTTGTTTAATAAATCAGTTTATTTATAAAAAAGAAAAGAAAAAAGAAAAAGATAGCCAATCAGAAAAAGGATGAATTACCATGGGCCAATTAGGAGAAGAGAGAGAAAAGGGGGAGGGCTTGAGAATTATCACGCCTGGAGGGGGGTTGGGGCGCGAAAATCAGGGGCGTAATGGGATGGGGGCGTGAAAGGGGCGTGAAGGGGCGTGAAAAGTGGGTTTCAAGCCCCACTACGGATAGCCTAATATGGGATACGTTAGTCACGTTACCTTATTTAGTGTAGTAAAAGGAAGAAATGCACCTAACGAGGGGCACAAGACACATGAGGGGAATTAACAAGATTATTTAACGAAGGTTAATGAAAATAACTGTCAGCGTGCAAAATTTAAAAAATTAATGACGAAATTAGTAATTATTAAATTTAAATAATAAAATCAGTAATTTACTCTATTTACTACCATTATCTTCCAAATAGGAAAGCTAGTAAGACAGGTCTCAAGACTAGTATGAACATTTTTGTTTAAACCGGTATGTTATCGGTCCGACCGGATTTCAATATGTTTTAATTTAAAATATCATGTCTGATAAATTTAGTATTTCAAACTTTTTGTATATAATTTTTTACTTGAATCGTAATATTTTATTAAAGTTATAAATCTACACAAAAAAAATAGTAGTTTTTAAATTTTGTTTTAACTATATGTCTATATAAATTTATAATTTATATTATTTTTAATATTTTCTGGTTTTTAAATATGTCCGAGTCCAAACGAATAGACCCGATAAAACAATCTGTTCTTAAAAAAATTTGCTAATTACAACTTTTGACCTCTACCAAGTTAACCGGAAGAATCAAACGTTTTAAACTATTTTATATAATAAGATATAGCAAACCGTCCAATCTTGCAACAAAAATATCAACTTTTTGTCATCCAATGCTTTTATTATTGTTTTTTAAAGAGTTAGGTTCAAATCTATTGTTTTATTTTCATTGTTTCATATTAGGATTATACTATATAATATACAATAAAATTCTTCAATACAAGTGTGAAAATTATAGAAAAAACAATAACATAACCAATCCAATAAATTCTTCAATACAAGTGTAACAAATGTATTTTTGTAGTCAAAACAAAAACTATAATTTTCCAAAAACTATAATTTTCTTTAGATTTGACTTGTCACCAAAGAAAAAAGTGTGACGATATCTATATTCTATATGATCATGCTATAGACATACAAGCATATCTTTAAATTCAAACACTCGTATAACCATGTACATAGGTCATAGACTCATAGGTAATGCGTATATGTATCGTGTGTTTTTAATATATATATCTGTTTCAAGAAAACAGATATATATATAAAAACAAATCAACGTGTTGAAAGTAAGGCTTTGGGAGGTTTGAAAACGATAGGAAAACAAGCAACAACATAAAAAGAAACCTTATGTTTAAACCTTTTCAAGACCACAACTCTTTCATCTCCCCACTCGACTATAGTAACCATTATCTTCCTTATCGCTTCTTTCTTCTTTTTCATCTTAATCTTCATCTTCTTCTCTTTCTTTTTCTCATCATCATAACCATATTCATATGTATCTGCAAACAATAACCAAGCCACAAAACCAATTAAAATCGAAAAATCAACAAACAAATTCTTTTGACTTATGAATCTATCGTAAAACTTATAAATATGTCTAGAAATCTCAAAATTTGAAGCATGCGACTGCAAATTCGTACCTCCTAGCCCGTTACTAGCTTTGTAACTGTGCGCAGTTGCAGATGATTGTGAATCTTGTTCATAGGCATCGTGATCGAAATAGAGAGGATAACTTTTCAAGAAGACCCTTCTATTTGTATAATCTTCATACCTAAAGCTTCTTGTTCTTAGACCATCTCCTTGATCTTCCTCCATAGTTTATTGTGAATTTTTTGGCTTTGTGGTGTGTGAAGGCGTGGTTTGCTTTTAAATGTGAGGTTACCCTTTTAATACTCGTGCCTCACTTGTCTTTATAGATAGTATTCACATTCATATATACCTTTTTAAAAGATAATTATTATAATGCATCTCTTTTATTAATTTAGAATTTATTTTCTTATTATTTAGTCCACCTTTTAATTCAATAATTCTATTTTAACAAACATACGTTAGCGATAACAATTGTTAATCTAACCCGACATGATAATTTATACGAGTCGACTAGTTCGAGCCAAATCAACCCTAGCCGAATTTAATCACGTTTTAACGAGCTAATTACTAGCTACGAGTTAATAGTTAAACCCTTTTAGAAATTAAGATACGTTTGAAGTTTTTTTTTTTAATTTTTTGAACGGCAAAAGATTTATAAAAGAATATAGATGTTAGAAAAAGCTAATCAACCATCAAAACACCAAACAAATTACATGAAAAGTAAAGGGTTGTGAACCCAATTTGTCCAAGACATACTAAATTTTTTATTCCTAGCCACAATCCAGTGAAACGAAACTTGAACCACCGAATCAAAAAGGAGATCCGTCTTCAAATCATTATTGTTAAAAATTGCTTCATTTTCATCTTCTATAAAGCCCACCACATAACAAAAAAGATGCCTTCTATGACAGTTTTCTTTCTCTTTGATAATCGCAATCGCTTAAGCACTCTATAGTTTCTTTAGGATGATAAACTCTAGGCCCATCAAGATTCAACCATTTTAGAATTAAACTCCAAGCCTCTACTCCCACTTTGTAGTTCTTGAAAATATGATCCCTTGTTTCCATTTCTCCCTTACAAAACGGACACAGAATAAGTCCCACGTTTGAAGTTAAATGCATCTTTATGAAAAAAAGTATAAGTCCTAAACTATTACTTAATACACTTAACAAAGAAAAACAAAATTTCTCTATTTTGAGATAATTTATTTATTTTTTTAAAAGGCTAACTCACTCGCACACTAATTTTTAGAAATTTTTTAATAGAAAGATTTTGTTTTTATACTAAATCTGGACTAAATTACAGTAGAGTGACAGGTAAACATGTAACAAGCTGTGTCACAACCTTTTTTGGATAGCAAAACAAAGCTATGATTTTTAGGGGTCGAGGAATTGTTGTACACGACCTACTGAACTCCCTTAAGGAAACTCACTACCTCGGGGATTAAGGACCCAAATGTCTCAAAAGCAAACGGGATAAAGATATGTTGATTCTCTGAAAAAGTTTTCTCGTGTTTAGCGAGAAAGCTTAGCTAGTTTGAGAAAAGCATTGCTTTCTTAATACTGTTAGACTAAAGAAATTTTATTAGTTAATTTGTTAATTAATCAAAGGGAAGACTGGAAGAGGGTTGAATATATTGTGTGGATAGAGTCACCTCGACGATGATGTTTTCTTTTTGACGTGGGCATGCGTCAAAAAGCTTCCCTTCTTTCGTAACGCTAACGATGCTGTTTTTTTTTTTTTTCATAATTAAATACTATTTCTAACTTTTTCACTTGTCAAGATGTATGAAAAGTATAAAAAGGGTATCTAAATGAGCAGTTTTAATCATCCAAATTATTGTTTATTCAAGAGGATCAATGAAATTTGTAAAAGCCACTTTCAAGTCTCGACGGGAAACGATGATAAAAACAAAAAAGTAAAAACAGATAAAGAAAATCACTTTTATAATACTCGACTAATTATAAGTTTAAAAACTATAATGCAATAATTCTCACCAAACCTTAAACTCGTTATAATATTTATAATGTTAACCCTACATAAATCAATAAGTTATCTAAGAGCCTAATTACCCCACAATAGGCTCGCATCCCACCTCCTTGGATAAACGGGGTGGAGCCCAGCCCATAGTGGGCTAGCCTCCCACCTTATCACTAGATGTCAATAATCGGGTTTGATTAATCTCAATTCCATATTCAGTTGTAAAAGTTTGTCTTATAACCAGCTCAAAACTTATCAGGTATCTATTGGGTATTGGGCATACATGTTGGTTTCGGGTATGCCCGTTGGGAATCCCTATTGGGTATACTCGACTCAAAGCCCGTCGGATAACTATTAATCAATTGAAATTTTTATAACCATTAAAATTCTAAAAAACAATTAAAATAATGCACTTCATTATCAACCTAACAAGTACCAACGTAGTTGATTACTATATTATCAAAAAATCACTTGATAGTTACTAATTGCTACATAAAACAAATAGACAATTGCATAAAAACCATAAAAGTTGTATCCAAAAACTAAGAACCATATAATCTTCATCGATGCTTCATGCCAAAAAGACCAAAAATCATGACTCCATAATCTCCTAATGGAGATCTCAATCAGTCAATCATTGTTACTTAGCACTAACTTTTTTTTTAAATGTGGAGACAATTATAAAAATACAGAAAGATAAATTAACAATATTTATATTAGACATAAATATATAACATATAAAATAAATTGACTATATAATTGGGTATAATTATCGGGTATACGGGTATACTTACCGAGTAATCGGGGCGTTAACAAGTATAAAACCAACTTCCATGCCTGTCCCATACCAATAAAAATTTCAAAATTAATCTCATATATACCAGCCTCATACCTGGTACTCACCTCATACCCCTCCCATAAACCTCGGGTTTTGGATAATCCAGGGGTTCGGGTTGATTGCCATCCCTACCCGACACTTTCATGGCTTTGAGTATGTTTCATTGCTTTCTAGTCATCTAAATTAAATAAGGATCTAATGTTTCACCGCGTCATTTTATTGAGGCGTGTAGCTATGCCATGTTCATTACAAAATTTTGAAATTTAAGTGATGTAAGTTGGGAAAGCTTTATAGTTGTTCCGGTTTGTTCTTAATTTTTCAAAAGCTTCACTTTTCTCCTTTAGCAAGATCAAACAAATGTATCTGAAAAAATCATCAATTTAGTTGAGCGGATGCCCTTTCACTTTTCAATATAGAGGTCAAGGGTTCAAATCTCATCTGACACAAAAGAAATGTAAAAATATTATAGAGGCGCCTCAAAGGTTTTTATCACAGTAGCCTTTGGGCTGTAGGTTTACTCTGGGATGGACGTGTAACACTAAGGGTTCTGGTTACTCGCACAAACTGTGATCACAGCGTGTCGCAGGTAACATCGTTTGCTATGATAAGACCCCCGAGTAACCGGATATTTGCTGTTAAAAAAAATTCAGACAAAAAAAGGGGGGGGGGGGGGGGGGATTGGGCTACGTGGCCATGTACGTCTCCAAGTATTAAATCCAAGACTTGTGTCGTTCGATAGGATGTAGATTATGAGAATGGAAGTTGAGTCTGTTTCCCAATAAGGGATGATTCACATATATAGCTCATTTTCATGCTCAAGTTGTGGTAACCCATGCGCCATCTCCTTCTTGGCCAACAATCTTTTAGGCTCAAAATTGTTATGTCCTAACCTTATCATTGATTTTAGTTGCAAACAAATCGGCTTACCTATTTTCATGTTGATCTTGTAGAGGCCATTTGAGGATCTTGAATTTTTAATCAAATGTCTTCCACCGTTATACAGTATAATAAAATCAAGTTAACATGACCAAGCTATGACGTATTACCACGTGACACACTTTTTTTTTTTATCTTTTTTAAATCATTTGTTTAGTTTTACACTGTTTCTTTTATTTGTATAACTTTGTGTAGTTTGTGTGACAGTTTTTATTATCTTTATTATGAACAATAACAAGCACATGGCCAATTATGGTGGTGCCATAGAGCACATTATTATTTATTAATCTTTTTACATTTTTTTTCTTGGTTTTAGTTTAATTATACACTGTTCGTTTTAAGTTGTCTAATTTTATGTAATTCATGTGACAATTTTTATTATCTTTATTTTTCATATGGTGTTTTTAGTTTTTTCTATTCTATTTAAATCGTTTTTTAAAGCATTTTATTAGTCTTAGATTTACACTGTTGCCTTTATGTATTTACCTTTTTAGTGTTATATTTAACTCGGGTGAATTGTTTGTCATTTTATATCTTTGTTTTTTTAAGTAGTGTTATAGCAATGCCACAGTTTTAACCAGTTATTTATGCGCATCACGTTATCAACAAAAATAACTAAATTAACGAACGCACAACAATGCACGCCCACACATCTAGTTGTCATACATGTTTAAAAACCTTCCTTTCATCCTTACATCACAATCGAACTCGGTGGTTGTTCCTAGACTTATCACAAATGAACCATCGTCAATTGTTTGCCTGGAAAGACGATTGATCTCGTCTTTTATTTCCACACACAAACCATCGCCAAATCTAACCTTCCCGGTAATTGCTTCGTTCAACTCTAAGAGTTATAGCTCTCCCCATTATGCAAATTTTACGGTTTGAACCCATTTACTTACGAAAGGGCCTACTGAAAAGTATTTGATGTTTCTACCTCGGTGTTGGTAGTGACCGTCTCGTTAAAATCTTCTTACTTCTTCTCTACATCGTCAACTAAAATCACACCAAGACATACATGAGTTCTCTGATACATAACATCAAACCCATGGCTGTTTGATAAATGTTTGCACTATTCGGCATCGGTGTCCCCAAGGCCGATGCTTTGAAGTTGGCTTCCCTTATCGGTTGCAAGCTCGAAAGCACTCCTTTCACTTACTTGGGTCTTCCGGTTGGGAGAAGGATGAATAGAGTAAATTCTTGGGATTTATTGGTCGATAAGTTCAAAAAAAAGCTTAGCAATTGGAAAAGAAACCTCCTCTCGATTGGCGGACGTGCGACTTTAGTGACGTCGGTTCTTGGCTCTATCGGTTCTTATTTGTTTTCTATCTTTCCGACCCCCAAACGTGTTTTGCATAACCTTGAAATGATTCGTGCTAGATTCTTCTGGGGTTTCAAGGATTCTGATAACAAAATACCCTGGGTTAAATGGGAGTCTGTGTTGGCCAAGAAGGATCACGGTGGGTTGGGTTTTGGAAGTCTTTTAGGGATGAATCTGGCTCTGATTTATAAATGGAGGTGGCGTTTTTTAAACAACAAGGATGCTCTTTGGGTTAGAATTATCACCGCCATCCACGGCGATCCGCTCTCGGGCAAAGGTTCGTCCACTTGGTCTCGCATTGTTAATTCTTGGAAGTCATGTCACAATTCTAATCTCATACCTAACGATGTTATAAGGCGAAAGACGGGCGTTGGGAATGATACTCTTTTTTGGCATGACATTTGGATCGGCGACGTTGCTCTATCTCATGCTTTTCCTCGTTTGTTTGCTTTGTGCCCGAATAAATTTTGCATGGTTAGTGAAGTTCGGAATCATACTTCATGGAATTTAACCTGGCGCCGTGAGCCTCGTGGGGGGGGGGGGGGGTGGAACAAGATCAGATGGCGGGGCTCATGCATATTCTTCAAGATGTGGCGGTAAGCAACGATTTGGATACTTGGACGTGGAATCTGAAAGATATTGGGGTTTTCACGGTGAAAGGCTTACGTAATTTTATTGACGATTCCTATCTTCCTACTGCTAACATTCCAACAAGGTGGTTAAAAACTGTCCCGAAAAAGGTGAATATCATGATATGGCGCTTGTTTTTAGACAGGTTACCCACTCGGTTTAACCTATCTAAAAGGGGAATGGCTATCGACTACATTCTTTGTCCATTGTGCAACGATCGTCCTGAAACTAATAATCATTTATTTGGTGGTTGTTCTTTTTCGACTAGTATCATGTTCTGGCTGCGAAAGTGGTTAGAGGTTGACGTTTTCAGTTATGAAAGCCCTGAGGATACGTTTGCCAAGATCGAAGGTTCCAACAGACCAAGATTGAAAAAAGATCTTCTTCACTTGGTGGCTTATTGTTCATGGTGGCAAATCTGGAAGTCTCGGAATGACAAGATTTTTCATTCAACCCCTAATGGGAACGGTAGTGTTACGGACGCGATTACTTTATTGTCCTATTCTTGGTTTTCGTCTCGTCAAAATAGAGTTGTCATTAGTTGGACCGACTGGATGAAAAACCCTCTGCTCTTTTTGTAATTTGTCTCGTTTTGCTCTTTTGAGCTTTAATATAATTTCTACTGCCGTTCAAAAAAAATAAATGTTTGCACTAATTTTAATGTTATTTTATTAATTTTGTGTAAATAACGTTAAAAGTGATGGACGGTTAATCATGCATCATGTGGTGGGGTTGATAGCCTGAAGACAAGAGGTATGTGCATCAATCGGTCTTTGTCCTGATTTTCTAAGTGTTATGTGTCTTATGTCCAAGGCTTGATGCAAAATTACGGAGCCGGAGTTCTCACTGGAAGCAGCTTCTTTATTCCTACGAGGTAAAAGTAAGACTGTCTATATCTTACTCTCTTTAGACCCTACCTTAACTTTGCTATTATTGAGATTTGCTGACCACTATCACTTCATTTAAACACATGGAAAAAAGAAGCAAATCACAAAACTCACTTTGGCCATTTAACTATCAGGTCATGTGCAGTTGTGCATACAATCCAATAATTCCCTTTCATATCCATATTTAATCTCAAAATCCCATAAAATCAACACAAATACTTAGAAAATGCGAAAGAACTAACCGAAAAGAGGAAGGACAATGATCATGTTTGTTCAAAATGAGTAATGAGAGGGGTGTTTTGGAGTTTTGGGATTTCTCAATTATAAGGTCGTGTGAATTCAAAATTGCATCGTTCTGTCGTTTGAAATATACAAAGGCTAACATGATTTGTAAAAAAGTTAATTATATGAATTAGATTCGAGTATTAGATACAAACATACCGGACAAGCCATGGGACTTAAACCCTTAACCACAAGAGGACACCTTACTAACTCTTTTAGACATCATAATCATAAGTTTAAGATCATGTATAGTCTTTAAAACTAGAATTATAAATGTTAACAAATATGTTTCAATAAAACAAAAATCAAAAGGGTTTATTTCACCAACAAAATGCTAGACTTCACTTGCAATCAGAATACAACATTGTGACTCTACACATCTGCCATTTGAGTGTCCTCAGCCATTATAATCTCCATATCTCTTATATCACGTTTCAAAACATTTCCCAGCCTAGCAACAGCTTCTGTTTGCTTTTGTAAAACCTGAAGTAACGATTTTAAAACATTTCATTTGGTATCAAAGTTTAGGTCCCCAAAAGCCAAGGTGTGAGAAGCGTACATGAGGTGTTGCTCAATGTACAACCAAATAAGCTTTGATTACAACCACAACTTGCGTCTTCTTATGTTTTTACATGTCACCTTTTATCAAGTGACCTTTTAAATTTATTCATCTTTTTTATTGTTTTTACATCTGAATCTCATGGGACCCTAATTTTGACCAACTCTGACATTTGGCCATCTTGAGTCTGAGGCGGTGGCCATGTTGAACCGGATCCAAAAAGTCATGCGCGGGAATAGTGCAACCTCTAGATTGAAGAATGTTGTTTTTATACGGCTAGGTTTTGCTATTCAAAAAGGGTTGGCGGCGCAGCTTGTTGCCCGCCTTCCCTGCGTGTTGACTTAGGTCATGTATGTTACCTTTCGGTTTGATATTTATATATTTAACTCTGACCCATATGTACATGAAGCACCGGCTCAGGCCCCTGATGCATTTTTCATAGATTAAACGCATATCAGGTGTGCCTCTTTAACCAAAAGTTAACAATGCAATTGAGACGGATAGTTTTGAGTAAGTACGAACAAGAAAAGATAATGTATGTGGAGGTCACCCAAGTATTTTGATGTTTTTTTATAAACGTCACCTGCCCCACCCGTTCATCAAAACTTTCATATAGGCCACCACCCAGGTACAAAGACTGGATAGGGTCTACGCCTCATCAAAAATACTCTTCGTTTAAAAAATTTACGGTCATTTTTGTCATTTGACATGTTTTAGTTCGAAACTTATACAAATGACACAAGATACACACTTGGGGTTGGGTGGCATATATGATGTAAATTTATGCAAAAGATGATGTAAAATATATTGCCAAAAATTAGGGGCAAAAACAACAATGTCATTGAGGCGGCTAAGAAAAGGTTTATTTTCGTCATACTTTTCCAACGGGTCAAATCAATAAAATGGGTCAAATGTTGACAAAATGGTCATCTATGTCCTTAAAATGTCATAAATTATTTTATTCATATTTAAAAAATCATTTATTTATTTATAAACTAATTAAAGTGTGACAGATCAACCCCACCCATTCTGAGCCATATTGGTAACTAGTTGTTTCAAGTTTTCAGCCCGAACACGTTTTGATCGCTACTCAACCCCTCATTTTACCAAAACCAAATGACAGCTTTTTATAGTCGTCATCAAAGTATTAATCATGTATAGTAAAAAAATAATAATAATAACCCGTTGCAGCAAACAAGTACCTCGTGCATATCAGCAAGACTCTGTCCATCTATTTTAGTTGATCCCGGTATATACACAGAAGCACCACCATGAACATTTGTTTGAACTCGAGCTACAGTCAGCAGATTCTGAACCCGTCTAGAAAGTTCAGCTCCAGATCCTTTTAACTGCAAGTGTATTTTTGGTAAATTCAAGCCAAACACCATTAGAATTTAGAAAGCATGTGATGAAACTATAAAAGTGAGTACCAACCTGTCTGATTATTGTAATCAGCTTCTCAGCAAGTTCAACTTCTCCTTTGGTCAAAGGCAACCGAAAGCCTTTGGCTTCTAATGCTTCGAGTATTCTCATCAACTTTTTCAAACACAAAAAATGAGCAATTGAATACAGATACAAGAAAAAAACAAGTTTAAAATAGTACAAATCTATTCTAGAAGTGGCATTTTTTATCCGTTTATTCATGAACGGGTAGATCTGAGTCATGTTTTATCTCAAACAGGTCCAAATCCAATTGAATTGAAAATCCCTCGAAGTAAAATTTTAATGCGTACAATCACCCGAAACTGTCTTATGAAATTTGATTATTGTTGTAACAATATAGTTTTGTAATTATAGTAAACAAAATAATTATTTAAGAGAAAAGGTTAACCTTGTATGGATTCTTTTTTATGTTCAAAAGTTCATGTATATCTTTCTAAATTCTGCAATATCATATTTACACGTTTGAAACACAAAAGAATATCAAACTTATCCATTTCAAAGCAAGAAAAAAAAACTCAGAATTTGCAAGAGTCTGTTTCACTGATTCGCCGAATACACAAGTAAAAACAAAGTTATTATTGTGAATCATCTCAGCATGTAACAGTATAAGTAAATGATTTTACTTTATTCACTACAAAATGGCTAGATACTATACTATGAGTGTTTTAAAATGAAAAATATGTCGCAGTGAAATTTAGAGGGATATACATGAAATTTCATAGAAGATTTAAATGAAAATGCCTCTACAAATAAGTGTTTCACCGGATCATTATTTCAAACTGTACTAAGAAGGCCCGATTTCAACATGTCCCTGTTTAGACCCGTTACCTGACCCGCCCATCTTGTATATTATGAAAATAACATGCAAACAATTACCCTTAAGAGGCGCCTTTGCAGAGCCTTTTCTGATTGTCTCAATCTCTCTATCCTAGGAAAAGTATCAGCTTGAAAATGCCTTTGAAGCTGTAAAAAATGAAGAGTTAATATATTGCTAAAACATGTTTTGGGCACAGTAAAAACCCACGTCTGTCACAGATAGAGAATAGACGTTAGTACCACTTTCACATTGGTTTGAGTCATTTGCAATCTCTCAGCATCTGAAAGTATGACTTCATCTTGGAGCTGCATATAATTTCAATATCTGAATCAGAAATAATTAAATACAACCTTCTAACCACATTTGATACCTAGAAGAGACCTGCTAGTTCAGCTAGAGTATAAAATAATAATTTAAAAACTCACTTCATGTACGGCAAATGGTGACCTAGAAATCTAATTAGTGACAATATTTGAAACAAATAATATATGTAAAATACCTGCATTCTATAAGTTTGAATTCATATCCTTCCAACACTACTTGAATGTGGGGTGTTTTCAATTCAAGAAAATGTAGCATATGCCAAATTATAATTATAAAGCTTAATATAAGTATAATCTACATATTTATATATATATATATGTGTGTGTGTGTGTGTATGTATGTATTGAGCTGACACTAGTTGCATCTTTCAAGAGTGTTTGGGTATATTCCTGTTGGTCACAATTACATTACTTTGTAAGTTATTTTGGGTTTGGAAATTATCAAACTTAAAGAGATTTTATTTAAACGTTACGGTTCATAACATTACAACTTTGTCTATCATTTAATATTAGATTACCTATGAACTTCCAATTGCTTCATGATCCAATCTACTTATATATACATCTGAAAACCTGACTGTCAACTCAATTTCATTCACAAATCATGTCCAAATTCACACATATTACCTCATTCTAAATTAAAAGCATTCATCATTTGTATTTGTCAAACTCATAATTATAACCTAGGTGTCTGCATATTGTCATTGTCCTAAATAAAAAGCATTCATAATTTGTATTTGTCATTTGTCTAACTCCTAATTATAACCTAGGTGTCAGCATATTGTCATTGCCATACCTGCATACCATGTGATCTGCTAGTACCACAATTGAACCGAAACAGACCAACTCTCCTTCAACCCTAGGTGCCATTTTCAGTGATAATAGTTGTTTGCAGAATGGAAAAAGTTGTATAAAATACTGTCTTTACTCTAATACATTATATGTACTAATAATTAATAAACCAAAGCAATCCTAGATTTGCATATTCATAAATGTGTAACATAGTAGGCTTCCTATCCCTGCAAGTTTTGCTCACTCAATTCTTCTGAAAAAAAGATAATATCTACTATCCACCCTAGCATTATCAAACTCCCAAGCTACCAGAATAATAGCATACTCATACTGATATGAATATGCTATTAAACAGCTGTCATAACAGTTATCAAGACCTATATAAGTAAATATGTAGTTGTTTGCATTTCAGAAGAATAAAACACTCATAGTAATATCAAGTACCTTAAGTCGTTCGGAAAGATCTTTGAAACCCTTAACAAGTTGAGGCCAAAGACGTTCACGGTTGGAAGCCTCCATACCTTCTAGCTTACCCATTGCCTCTGCCCACATTATCTGGCAAACATAAACTATCCACCAATCTTAGCAGCACCCAAAATTATAGAAAGCTAAAAATATATATTTATTAACATTCAGAATACAGATTCAAAATATGAAACTAACAACGAATGATACTAATAAACTTACATCTGATACACCAGCAGGCTTTGACCTAAATTGTGGTTCAGTCACACTGAACAGCAAGTGCTGCAGAACAAGAAATCCAATAAGCTTCTATGTTTAAAATCAAGTAAGAATAGGCCTTAAATAATAGATTATAAAATGTTAAACAATTAAAATCTGAAACTTCAAACTTATATCTATCCAATGTTAAACAATTATTAACTTTACGAAGACCTTTCCAGCATTGCCATAAACAACACAGATCAATAATTTATGCAGTTCTATCATCTATGTGAACAAAATTAAACAAAAAGCAAAAGGAGAGCAACCTTAAAAGCATACTTAGGGTTCGCAATTTCATCCTTGTAAGCATCAAGTATTGCCTGATGAGAAACACAACAAACAATTCAATTCATAAGTAGAGCAATTCACAGATATGTTGAACAATTAGGGTTAGGGTTTGGATTGCTGCAAGTGTAAAACAAATATGTATATATATACCTGAATGTCTCGATCGGCGAGAGAGAAAGGAAGCGGGGCAACCGGAGCCATCTGAGTGGTCAACTGAGCATTAAACGGCGTCGCAGCGGCAGGAGTTGCCTGCCCGAACAAATTACCACTATTCGACTGCGTTGCTGCCCCAAACGGAGTCGAGAATCCAAACGGACTCGAGCTCTGCTGCTGAAACGGCGACGTTTGCTGCTGCTGAGAGAAAGGAGTGGAGAAGAGTGATGAACCGAAGCCGGTGGCGAACGACGACGTTGACGGCGTTCCGAAGGCCGGCGTTGAGGAAGGGGTGCCGAATGCGGGGGTGGATGATGGAGTGCCGAATGTGGAGGACGGCGTGCCGAACGCCGGCGTGGCGGAGGGAGTGCCGAAGGGGGAGGAAGACGCCTGAGCTCCGAACATTGTGGCGGAGCACGGCGGAGGGGTGTGGGAGTAGACCTAAGAGTGTATCTTGCCGCCAATTTTTTTAGACACTCCGGTGTGTGTTTAATGGCGTGTGGGCTAACAAAAATAGATTTTGTTAAAGTTTAACGGGTGGGCTATCCGCTATCATAATCCTTATTTTTTGACGGATTATAACGGATATAATTAGAGTTATATTTAAGTCATTAGTTTCTATTAGTTTGATTTCGTTTTCGGTTTCGGTTTTTTATGGACTTTTATGATAAAAAAATTTAACCTAAAACCATTAACATCCATAATTATTAAAACAATATTACATCTTGTGAAATTCCAGCTTTAGTAGATATAAACATTTTAGGGTTTGAAGGGAATAATTTAAGTGTTACATAAGCGGGAAATACACATGACATCAAGTTGTCATGCCGGGAAGGCGGGCAAGAAGGCGGGCAACAAGCTGCTTGTTAAAAAAAATTAGAATTTATGTAATTGGGATTATTTCAGTATCAATGAAGGATGTTCCTTCATCCTGATCGGTATGAAATGATATCGCATTAGAGGTGAACAAATCGGTTTTTTGTGTAAGCGGTTCCGGTTTTAAACTAGTTCCGGTTAGGGTAGTTGACCGGTTAGAGGAATAACCAGGTCGATTAGAAACCGGTTCATGATGAAAATATTTGTAGTTGGTTTGTAGCCGGTGTGACCGTGTAGAGACCAGTAAACCAGGCTTTTATCGGTTTTTACCGGGTTTTTCATATTTTCATCGGTTTTTACCGGTTTTTTCATAACCGGTTAGTGAATAATCGGGTTTGTAACCGGTTTGTAAGCATGGCGGTGAAACCGGATGGTAACCGCGGGCCGGTTTAAAACTAAACTGGTCACAAGTAAGCGGTTTTTAAATAACCGGGTTCGGGTTTTTTTTGGTAACTGGTTTAAATGTTCACCTCTAAATCACGTGTCCGAAAACTTGCACTTTTAACATTTTCTTATTTTATTACCTATCATCAATTTTAAAGATTTGGAATAGTAAATGTGGCAAGATTGTAAATTTTGGGAACTTTGAGGCTATTTGTAAAGGTGGGAAAGGAGGTATACATGTTCGTCGCTCTCCCATTTTCCTCATTTACCCTACCTGCTCGCCGCTCTCCCATTTTCTTCTCTCTGCTTTCTGCACCATCGTCGTTTTGAGGGACTCTTACGGCTTCTCCGGCTGGCTCCGCCGTCTTCGTTTTCGAGACGGTGGTCGTCGGTTTTGAAACTTCCTTTGTGAGGAGGTTCGTGTTTTTTAGCGCCAGTATCTCTGGCTAGGGTTTCTGTTCGTCTTTCTTCTTTTCGGCGATTGTGGTACGGCGTGGCGAGGATCATGTATCTAACGCAGCCGTCCATGGATCTGAGGGCAGTGATTTACGGCGAGGCGGGGGCTATGGTTCTTCGCAGCAGTTGTGATGATGTACTCGGCGGTGTCGGGATCTGAGTTGATGGCCTTCGTTTATTTGTTTCGATGGTACCTACTGTGCACGCAATTGTTCATCAGCCTCTTATTGAGGCCTTGCAGGTCGATAAACCCTAAACCTACTTCTTTTATAGATCGATAGATCGTGTTGGTTTGTGGTTGTGACTTCGTTTTGAGGTTGGGTTTAGGCTATGATGGTGGTGGCGGCGGCGGCGGCGAGGCGTATTTAACGCAGCCGCAGCCATGGCCGTAACCTAGCCTCTAAGATTTGGGTTTTGTCTGATTTTGGCTTCATCTGTTGCTTTGATGTTCTTTGTTTCTGTCACTAGCTAATCTTTGCTTAATTACCATGCTTTCATTACGTGTTGCTCAGATTTTTAAATGGATTGGTTTCTGTTCCTAGATCTAAACTGATGCAAGTCTTGGGTTTATTTTTTTCTGTTTTTACTAAGATCTGAACTACTGTTGGTTACTTTGTTCATGACTGATTGTCTAATGGTTGGATATTGACGTTGTTGTTCTGAAATTTGGTTATAGACGTTTGTTCTTATTTCTGAAAAAAATTGATGGATGTAATTTTACTCGATGGTGTTTTGGTGTTCCTATGCTTTCTATATGGCTATGACGAACTATTTATGAGCCTGCGTTGCTGAATGGCTGGATTGATTACTGAGATTTCGTTATAAACGGTTATCCTGAAAAGATTTAATTTTACTTGATGGTGGTTTGGTGTTCCTGATGCTTTCTATAAGGCTATGATGAACTTTTCCTGAGCCTATGTTGCTAAATGGCTGGATTTTATCCTACTTGACGGTGGTTTGGTGTTCTTGATGCCTTCTAAAAGGCTATGATGAACTTTTTCTGAGCCTATGTTGCTAATGGATGGATTTATTCTTACTTGACGATGGTTTGGTGTTCTTCAGGCCTTCTAAAAGGCTATGATGAACTTTTTCTAAGCCTATGTTGCTAAATGACTGGATTTAATCCTGCTTGACGGTGGTTTGGTGTTCTTGATGCCTTCTACATGGCTATTATGAACTTTTTCTGAGCCTATGTTGCTAAAGTGCTGGATTTAATCCTACTTGACGGTGGTTTGATGTTCTTGATGCCTTCTATAAGGCCATAATGAATTATTTTTGAGCCTATGTTGCTAAATGATTGGATTTATTCTTACTTGATGTTCGTCTGGTGTTCCTGATGCTTTCTATCTGGCTATTCCTATTAGGCTGTGATAGAACCTTTCTGAGCCAAATTCACATTTTTGAAAGCTTCTTACATATCCTTTACATAATTTGCTTTGTTTTGTAAAAAAATTCTGATATTTTTATTTCTCTTGGTTTTGCAGAATGTTGATGTGAAATATGTGGAGGCATGGATACTTATTATGTGAAACATTGAGTAATAAATATCGATTTACATATTCATATTTGATGGGAGCTAGAGATATAATGGCTTTATGAAGATTAATGTGTTTTTTCCTACAGGGTTTGAGTTTCTTAATTTGTAGCGATCCTCCTTCATGTTATATGGTTTTGATGATTGAGCAAGTGTGATTTCAAATGTTATTAGGTTCTGATTTGCATCCGTCTTCGTCATGCATACTTAGGCTGTTTTCAGGTAACCTTCTTCTGTTATTCATGAAATTCATTTGTCATGAATTATGATACTGATGTGAGTATTAGTTATGTTGTTTGGATTGTATCATTGTTATTGCTTCAGAGATGCTATAGTATGATTGATTGTAACCATCTTTATATTTTAATTTTTGGTCTTATGAAACCACAAATTACCAAAGGTATGAACTGAAAACCCAATTTTTTTATGTTTGGTTAACTAATTTTTGGCTTCTTTAATTCGCTATATAAATTATTTGTTTGGGTGATGCAGATGAATCAGTTTATAGGCATCAAGAATCGTTGTACATAGTGTGAAGAAAGTTATTCTGGAGGTTCATACCTCTTAGGTTCTGAAGGTTGGGTGGCTGCCAAGTACTCATTTGGGTAACATTGTGTGTGAGCTAAAGTTTGGAAACCAGGTTATATGGCCTGTTTATTTATTGCTTATTTGTTGTTGTCCTTGATATTTGCCTTATGGTTCTTTTTAATTTAGGCTATGTGTAATCGAGCGTTATAGCCCCAAATACACCAACATCACGCCCCTTATAGCGCCCCTGGAGATGTTTTAACAGATTAAGAAATCTTGAATTGAATAGTTCTTTATACAAAAAATTCATTCTTTTGATGGTCCTGATGCTTTTTAATATTCTTATTCTGCATTTTGAGCAGGCACATCTCCAAAGAACAAAGCTTTGTGACTTGGAATATGGGGAGGTTGATGAGAGTTATGTTACGAAAAGAGAACAGTTGAAAGAAGTTGTTAAATCTGTTATACATCCAAAGATTGTAAAGGGAAAATCACTTAATGGAAATGTGTTTGTAGCTTATCTTGAGAAGGTACATTTCTATAACCCTACATGTGGCCGTCAAGTTCGTTAACTGGGAAAATCACCTAATGGAAATGAGTTCTGTTTGTAGCTTCTCCTGTTAATGTTTTTGATGTTCAGTGATTGTAGGTGCTAAGAAGGACCATTCACCATGAGTACGTGTGTAGGCATTTCTTACCTATCCTATGTGATTATCTAAAGCTTCAATCCAAGGAGGCTATTTCTTTCCATAAAATGCATCTTAGTAAGTATGCTACTTTATCTATTGTAGGAAATGGGATTGAAGTTGTGTCATGCCTTATTTTGCTCTTGCAGGTTTGCTTTAATTTGATGATACAAGTATAATATATGTTGGTGATTTTTTATTTTTACCATAGGAAAGTGTAGATCAATAGCCATCATATGTTTGAACCTAATTACAACCCATTTTAAGTCGTTTTCAACTCCCATGATATCTTTTGTGATGTAGCTGCTCTCCTCCTTTTCTGTTATCTTTTATAGCTACATTACTTTGTAAAAATTATATTATGGTTCTTTGTTTGTTAAATTTTGGCTCTTTTAGAGACTGTTTAAAGATTATTTTCTCTTTTAGAAGTTGTAGGTATTGAACTTGATTTTTATTTTCTTATGATGAAGTTTAATTTTTTTAATTTTTTAATTTTTCTCTTCAATGTATTTTTTACTTGAGATAATAAAATAGTTTTAGCTCATATTCTCCTATATGATAATATCAATGACAAAGTGTAGATGCATCTTCAAAATCATTCGTATATTGTCTTATTATTTTTGGAAGTGCTTCAATGGATCCATATTTTGGGTGACATTATTTCAGAGTTAATTTACATTCTTAATTTATGGTTGGTTGTTAATATTAGAAAAGGTCATGTGTTTAAAAGTTTAGATAATAGGAGGGTGAGGCTGACAACACTTATTAGTAAGTGAAACACTTACTATCCGTACCTGAAGCAAAGAATGATCCCGAAACAGAAAAACAAACGTCACCACGCGGCTAAATGTGAAGACTAACGCCGCCACAACGCGCGGCGGGTGATCTCATCTTGTTAATCTTTATTCATAACCATTAACATTACCAATATCCAAAATCAAGGAATCACAACATTAACAACAATCTCCTTTCAAGTTCCATAACCTTATCAAAATCCTTTATTCTTAAAAACATTACAACACATTCAAATACAACAATTTAAAAACCTTAACCAGTTAACCATCAATAATAATCATGCCTTAATGGTGACGCAACACAAACATAACCCAGATGGTTTAATCTTTGAATTTTGCCATTCTGACCCAGGAGATGCATTTGGGTCATACAAAAGTGTGTTAAATCCTCCTTGTTCTTCTTCAAGTGAGAAAAGCAATAGTTTATCTTCGATTATTCCAAACCGAAACCCCACACTCGAGCTTCCAATAACCGGGACCCCGACCACCTTCCATGAGTTATCTTCCGGGTTGAAAATAGCAAGCTTTCTTTGGTTTTTCCATTCCATACAAAATAGCCTTTTCCCCACTACAGCATGAGCAGTAACCATTACACATCCGTTTTTCATCTCACCCCACGAGTGTTCTTCAGGGTTGTACACGTCAACAAACCTAGTTAAACACAAATACAAATTTATTACTTGATATACTACTATGTTGGTTGTTCTTTATGTGAATTTGAATAATCGAAATCATATAATTAACTGTAGGGATGATCAAATAACCGTTGAAATCAACGTGTAAACCAAGTCTATGTGAAATTTCAACTGTTTTACAAATAGATTAAGTGTCGAATATGAAAACAAATCTTGTAATTCCACAATACACTAAGGATGACTTTTAAAACCAATTTAATATGTTTTCTTCGTAGCTAAACTGTTTAATTTTCCCCGTTTGACCCCTTAAGATAAAAGATAACCCTGATATATTCACAAAATTGTCACCTCTAGCTATAATAGAAAAAAGTTACCTACAAAGGAAACGAACTAACCAGGTGGAAAGTCAACTTAAGTGCACTAAAATTCTTAAAACCTCCCAAATCATTTTATTTATAAAAAAAATTACATTACTGGTTTAGCAATACGATTTTTTTTTACTTCAACCCATTAGTTATTTATTAAACTCAGACAAGAGGAACAAAGAAAGGCTGGCAGGTCAACCCGCCTACCTGTTTGACCCTAACTTAAGGATAACCCGTTCTGAGCCAACCCAAAATGTTTACCTTCTAGATCACTTTATTCTATAGAAAAAAATAAGATTATTATCATTTGTAATAGAATGTTGTTACTATATTTAATCCATTAATTATAAAATTCAGAAAAGATGAGCAAAACTGCTAACAGGCCAACGGAACCAAACTGTTTGACCCAAACTTAAAGATACCCATTTTGAACCGAACTCATGATTATCTACTACCCAACAAACCTGTTTTGACACCTCTAAACTGTAAGGACTGTTTCTTCTGAAATATAAATGTGTCATGATATGAAATTATGAACAAACCTTGAATTTCCAATAGTGAAACTTGAACGCCCACCCATAACATAGAGTTTACCCTCAAATCCGCATGCAAAACAACCCCACCGTGGGCGGCGAAGGGACTCAATAAGTGTCCACTTGTCAGTTTCTGGGTTGTACATCTCAGCACATGAGAGAGAATCTCCATCCACCCCATAACCTCCAACTGCATAAACAACACCATTTACTTCTGCGCATGCAAAATCATACCTGGGCATGTTCATGTTTGCAATCTTGCTCCAACTGCAATCACATAATTATAATTTATCATTAAACCTATAAAACCAATAAGTGTTTTCATGGGGGTGTTTGGATTTGTGTTGTGAAACTGGTTATTTGATTATTGCCAGTTCAAGTGGTAATAATAATCTTGATGTTTGGATAAATAGATTTGCTTCCAATAACTTACTATGAGACTATAAAAAATAAATAAAAATAATAAAAAATAAAAAAACCTGTTCACCTCTTCTTTTGACTTATTTTGAAGGACTTTCACTTACATTTCACAAGATACTTCTCATTTTTTCACAATAATACCCTTTTGGTCGTTTACACTTTAAATAAACATAACTTGCTAAATACTCATAACTCTGATTATTACAGCTAAAACCAAAAGTCAAATTGAAACACTATCTCCAACAGTATGTCCATTTTATCACGAGGTCAACAGGTAACTTTTAGTGTTGTACGGGTTGGGTTGATCCGTAAGCACTTTTGTCAATGTTATATATACCTAATAATTATAATAACAAACCTAAGTCTTTGAATAGAAAGATATGGAGGTCAATGCATTAACAACATAGCTTTAGTGTCTTTTACCTATTCGACTCATTGTCTCATTCCATTGGGTAGCTAAATTTTTTATTTGGCCCTTTTGAGATGAAAACACAGCCCAAAGCCCCAAATTGACCCATTTCTAAGTAAATGGGTCCAAATTGCAAACAAGATAAATGATGGAACAAACCTGTTAAGGCAAGAATCATATTGATACACATCAGAAGAAACCGACCCAACACCATCACTCATTGAATAGCCAGCCATAACAATAAGCTTCCCATTAAGAACCACAACCCCAAAGCCTGCTTTCATGGGGCCCGGCATCTGAGGTAGGACTGATAGTTTATTTCCAAGGCAATCCAAGACCTCCCAGTGGGTCCCATCTCCTTCAGTATCCGTAGTCAAAACATAAAGCCATTCTTCAACTACACCAGCAAGTTTTCTAACAATAATAAACTCCTTGCTTTTAATAAAAGACCTCCATCTCCTTGACACACCTCCCATTTTTGGGAAATATGACCTTGGGACAAGGGCAAGACAGTACTTTGCTATATCATCAGGAAGCCCGGGCAAGACCGGGCAGTCAAGGTCATCATTGACTTCAGAATGTAAACCACAATTGGTCTTCCGAACCAATTTGGAAGCACACATGCTTGGATTTATGTCACTAATATCTCCACAAACAGAATCAGGCATATCAAAGTGCAAAAGGCTAAACTTTTCAGAGTTGATCAATTTATTCTTCTTGGTTAGAAGAAAAGAATAAAAAAGAAATTATGATTGTAAGATCTTGATCACAAAAATTCATGATACCCTTCACTTATAGGTATCTTACGGGCCCAGGAAATTGCAGTACTAATCACTTGAGTTTTCAAAGCAGACGATTTTTTGTATCTTGTCCAATCCGGTTCAAATTCCATGCCAGTTTTCCTATTTCTATAGTAACTTTCTGTCTTTCTTTCAACCTGAATAACCCCAAATCGTAAACTTTCTGACTTGCTTCTAACCACACACAGTGAGTAATCTGCACATATTAAATAGCAACCATGAATGAAATTTTAAAACAAGTAGTAAGTAAGAGCTGCACATTGACATTAAGGTAAGACTATATGTGGAAAAATGGATGAGTCCACCGGATTGGATGAGGAGTCAAAACGGGTAACTTTTGGTACGGGTGGAGCCGGGTTGGGTTGAGACACACTACCTCTTGTCCAATTTCTTTTCTATTATTTGTAAATAATTAGTGTGTGAAATATGAATACAAAAAAAATTATTTCAACGACAATCATTTTGAATAAAATGATGTAGGATGTTCTTTTTAAAATACTTTTGCTCGATTATCGACCCATTCTATCAATTTGACCTGTTTCCTTTAAATTTACATTATATTTAACTTGCTTGACCCATTTTCTTTTAAGCTAATTAACATATATAAGCTGTTAGAGATAGAACATAGTCCGAATCGACCTATTTATAAGTAAATCGCCGTATATTATAATTGCCACATTTCTCGAATTCAAGACCAGCAACCACAGTTTATATTTCTACTTAAAAAATCGTATATCAAAATTGAATACGAATCTTATTGTGTTTGACCCCAAATGCAAGTGTGTACATTGAAGATGAAATGATACAATTAGAAGTAGGATCATACCAGCCAAGGCCATAGAAATTGGCTTAACCCCCTATATCTTCCATTTTATCTATTTTGCACGATCACCTGCAATGAAAATAAATGATAGTAAATTAAACATAATCAAAGCAAGAATTGCAATCATACTTTTGACATTCAAAGCATGTGACATATATAGCAACAGTCAGGTGTTATTTGTAGGTTGTTATCGTAGATTGACTAGTTATGTCAATAATTACCATATGCACAATCAATGTTTGCTTCGTTTAGGTGCTTGGTATTAAATAGGTGACATGACTAGTCTATGATATTAGCAACTAGTCAGTCAATTGATTAAAACCTAAACAAAGAACATAAATCCACACATGCTTCTTATTTATAACAACACTAAACTTATAAATAAAACATTCTAAAAGGCTAGAACCTCAAACACAGCCACCTACCACAGCCACCTACCACAACAAACACCCTATAATTCATTCAAAAAAGGAAAATAAAATTAAGAAAATTGGTATATGGGAGTCCTGTATCCATTAAACTTGCATTACAACTTACCCAAATTGAATAAATCATTAGTTTTATGTCACACCTTCAAGATCTGTGTAACTGTGTTCCATTTCAAATAGACGAGTCCAAAACCAAACATTATAGGTGCCATCAAGTTGGTCTTTTTTCTCATGCTAAAAGTATTCATCAGCAATAGAGGAAAAGTTAGCAAGTTTGACCCTTAGTTTGGTGATTATCAAGGACTTAATCTTCAGAGAAAGAGACATATTTGACTATTAGGTCATAAATATCAGCACTTAATAGACAACAAAACTCAACTTATTTCTACCTTCAGAAATTTACTATTTACTGCTTATAGAATCCCAGAACCAGAAGTTAATCCACACAATTAGGGTTCTTATTGATCGATACAAATTCAACAAAAAGGACTAGATCAGAATATCAGATAGGTGTTCAATTGTTCCTTTCAATTGTTTCTTCCAGGGGGGTGATTAAATGATTTAAATCAACAGCATTGAGTTCATCCTCTACAGACTCCAAAACAAATTCAAAAACAAAATTGATTCAGTCCACAGATCTAAAACAAAGAAAACACCACATGTTTTGCATAATAAATATAATAAACTAAATAAAATATCAGATCTAGTACCAAATTGCAATAAAATAAGAACAAAAAAAAAAACATTCGCACGGTTTAGATCTTACGCTACAATCACATAACAGAAACAGCAAAAATATAAAATCAAACACAATATACACAGATCGACTCACTTGATTAATGTTCTGCTATTTAGATTTAAACATCATATCAGATAGATCTTACAATCGCATGAAGAAATCAGTATAAATAGTAAAAAAAGTCACGAGTATGATTGACAGAAAACACGAATTGAATTGGTTACCTGAAGAGATTTGATTTTGAGTGGATTGGAAGGATGGATGCTTATGGGAGTGAAGGAGGAATTGGATGAAATGGATATAATGGATTGTTGATTTAAAGAGGCTAAAATCAAGGTGAAGAGATAAAATTTTGACAGAATCAGACCCGAGTCAGTCGATGTCGGGATGAAAAATAATGAGATGAGATTACGACCTAATCGGTGGTGAAGACAGTGACCGGAATTTTATTGCTGCCATTTTTAAATCGGCCCAGTAAAATTGGGAGATTTGTGGTGCCGAATTATTTAGCCATTTCAATGGCCACGTTTTTTTCTTCAAAATTAAAATAAACTAAATAATAATTCCGATCAATGTTTGAAAAGTAGATCCGTGTGTTAAAACAAAGTTCTATTTTTTTTTTTTAATTGGATTTTAGTAATACTAGTTTTAACAGTTTGGCCAATAATAATACGAATTTTAACTTTGACACATAATAATACCAATTAACCATTCCGATCTCTATAATGATACACCGTTACTTTTTAACTAACGGTGTTAGTTTTTTTGCTGATGTGGCATATGGAGTGGTTGTTTTGTAAGTTTTATAAAATGAAGGGACTAGTTTGTAATTTTGATAAAGATTAAAAACTAAATAAAAAAAAGGAGGAAGAACGATGGAGCTGTCGGCGCCTCCTTGAGCTCCGACCACCAGAGAAGACAGGGAGAGAGAGGGAGGCCGCCACCCAACAACCGCCGTCAGTCTTTCCCACGTTGTCGTCTTCACCTAAGCTCTGGCTCGCAGCCTTGTTTCTCCACGTTTGCTGCTGGCTTCTTCTCCACCGGTTGACGGCGTTGATCCGTCACCGCCCCGCCGTCGCCGACGACGATCTTGAGGTTCTTGCCGTACTGATCCGGCAGGCTGATTGGTGAGATGAGAGGGTCAACGACATACCCTGTTGGAACCTGGTGACGTCATGCGGTGGTGGGAATGGATGGAGATCGACCGGTGGCTGTGTTGAGAGAGGGATGCCCACGAACTGTTGTTGGGTGGTTGGTGGCAGCTCCATCGTTCTTCTCCTTTTTTTTTTAGTTTTTAATCTTTATCAAAATTACAAACTAGTCTCTTCATTTTATAAAACTTACAAAACAAACCCTTTATATGCCACATCAGAAAAAAACTAACACCGTTAGTTAAAAAACAACGGTGTATCATTCTAGAGACCGGAATGGTTAATTGGTATTATTATCGGCCAAACTGTTAAAACTCGTATTATTAAAATCCAATTTTCCTTTTTTTTTTGAACGCCCAACATTTTATTAAGAAAACGTAAAAATCCAATCTCACAAGGTGCTAGGCAAGAGCGTACAAGATTAAATAACATGACGGAAAACAAAAAACAAACATGCAGGATTGAAAATTAGATCCGTGTGTTGAAAACAAGTTTTAATTGGTCCGGCAGATTAGTCAATTTGATTAAAGTAATTACCTCCGTTAGTTGATGTAATTTAGAAGAAGCAAGTTTTGATGCTTTCAATTGTTTTCATGGTTTCAAGAATCCTCCTACTATCGATTCATCGGTTTTAATTAGTACATCTCAGATTAAGATAGGTGACAGGTGCAGGGTGCTGATGGTAGTGGCGGATCCAGGAAAGAATATCAGGGGTAGCGGGGACTAACGGGGGTTCGGGGGCAGCGCCCCCGAAAATTTTTTTTAGGTAGTTAACGGGCTTTTAATCATATTTTTAAGGGGCTTTTGATCATATTATTAAGTAAAAGCCATAAAATTTCTTCCAGGGGTCGCGAAAAATTTGTTTCAGGGGTCGCGAAAAACCGAAAACCTATTAAAAAAAAAAATTGCACGTCGGGGTAAAAGTTCAGGGGTAGCGGGCGCTACCCCTGGGATCCAAGTAGGTCCGCCCCTGGCTGATGGTCTGATTTGGTTGGTAATAAGTTTTAATGAAGACTTTGGACCTAATCGTTAACTATAGATTAAGATAATAATAAATCAAATTGAACCAGTTGATGGATTGGGCAGGTTAACCGATTTAATTTATTGGTTTGACAATTACATGAGTATTTTATTTGCATTATGTTGATTGTCATCCTTTTAATTTTCAACTTTACTAATTGTGTTGTTTTTAATTTTAGTGGATTAATAAATTGATCTATGTAAAAGGCAGATTTTGAAGCAAAGAAACTTATGAATATCTTTTTGTTGGTTACTTGGGTGAAAACTTATTAAAGTGTAATTTATCTTTGTGTTACTTTAATTTAAAGACGTTTAACGATATAATTTTTTTTGTCCACAGTCGGTGTGAGAGTTATCTACGGTTTCAGTTGATATGTTTTGTATCAAGTAATTATATTATATAGTATAATAACTCAATTTTAAAGAGATATTTGTAAGAACTACATAATGTAGTATGTAGT
This sequence comes from Deinandra increscens subsp. villosa, assembly GCA_039602395.1. Lineage (NCBI taxonomy): Eukaryota > Viridiplantae > Streptophyta > Magnoliopsida > Asterales > Asteraceae > Deinandra > Deinandra increscens. The sequence goes on from JBCNJP010000018.1 coordinate 18,160,812, forward strand.
TGTATGTAGTATTTGACGCTAATACTTATTAATTTGTAATCACACATCTTTCATCTTTCGGAAAACAAATAAATAGTTATGTTACTTTTACGGTTATCAATTTGAAATAAATACATCCGTATGTATTATTGAATAGCATACTAGTGTCACTTTATAGTATATTCTATACAAATAATTATAGCCAGCAAATCTCATAATATGATACGGCTTGGAAAAAGTGACACGGATACAAACCTAATCTATATCGCTAAAGATAAAGAGGTCACACCTAGATAGACTCGAGGCTTAAGTTTTTATATGTTATACATTTTTTTGAACGGCTAAACTTGGATCGTGAACCAATTTAGAGGTGGACCCGTATCATGCATCATGTATTTTTGCTTATCAGTACTCGAACTCACACCAACACCATTATAGAAAACAAAAAAAAAACTAGATAAAACATCCCCCAACGCGAATATCGGACCTCGAACCGGTAACCTCCCATTGTTGGTGGTCTCCGGGGTACTATTGGGGCGAACAAACAACGGATTTTGGATTTTATATGTATAAACTTATTAAAGTAGATGGTATATTTATTGAAGGACGATAAAATAATATATCTATAAACTTATTAAATTAGATGGTATATTTATTGAAGGACGATAAAAATAATATAATTCAACGCTAAAAGACGATGATATAATTAATTTTTAGGCCGGTAAAGCTCATTCGGTGGCCTACAAAGATCCAGGCCATCCATGGAAGAAATTAGGGGCTGGTGTTTTATTTCAACAATAATAATGGGGTTAGACGTTGACTCCCGCATGGGCAAAAGTATGGCATCTAGCATCACGTTATGAAAAGATAGAAAAGAACAAGGAATATCACTAAAATCACCAAAATAGATAATAAAATGCAAAATAACAAATAAATCGTGACGGGTTTATCATTGATTATTTAGGCCCCGTTTGTTTTTTAAGAGGTTTATGTCTGAATTTGAATACCGGCTCTGAATGTTAACAGATGGTTCAAATACCTGAAATCTGAATAATTATGAGAAAGAATGTTGAAGGTAGTGTTTAGAAGAAGAGATCCAATTGGGTGAGGAGAGGTTAGAGAGGGGTTCGAGGGAAACTGTTTTTTTAGGGTTGAGACATTTTTAGAGGTAGTTTTATGTCTGGGTATTTTTAGAGGACATTTAAAGTTAGATCATCATCTGAATAGCAAGTAGAAAACAAACGCACATTTCTCTTAAAACTTCTGATCGAATAAGAAGTTATAGCCTATTAAGAGTTTTTGATGAAAAACAAACGAGACCTTAGTTGTTATTATCTAGTTCTTGACAATAATTGGTACTGTTAGACCAAGTTGCCACGGACAATCAAATCGTCATTGCTAATCTTAGTTGCTAATTATCGCAGTTGGCATTGCTGATCTTAGTTGTTATTGGTCTCGTTTACCATTGATGATCAATTGGTATTGATCTCAGATACTACTAATGATCAGTTGCCATTGATCATAAGTTTCTACAAGATTGATTGACATGCAACCTTTTTTTTTCTTAATCATACAAGGTAATAGAAAATTATACCATCATGGGTTTAACTCACCAACTAGTTTGTGAGAGCCCAATCAAGGGCCCCACCCTTGGACCCTGCATGAGATGGCGCGCTGTCCTCAAACTCTTGTCAAGAGGGTGTTGCCTATGAACCCTCAAGTTCTATTGGACATGAAATAAGAATAATTTTAACGAATGTATACTTCACACCTCTTGACACATGAACCATGAATGTATTTTCCTATAAACTTAAACAAAACTCAAAAACCAAAATGACCTAATCACACTAAAATCATCCAACACAGAGACTATAGGAGCTAAACATATCGGTGGCAACACAAATCTTCACCATTGAGACTTGCTGGTAAAGTTATTCTTAAAGATCCTACATCTCTTAAGTTTTTGAAGATTTGGTTAAATCTGGAAAGTTGACTGATAAGAAGGAATTGCTCTTTATGGTCAACTTACTCTTTACGGTCGACTGACTTGACCGTATGAAGTTACAACATGGCTTGATTTGAACTTACTGTCTGTTACGTTATGTTATATTTGTTTGTTGGTTCATCTGTTGCTTTCGTGAGATACGATACAGACAGGCAGACAGGCGGTCTCACACCACCCCTGCACTTGGAAGGGTGCAGCGGGAGTACGTGTGACATTTATTATGACATGCAAATTCAAGATTGTGTTTGAGCTTGAGTTTCAAAATGACTTATTGACTTATTAGCTTTTTAAAAACCTATAAGTTAAAAATGTGTTTGGATGACATAAAAATCATTTTCATTTTAATAGTTTGGAAAGGGTCAAAAAACTATTTTCTAAAAGCCACAAAAATCTAGTTTTTAAAACCTACAATTATAATAACTACCTCTTAATCTAACCTCAAATAATCATAATTTCTAAACACCTTTTGCGTCACTCTCCAGCCACACCCACTCCAGAACCCTTTCATCTTAGCCCCATCTTCGACCACCGTCACTACCGTGCGCCCTTCCAACTTCCATCACCACTGACCGCACATCCGACCACCGCCAGGTGCGTTTTATTCTTTTCTCTTCTTCCTTTTGAACGATTTTCAGTTTGAATTACAAAGCTTTTGGTGCCTTATATGTAAAAGTAGTAAATGGTTATAAATACAGAATAATGCCATTTTTTGATCATTTTATATTAATAAGTTAAGCAAACACTTAAAAAATAACTTATTGACTTATTGTTTATTCAAACTATAAAAGCTAATCCAAAATCTTTATGAAAAAAGTGATAAAGTGAATAAACACTCTTGACAAAAAAAAACACTTTTACATTTAAATATAAATAACCTACCACATTGTACTACCCCGTAATTATAATTACACCCCCGTATGAACCCACTATATGTACACTTGAACGGTTCATTCCAAACTCCCCATATTTTTTCATTAAAAATCTTAAATTTTCCACTCCAAAACCCATAATGGCTTCCACAAACCCACGTTTGTATTCGATTCGTTCGCCTAATGATCACGAGGGCGGGTTATATCCCGAGGTTATTAATCAATAATGTCGTACTGGGATATGCTTTTTCCTACAGACTCATTTTCTACCAACCAGGTAATTATTATTATTATCATTACCGTATACTTATTAGTATTAGAGTGAATTACATATTATAACCTTTACACTTATCAAATTTCGGATATTAACCTTTTCCAAAACTTTTTACATAAAACAACCTTTAAAGTAATGTTTCTTTCGAAATCAGACCTTTTCATTAACGATGTTAAAATTGCACCGTTAAATGAGGCATGTGCCAAGCACATGATGGACGGAACTGTAATTTTACCATTAAAAAAACCCCTACATGCTGGCTATCTGATCTTGTATTTTTTAATATAAAACATAAATATGCAGCCTCTTTCACCATAAATATGTTTGACCATAAATAGTCAATCTGATCTTCTATTTTTTTTATATAAAACCCAACCATTTCACCATAAATATGCAACCCCTTTCACCATAAATATGCAGTCTCTTTTCAAAAAAATTGACATAAGGTAAACCCAGCTTTCAAAAATATGATATAAGGTAATCTGATTAGATAACAAGTCATGCAACCTGTGTATATGTAGTTGCATGACTTGTTATCTAATCAGATTACCTTATGTCAAATTTTTTGAAAGCTAGGTTTACCTTATGTCAAATTTTTTTTTTTGAAAAGAGGTTGTATATTTATAGTAAAAGGGGCTGCATATTTATGGTGAAATGACTGGGTTTTATATAAAAAAAAAATAGAAGATCAGATTGACTATTTATGGTCAAACATATTTATGGTGAAAAGGGACTGCATATTTATGGTGAAATAGGCTGCATATTTATGTTTTATATTAAAAAAAAATACAAGATCAGATAGCCAGCATGTAGGGGGTTTTTTAATGGTAAAATTACAGTTCCGTCCATCATGTGCTTGGCACATGCCTCATTTAACGGTGCAATTTTAACACCGTTAATGAAAAGGTCTGATTTCGAAAGAAACATTACTTTAAAGGTTGTTTTATGTAACAAGTTTTGGAAAAGGTTAATATCCGAAATTTTGATAAGTGTAAAGGTTATAATATGTAATTCACCCTATTGTTTTAGTAATTTTTAGGCTCCGTATTTATATTTATAGAATTATTATTATTTTATTATATTTATTTCATTATTATTATTAATATTATTGTTAGAATTATTAGTATTAACTTTAGATTTATATTTATATTATTTATATAACAATTCGAAAAAAGTGTCAGTCTCTCATCCAGCACTATTCAGCCCACGTTGTTTTTTTTAATTTGTGAATGTGGCGGTGGAGACACGTGTTTCTTCAGTGGTTCATATGTTTTGATTGACTCTTTCATATCAGGGACACGTATCCATCAACCCAGTTTATGTATTCTCTTTCCTTCATCATCACCCCTGCAATATAATTCTCTTTCCCAAAGCCAAAGTGTTTCTCTCTCTACCCATTCCGATTTTTCCATTTTATCTCTCTAGAAAGAGTTCTGAGAAAGTGATGAGAAATACAGATTGAGAATGAGAGTCGGTTTCCATCACGTCACCGGTGGAGATGAAAGAAATTAGTGGCGGCAATGGGTTCTGATGACTGGGACACTGCCGAGGGAGGCAATCAGAAACCTGAGAAAGGCAGATTCAGAGCGTATAACGCGTGGTGTTTTCTTAGGATGATGATATAAGTTTGTGAGCAAATCAGGACCTTCTTTCTAGGCTTTTCATAATCGAGTTCTCATCTTATTCTAATAAGTTTTTATGTTTTTTATTCATATATAACATTTTGAATTGAGTACCCTTTCTCACAAAATACTGTGCAACATTTCAGCCAATACCATTTATACAATACATTATGTCAACCAATTATATTTAGCCACAAAATTCTCATGTGTTAAGGTACAATACCACCTGTCCCAGACACATCTTTACACCTGTGATTGCTTATCTTCCCAACCTTACAAATCTCTTCAAACACATTCTCCTCAAATGTCTATTTCTTCTTCAACTTCCTTACCCGATAGACGATAGAGGACATAAGGAAGCCGATTCAAGCGTTTATAACGACTGTAGAGAAAAAAAAAGGGAGTACGAGAGACAGTGGCTGGTGTTTTATTAACCGGTGATTCGTCCGCCAATGGGGAAAACAAATCTCCGATAGTAGTTCAGCGGTAAAAGCACTTTGAAGAGCGAACGTTGGTTGTGACGATGGCGTGATCGGGTGACAGTGGGCTGCGTTGTCCAAACCGCCACTTGAGGACATCGAAGCTTGCTTATTTATCTCATATACCTCTGCTTCTTCTTTCTCTCTCTATTTCCTGCTACAACAACAAAGACATCATATATGCATGTGAATATTGGATGGAAGGTTATATGGTAGGAATGTTGCTGTTCGTTTGCTTCATAAACGCCCTTTTCTTTTTCATCATTATTACAGAGAGAGAAAAAGTTGAAAGTGTGATTGTATATGAGAGACGGTGAATCTTGAAATTGTTGACATGATCTATCAGGAGATTTAGAGAGAGAGTGAGAGTTGAGAAGTAGGTTGTGTGTTAGGGAGAGTGGATGTATCTAAATAATTATTATTTGACTAATCGACTCAAACAAAGGTCGATGTTTTGTTATTGTTAAAATATATTCACTTTAACAATATTTTTATTTTATTGGGTTTGTTACAAGAAACGTAAGTGAACTAGATATACTGATCTTTATCAACAAAATATTGGGTTTCTTATATAACTCAGGAGTTCATAAAAATGGATTAAGAATGAATTATAATAGAATCACATTTTCGTAATTGGAAGAGCAACGTCGCATCTCGCTCGGGTGAGCTAATTTCTTTTATATTTATGGTGAGTTAATTTCTTTTATATTTAATAAGATATTTATCCTTAAGTATAAAGTGACTTTACGATGAAGCTTTTATATTTATTTATTTTAATTTTTCACGAACCATTTAATTAGGGATGATAGATGAGTATTTTTAGGAAGTTAAATCTACGTATTCAAAGTTTTATATTTTGAAGTATTTGTTTAATTTGTAGTTAGTGACAAGTGGGTCAACCCGCGCTTCGCCGCGGAGTTGACCCGTTGGCATTTCCTATTGCCCGCGCTTCGCGACGGGGTCTTTGCACGTCGAATATGTCAATGTTAACAAAGAAATCAAACGTCAAAACAAAGCAACCTAGAGCAATAAGTGTTAGTATGAACAACAACATGAACTAAGATTAATATCACTCCTATTTGTCAACAACCTGCAATTTAAAACCATTTTTACATTAGTGCAACTTAAGTACACATTGCCTGAAGCAACAAATACTAATAACCTTAAGGTTTTTTCCTACAACCAAAACAACACATGCAGCGACATGAACTCACGATAAACAAAAGCGTGTCGTGGGTCAAAAGAAGCCATTAAGGCTTTGTCGTCAATCCATTACTTTGCCTATTGGGCAACCATTTTCTACCAAACGGTTTCTAGCGTATCTTTACACCCAAGTTTTAAAAAGGGCTTCCCAATAGGCCATACCCTACGTCTTTAAGTGGCTATCTATGCTTCTTTCTTCAGTTCCACTTTCACTTCCAGCCTCTTATCCTTGCTGGCCATGGTTTCCTGAGTAACAGCGTTGCCTGCTGCTGCGCCATGAATAAAAAGTTAAACAATTATCGATGCCTTTAAGATGCAGCCAAGTTAAACAGGCGCCAAATATGTATGGTTACCTTCTTCAGCAGCTACCTTTCTTTTTGGAGCATTGGTTTCTGTAGCAGGCACCAAGACAACCTGTTTATCATTTGTAGACGCATCTGTTAGGTAATTTTTTTGGGCAGTTTAGAGGTTGTGGCTGTGAGCATATAGGTATATAATTAAGGGCAGGCTGATGCTTACCTTCATCCGTGAAACAGTACTCTCGCTGCTTTGCTTGTCAGAAAATAGGGACTTGCAATATAGGTGCTACTGCTTTAGAGAGGATGTTTCATTGTACCAATATGTCTGCGCCTAAAAAACCGCAGATGTTTCTTCATCTTTAGCTGATGCTATTCATTAGGAAAAAAGGTTAGCAGTTTAGTCATTAGGTGTTCCAGATCACATTTGCAGAATGTTTATGGCAGCGACATGTTTACCTTATTCCGGAAAGAGTTCCCTCCTTGCCTTTCTTGGCTGCCACGTCTGTTAGGTAAAGCGACTCTTCACCCTTTGATTCAGGTGCCTCTAGAAACACGTGTTCTCGTGTCATGATACCGAGCATGTAAATCATGTATACAACCCATACAATCAAAATAAACATTAATCCAAATCTTATCTCGACATCTGTCCATTTGAAACCATATTACTATAAACATGAATTCTTGATAAAATGACAAATATTCTAATGTCAACAATTCAATAAATGATCCACTTAATAAGCACAAACCTTAAACACTTATGGAAACAACCAAAATCACTATCTGAAGTATACAAATTCATAATTTTAATTACTTTAAATACTAAATAATCAATGGGAACAGAAGATTGCAACTAAATTATTAAATGCAGGCTCTAAAGCAATAAACCCATAAAATTGTCGACCCGTGCTTCGCGGCGGAGTCGGACCGTTTTATAAAGGCGTTTAGTAAAACGATTAGAAAATGCACCAACCCATTTGAATAAACCATATAGAAAATGCAAAACAAATCTACAAATTGCTATTAAAAATCCGAAAGTTAACATTAACCATCAAGATATATTCAAGTGAGAAAAGATCCAAAAAGTTCTAACCTTTGGAAGTATAAGGAACTACAACAACGTGCATAACTGTGTGGTTGGGCGGTAACGCTAACCAAAGTGGGAAAAGCTTGCCATTTAAGGGGTTCCCGGAGCATATTATTATATCATCCAGCCCTGTTTGGTCTTCAAGATCTTGGGTCAAATCATCCAATCCATATATATATTTACTTTCTGAGAGTATTCTGCATATTCTACAACATCAATCAGATGACCAATTACATGGAGAAAAAATAATACCTACCTTAACCAATCAACATATTAAAAGGACTTGATATACCACAAAAAAGGAGAGACAAACCTGAGTATTAAAAAGCTAATATCACAGCACCCTTATGCAAGAACAGGACCATTACATGTATAAATCATTAACTTAGAGCTAAAAACAGGAAATTTAGACACTGAATAGAAGAGAATATCAAACGAATCAGTGTTAGAGACATGTAATCAATGTATGTATCCCACTTGGCCATAGGATGTTGTAGAGAATTTACCTATATTTAACACTGATGACACACAGGTGAAGTCTGGGCCTGCAAGAAAATTCTACACAAAGTTAGTAGTTATAAACTTATAATTGTTGGGTGGACATGAAAAATGATGTAAAATGTGATCCAATCTTTTTTTTAAGTTAATATTATTCCTAAATCATTGTACATACAACCCAAATTAACACATGTGATCCCGGAATAAATGTAGGTCTGCAACTTTCCTTTGCAAGGACCTTAGCCTAGACATAATAGTTCGGCTTATTTAAATAGTATTTAAATGAAAAATGTTGGATTAACAGAAACAGTGGGGCCATTAAAATGCATGCCTACATATGCATTCATATTGAACAAATTCTAGTACATGAATTATAGCAATTTCACATATTTAAATTCTAAAATATTAATACCTCCAACATTATTGATATCAACATAAATTTAAGCTTCAAATGCACAATCCACAGTTGATTCACTTAACCAAAATGTTTGATTCTTGACTCTCTTAAACTACATCTAATAGTTGCAAGCTATAATACATAATAAATTATATTAAACTTAATCTCGTAAAACAGGTTTTACAAAACAGAAAAGAAAATTTACGCAATAAATATCTAAAATTTGTCAAACGACCCAAAAGCAGTAGCAACAACTTTTTAACCTGCAATTAAGTCAATCCACATTATACAAAACTTTATCCCCATGTAATGTTTTTTATTGTAATCAGGTATCCAAAACTCCTTTATGAATCAAACTTTATGGTTTCTACACTTAAAATAAATAAGTCACTGAGAAGGCCACTTGGTTATGCTTAATCTACACATTTACATTAACCTATACATTCATAAGAAACAGAGAATACACAATGCATAGAGGTATAACAGAATACTCAATCATCATCACTATTAACATAAACTAAAAGCACATCACACGACACACCTAATGATGCCCACAACCTTAATTGAACCTCTACAAACTGGTTGAAACAAAAAAAGGGAAATTACCCTATATAAACACTGAAGCAGTATTTACAAAAGAATATACCAATCACACACACACTGAAGCAGTATTGACAAAATAATACACCAAATACACACCTAATGATTAGAGAGCGAAAAATGCAAAGCACAATACCTTAATGGAGTCTGTATGAACTGCGAGGAAACAAAGAACATGAATAAATAAGGATGAGAGCAACATGAAACAATGATAAAATAAAATTAACACAAAAATCAGAGGCACCTCCACAAATCATTCATACGCTGGAACATTAGACAACCACAATGATAAAAAAAAATTGACACAAAAATCAGAGGCACTTCCCAGAATTGAAAAATCAGAGGCATTTACAGAAATTGTTTATACGAAGGAAAAGTAACAACAAATAAGAACATTTCAATGGGAAATGAATTCAGGGGCAGCATATTTCAATTGAGCAAAACATCAATAAGCTGCAACTCAACATTAGAAAATACCAATAAGCTGCAACTTAACAACATAAAATTCTAATACTGCATAACTTTGAATACAACCAACAAATTTAATTCATTAAACAACCAACTTACACACAATGAAAAATTGCAACCTTCGGAGCAAAATCAACAATTACAAACCTGTACCAAAAGAATCAAATGTTAACTGAACAAAGCTGCAATCGAAAGAATACAATTGAACAAACAGATTAGAATACAAACAATTGTATAGCAAGAGTCCAATAGCAACCCCAACCTTCCTAAAATCACACAACAAAAGATAATCGATACACACCTGCCTAACCGGAATCACACCACCGCTGGCCTAGTTGTGGATAGGGGTCGTCTCTTCCCAAGTCAGACCGATAAAATGAAGAACGCTAGAAAAGGATTGCGAAGAAGCGAGAAAGAAAGAATCCGGGCAGATCGGTGACGAAGAGTCGAGGATAATCGTGTGATCAATCGGAGCCCTATTATACCTTAATCGCCGCTGAGGTGACCTTCATTGTCGTCTTTGTTACATTTACTCTTGATGATTCAGCTATGAAATTAGGGTTACACATATGCTAACAGATTACAATCCATGCTTTATATATCGGAAAGCTAAGTGCATACCAAGAATAACGTTGGCACGATAAGGTATCGTCGTTCAGCACCTACAAAATATAACCCAATCTTAACTATCTAAGGCATTAACCAAGGCTTTTCAAAAGAAAAAAAAACAACTTGAAAACATACATTCGTTGAAGAATATGGTGTAGAACCTGCAAGAACGTAACAAATGAGATTTGAGTTTAAGGGCTTGAGAAATCGAGCAAGGGTTAAAAACAAATGCAATAGGCGGGTTGTACCTTTAACCGGAAAGTCTCTCGCCTGAACCCTAGGCTGAACGATCAGTGAATTCTAGTAGGCAGTGAAAAGAATAAATTATGAGCATTCAACAGTGATTTCGAAAAACTACAGAATCAATACCAAACATAACGATTGAGTTCAAAAAACTTACCAAAGAAAGAACGAAAGCAATTTCCTTCAATCACCACCGCACTATCGCTTGCTGATTCAAATCGATTAAGTCTCAGAAATCCTACATACAAATCGAAATATATGATGAACAGAAAAACATCGCAGAAAGCAAAGAAAAAAAAAGAAACTTACCATAAAAGTTGTACCTTTAACCGGAAAGTCTCTCGCCTGAACCCTAGGCTGAACGATCGCCGTTGCCGGAATCGCATCTGTGGTCTGACTGCCACCAAAACTATCGCAGATCTAGGGTTTAACCCACGAAACTCGCAACGTAGCCACTTGTGGCATCTAAATTAAGAAGACGATGGTCAACATGTGTTGTTTTCACCGGAGACAAAGCTATGATTTCGAACAAAAGCAAATCGGAAACCCATGCTTCTCAATCTGTGTGTGTGTGAAAGAAATCGAGAAGAAAGATGGAAAAATAGTTATGGCGATGGGTCTGAAGAAAGGAAAAGCAGGTATGGCGGTGGTGTGTTTTGTGGTTGGATTTGCTGATTTCACGCGAAAGAGAGGGAGAGCAGGTGAGATGAATGGCGGTGGCGTGAGGCAGAGAGAGATGAAGAAAATCTTTGTCAAGAATGTCCAAAAAGTCCTTCACAATTAGATTAAATTAAGAAAATGCCATTAAAAACTATTCAAACCAAGCTTTATGACTTGTAAGTTTATGCTTTAAACTTGTACACATATAAAGTGGTATCATGTGTGCATTAGAAGCTTGTACAACATGTTTTAGAAATTGTACTCCAAGTTGTATTTTGTTATTATAGGATAATAAGAAGGTTGTGGATTCCACTTTGTTGCTATGAGATTGTATTTGTTTTTAAAGTTGGGGTGTGTTTGTACGTGCAAATGAAATTATGTTTGTGTTTTTAAAGTTGGGTTGTGTTTGAGTAAGTGAAAATTTAGAGTTGTTTTTGGATTGAGCGATTGTGTGTTTCAGATGCTAATATGTATGTTTTTGTTGTATTAGTATTATACGTGTTTTTGCTTCTACTAATATGGTGGCCCGCTAAAAAGCGTGAGCGGGTAAACATATATGAAATTGTATGAATAAAAAAGACTAGCTTCAAAACATGATACAATGAAAAAATACTTTTAAAAAGACGCTACCCGCCGCAACGCGCGGTGGGTATGCATCTTGTTTAATATTATAAAAAAAAAGAATTATTATTATTATAACTTTGTAGAAACATAATCAACTTTCGATTTTGTTCCAATTAGGTCACTCAAACTTTTTTTTGTTCCAATTAGATAACTAAACTTTAAAATATGTTCTAATCCTAGATAAATGACCTGATTAGCAGGTAACCTTATAAAAAAAACTGAATTTTTTATAAAAAATAATTTTTTATAAAAAAAAACTAATTTTTTATAATCGAATTTTTAATAAAAACGATTTTTTTTTATAAAAAATCGAAATTTTATAAAAAACATATTATTATAAAAACGAATTATTTTATAAAAAACGTTTTTATTATTATCGGATATATATTATGGTTTAAATTAGTTGATTGTGTTTCCATATTTCTAGCTATGTTTGTTAGGAAAGTATTGTATTTATATTCAGCCCTTTGGTTGTGCTAATCAATCAATGAGATTACGATTACCTTCATGGTAATCAGAGCCAAACTTTTCTCCTAAACCCTACCCTCCCATCAAGTCCGACCGGCCACCAAGCACCATGGTCGACGACGGCGATACCTCCAAAACGCAACCAAAATCCCCAAAAACAGAAAACCAACCTATTCACAAAGCCTATACAGTCTCCAATATCCATCAAAAGGTCCGAACACTCGATGGAAAAATCATCACCTACTCCAACTGGGTGAAACTTTTCAAGTTCCATCTCACGGCCTACCGTGTCCTTCACCACATCGATGGTAGTCGCGAGCCTCCTGCCAACACCGATCCGTCCTATAAAGATTGGATGGAACTCGACGCCTTAATCCTTCAATGGATTTTTGCCACTGTTTCGGATGAGATTTTCCCGCGGCTCCTCGACAAAGCAACCACCGCTCGTGCTGCATGGTTAACTCTCCAAGGTATCTTCATCAACAACAAGAATGCACGAGCGGCTACCTTGGAGCAAAAGTTCACCAACACAACCCTCGTTGCTTCCTCGTCCTTTGACGAGTATTGCCAAACCCTCAAAGACATCGCATCTCAATTGGCAGACCTTGATGAACCCGTCTCTGAGAACCGGTTAGTTATACAGATGGTCCGCGGGTTACCGGTGGAATTCGACACCATCGGTGCCCTTATTAACCAACAGTGTCCCACTTGGGACGTGGCTCGGAGCATGATCGAATCGGAGCAGCAGCGGCAAAAGGCTCGGCCAAGTACGTCACGGGACAACGTCTTGGTTCACTCCCACACCCCTCCTACCGAGCCAACCGAACAGCCCCGCTCCCCTTATCCTAATGGCTATCGGGGAAAGAATTATGACCCCGTTAAAGCGGCTCGTGGGCGCGGGAATTACCACAACACTCGTGGTCGTGGCGGCGGTCGAACTCAACCTTCCCGATCATCACAGCCGTGGACCCAAAACCCCAATTACAGCCCCTCCCTCGGTCCACCTCCTGGCTACGGCCCAACTCCCCAAGCCCAACACTCGCAAAACGGCCTCGTCTTTCGATTCTCCTGTCCCCAAACTTCTCAACAGAATGGTCGATCCGAGCGGATGATCCGTCGCGTGAACGATATAATAAGGGCCCTCCTTGTTCACGCTCGACTTCCACCTCAGTTTTGGGTGGAAGCTCTACACACCGCCACATACCTTCATAACATTTTACCAACCAAACGCCTCCACTTCTCCACTCCGGCATTCGCTCTATACCAACGTCATCCGACATACGATCACCTTCGTGTGTTTGGGTGTACGTGTTATCCCAACCTGTCCGCTGTCCAAACCCACAAACTATCTCCCCGATCCGTGCGGTGTGTGTTCTTAGGGTACCCCTCCGATTTCCGGGGCTACCGATGCTATGACCCGTCCACTGGCCGTGTGCACCTATCTAAACATGTCGTGTTTGACGAAACCTCGTTTCCCTTTCATGACATTGTTGGCACCAACGCACCACCCACAACCCCGGCACTCCTTGGCGAATTCCCTTTCACCATATCGGACACTAACCCTCACCGCCCCCCCCCCCCAACCTGTCGCATCTGACCCAACATCGCCTCACACCACTCCACCGGCTAGTCCGGCCCACACCCCCCCAGCTACCCCAACCGGCCCACCTGCCCCACAATATCCTTCCCAAACCGGCCCAGCACCCCAACCCCAATCCCCTAATTCCCCCACAGGCCCAAACCCTGCCGAATACGGCCCATCCTCACCCGAACCCACTGCCTCGACCCCTCCTCCCGTTACTCACACCCAACCTCCGACCAACATTCATCCCATGCACACCCGCTCCAAAACCGGCATAACTAAACCAAATCCTCGCTACAATCTTGCCGCCTCTTCCGCAATTTCACCGCTCCCCACCACATACCAAAAAGCTTTATCGGACCCTAACTGGCTTAAGGCCATGAACGATGAATTTAGTGCCTTGCAGGTTAATGACACTTGGGAGCTTGTTCCTCGGCCTCAGGACCGCCCGATTATCCGATCGATGTGGCTTTTTCGCCATAAATTTAAGGCCGATGGAACGTTAGACAGGTACAAAGCACGACTTGTTTGCAACGGGAAGTCCCAAACTGTTGGTGTCGATTGCATGGAAACCTTTAGTCCTGTTGTGAAGCCTGCCACCATCCGCACCGTGTTGTCTCTAGCTCTGTCCCGTGCATGGCCGGTTCACCAACTTGATGTCAAAAATGCCTTCCTGCACGGGAACCTTGAAGAGATTGTGTACATGAATCAACCCCCTGGGTTCACACATCCGGACTTCCCGAATCATGTCTGTCGATTGCGCAAGCATCTGTATGGCTTGAAACAGGCACCTCGAGCATGGTATTCTCGGTTTTCAGACTTCATTCGCACCATGGGTTTTCGGAGCAGCTTATGTGATACATCGTTGTTCATTCTCCAGCGTGGTAACGATGTCGCCTATCTTCTACTCTATGTAGACGACATTGTTCTCACGGCCAGCCACTCGACTCTTCTTCAACACATCATCTCTCAACTATCCAAGGAATTCGCTATGTCTGGTCTTGGGGCGTTACATCATTTTCTGGGTATCACAGTGGCACGGGATGCAAACTCTATGTTTCTTGGTCAGGAACAATATGCTCGGGACATCCTTCATCGTGCGAACATGACATCATGCAAGCCATGCCATACCCCGGTTGACACCAATGGTAAGCTTAGCGCCACTGATGGTGAATTACTTGCCGATAGCTCTCATTATCGCAGTCTTGCGGGGGCTCTACAGTACCTGACTATTACTCGGCCTGACATTTCATATGCGGTCCAGCAGATATGTTTGTTCATGCATGCTCCTCGTGAGCCTCATTATTTGTTCATGAAACGGGTGCTTCGCTACATTCATGGTACATTGACTTATGGGTTGCGTCTTACTGCTTCCCCTAGTACGTCGCTCACTGCGTACTCCGATGCCGACTGGGGGGGGGTGCCCGGATACTAGACGATCAACATCTGGGTACTGCATTTTTTTGGGAAATAATCTCATTTCCTGGTCAGCGAAACGCCAAGCTACTATGTCTCGCTCCAGCGCCGAAGCAGAATACAGAGGGGTTGCAAATGCGGTCGCGGAAGCTACATGGATTCAGAATTTGTTGTTTGAGCTCCATGCCCTGCTTCGAAAAGCAACTATAGTGTACTGTGATAATGTGTCCGCCATTTATCTGTCCGAGAATCCGGTGCAACATCAACGTACAAAACACGTTGAAATGGACATTCATTTCGTTCGGGAGAAGGTGCAAATCGGTCACATACGGGTGCTACATGTTCCGTCCGCCTATCAGTATGCGGATATTTTTACCAAAGGGTTACCACGATATTTATTTGACAACTTTCGATCCAGCTTGAACGTGTCGCCTTCACCACGTTCGCACTGAGGGGGAGTATTATCGGATATATATTATGGTTTAAATTAGTTGATTGTGTTTCCATATTTCTAGCTATGTTTGTTAGGAAAGTATTGTATTTATATTCAACCCTTTGGTTGTGCTAATCAATCAATGAGATTACGATTACCTTCATTTATAACGTTTTTTTATAAAAACGTTTTTTTTTGTTTTTTATAGAACTTTTTTTATAAAATTTCGATTTTTTATAAAAAAAATCATTTTTATTAAAAATTCGATTTAATAAAAATTTATTTTTATTAAAAATCAGTTTTTTTTATAAAATTGATAAGGTTACCTGCTAATCAAGTCATTTATCTAGGATTAGAACATATTTTAAAGTTGAGTGACCTGATTAGAACAAAAAAAGGTTTAAGTGACCTAATTGGAACAAAATTGAGAGTTGGTTATGTTTTTGTGAAATTTTCCCTTATTATTATTATT
This sequence comes from Deinandra increscens subsp. villosa, assembly GCA_039602395.1. Lineage (NCBI taxonomy): Eukaryota > Viridiplantae > Streptophyta > Magnoliopsida > Asterales > Asteraceae > Deinandra > Deinandra increscens. The sequence continues at coordinate 18,177,096 of JBCNJP010000018.1, forward strand.
ATTATTATTATTATTTTAATTATTGTAGAACTTTTAAACTTTACGGCCACGTAAGTTTTGTTACACCCCCGTAATACAATCAAATCAGTCAGGAAATCTCTGAATTCCTCGATATTTGCGTTTTACGACCCCGTAAATTAGTTTACGGCCCCGTAAAGTGTTTACAACCCCGTAAATTAATTTACGACCCCGTAAAGAGGTGTAGAAAAAAGTCAAGGGGTGTGAGTATAGGAGGACCCAATAACAATCCCAGACCCCTTGTAAGTCTATTATATATACTGAAGGACCTTAAGTGTTATGATTTGGTAAATGTTAAGACGATGGGCGGATATATCTAGGACCTGGTGGGGTCCTAAACACTTAGTCAAATTGTAAAATTTATAGGTAATTATTTGAGCCGAATGATTAAGGCATCCAACACATCTAAAATTTTTGAAAATAACTTTTTTTAGCTGTTTTTCACACTCAATGTTTGTGAGATTAGTTTCTTTTAAACTGTTTTTGACACGCAAGACATCAAAAGTTTTCAAATTCTTAAATAAAATAACTTATTTTAGTACTGCTTTTTTATATATACTTTAAAATATTCTTTTTACATCCACTAAACATTTTTTTTGAATCCGCCACTGATTAATACTATAACCGTAATCTTTAAAACTTAGAAAGGATATGATTTTATTTTACACAAGAAAGAAAGAAAAAAACCTTATAATCATGTATAGCCCAGCCCTATTTACCGTGTCAAAATGGTATCAGTCCCTACTCCCTAGGACCGTATTGCCCGAAGGAAAAATGTAGAAGCAAATGGAAAGAAAGCAAACGACGTCGTTGAGACTCTCTGTTCGCCATATCACTCACTAACCACTCTTTGAGCTCGTACTAGCATCATCTTCTTCCACCTCCGATGACGGAAAATTCAGCACCACCGCATAAACCCTAACAATCTCCGATGTCGTCCGTTTCAATTCCGATCTTCCGCAGCCACTACACGCCGTTCATATGGACGGCCGTTCACCGGTGCTCCTCCACCTTCCGTTCACTCTCGATCGCCGTATCCAGAAACCAAAACCGTGAAAACGTGTCGAGGAAGTCTCAGCAGCCGAGCAAGCATCTACTCAAAGCACGCGACGCCGTCAAGCATTTCTCGTCGCTCTCACCGTCGCTCACCTCCGCCGATAAGCTCCATCTCTCTCCGGACCAAGCGATCGGAAAAGTGGCTTCCGCTCAAGCGAATTTCATGCGAGTTGTGGTTGAATCGGAGAAATCGTCTTCTTCAGAGGAGCAGGAAGGAGCTGGAGTGGAGTTGCTGTGTGTGGTGAGGAATTTGTTGAAGAAGATTAAGAGGAGAGTTTTGGTAGGGGATAAGGTGTTAGTAGGTTCGATTGATTGGGTTGATCGGAGAGGAATGATAGAAAACGTGTTCGAGAGGAAAACTGAAACGCTTGATCCGCCAGTAGCGAATGTGGATCATCTGCTAGTTTTGTTCTCCTTGGATCAGCCAAAACCGGAGGAATTTTCGCTCACCAGGTTTCTGGTTGAGGCCGAGTCGACTCAGATACCAGTCACACTTGCTTTGAACAAGGCTGAACTCGTACATAAAGAGGTATACATGAATGTTTTAGCTTCTGTAACTAGACACTATATAATTATCACATACAATTAGGTCAAATTCTGTATGCATTTATGAAAATGCAATAATCTGCCATTTCTTTAGTTCCTTGGTAACATTTTCGGTTTCATGAATTAACTGTAGCATAATAGTATGTATACATCCACATTATCTGATTATCACATACAATTAGGTCAAATTCTGTATTCACTTATGAGAATGCAATAATCTGTCATTTCTTTTAGTTCCTTCGTAACATTTTCAGTTTCATGGACTAACTGTAGCATAATAGTATATATATACATCCACATTATCTTATTGTCACATATAAATAGGTCAAACTTGTTATCTGCTTAGTTCCTGTAAGAAGCCTGCATTACTTATTGGATAGCAAGAGTCACTAGATATGTGATTAGGTCCATTACCTGCTAGCGAGGTGCATATTGTTAATTTAGGTGTATAGTACTGTGAAGTATGAACATGAATAAAAATTTCCATTATCTTGTTAGAGCTTGTGGTAAAATCTTTTTTCATCTTTAATGCAGACTGTGACTTCATGGAAATCCAAGCTTCGCAGCTGGGGTTATGAACCGATCATTTGCAGTGTCGAGACCAAAACGGGACTTGATTCTCTGCTGTTCAATTTAAGAGATCAGACCTCGGTAGTTGTGGGTCCAAGTGGTGTTGGAAAGTCCAGTTTGATTAATGCTTTAAGAAGCAATCGCTTTGGCTTTGCGGCTGCAGAAGTTGATGATTGGACTCACCCTGTAAGATCTCAACTCTGCTTGTAGTTCATGACTTAATTCATTTACATTTTCAAATTGTACTTTATATGTTCCATTTCACATGTAATAGATTTTGGGAAGCAAGTGGCTTGAAGATCAACGAGTTGGGGAAGTGTCAGCAAGAAGTGGCAGAGGAAAGCACACAACTCGCCATGTTTCTTTGCTTCCATTATCTAGTGGAGGATATGTTGCAGATACTCCTGGTTTTAATCAACCGAGTCTGTTGAAAGTTACAAAACAATCCCTTGCGCTTTGCTTCCCAGAGGTCTGTCTTGTAAAACTTGCTAGCTATGAACTACGAGTTGGTATTTTTGGGTGCTATTGGGTAAAATGAAAAAAACAACTTAGAAGAAAACGTATTAAACGGGTCAAAAACTCAAACATGCTGAAAGTTTACTTCTAATGCATTAAACCCCTGAAAATTTCATTTCTATTGAAATGATAAGCGTTCATATTCATAACTATATCTGGCATGCTATTTAGTGTTTATGGTGGTCAACCCAACCTGTTTAATCTGCTACACAACCTGTGTGACCCTTTGCCACCTCTTGTTTTTGGGAATTAATCGTGGCTTTTATCACTATAAGATCATTTATTCTTTGTTTTGTTGACTCATTGTTCTTCTTACTATTATCAGGTTCGCAAAATTCTTTCAGATAGTCAGCCGTTGAAATGTGCATTTAGTAATTGTTTGCATATTGGGGAACCAGGGTGCCTTGTAAAAAACGATTGGGAGAGATATCCATACTATTTCCAGTTGCTTGATGAAATCAAAATCAGAGAAGAATTCCAACTTCGAACTCTAGGAACCAAACGCGAGAGTGATGTCAGGTCCGTTTATAAACGCGACAATGTTCAAAATCTTGTAAGGGGGTGTTTGGGATTTGCTTATTTAAACACTTTATCTGCTTGTCAAAAGCAGATAAGCACACTTTCTGGAAAAAGCTATATTCAATAAGCAGACTGGGATTGCTTATTTCAAACTGATTAATTTCTATAAACTACGAGTTAACCTGTTGGATAAAATAAGCTGATTATGTGCTCATGCGTGTTAAGTATAAGCACTAAACTGTTTAAATAAGCAATCCCAAACACCCCCTGTTACAGGCCACCACTCCTTTGTTCTTCTGTTATTTCTTCTGCATTATGCTTCTTTAGAGACTCAAACAGGTAAACTCAAAAAAGTTAACTAAAACAGAAATGGTCAAACGGTGTCATCCAAAGTACTTTTACTGCATAAAACTCGTAAATCATCTTAGTAACCATGAAGACCTTTTTCCAAAACTCAAGGGACCACCAATACCTTACAAACCATTAACCAGTGAGGGAAAAGGTAAAACGCAGCATGTTAAGTGGTTAAAGACAGTAAACTAGCAGAAGCTGCCGCATTTGATGGACACAACAATTGTCATTGACAATTTTTACCCTTAAATCATAACAGAAGTCAAAAATTGTTTTTTAAGTTAGGGTAAAGTTGTCATTGTTTATTGTGTACAATTCAAATATGGACAAAGAGTGTTTTGGTCAATTAACCCATCACAACCTGTTTTTACCCGTTTGACTGCTATTTTGCCACCTCTATTGTCGCCGGATAATCTTTATTCGAGACTGAGGTGGTAATTGAAAGATTGGAATAACGCGCAGAATCAAAATGGGAGACATGGGGATCAAGCTGGCTGAGCCGCGACTGGAGACCAAAAAACATAGGAGACAATCCCGTAAGACGACAAATCAGTCTATACTAAATGACTTGGAGCATGAACTTGAAGACGATGACGATGAAAGCTTTTTAGATGATGATCCGATCATACGTGCAATGGAGAATGAGAAACAGTAGCCCTCTAAAAACATGCTGCTTGCTGAACAACACGGTAAATACTAGGTTTTATGTTTTTTTTTGTGTCTGCGAGGATGACGTAGCTTAAGTAGACGATTGTGTGGGAAGCAAAATTGTCCCATAGGTTACTAGTAGATGTGAACCAAGTGAATGCCCCTGCTATGCTTTTTTGTTTCTTCTATAGTTTCAGTAAAACTTGGCAAAGGTTAATGTAGAAACTAAGTCTCGTGCAGAAGAAAAGAGACTAGTTTGGCAGCTTAGATGAAAATTCCAAGTTGAAGCATAAACTACGTCTTTCTGACCCCAACTAAACTGGACCGATTTACTGGTTTAATGATTCTAAGTAGGGTTGTTAATTGGGTCAACCCGATTGGGTTTTGGGTTATTAGGGTTATTAGGGTTGGGTTAATCGTTTTTTTTTTGTTTAAGAATTGATGTGGATCTGATATCAAATACAGAATTGAGCTCAAGACTGAAAACCAATGGTTGAGCTCATATCAACATGCAGAGATTCTAAGATATGTTTTCAGAATGCTTTACAACTGTTTTCTCTCCTATTTACACATGTTTGACTAGTGACTTCTACCAACACTCTGTTATCACCTATAACGATGACTTAACAGCAACTCAACCAATTATAACGGTTGCTTAACCAATCTTAACAGAAGCTATCACTTTACTACACATCAGGAATCTCACCCAAGGTTTTGGTTAATAGTGTTCGGTTAGTAAGGTCGGTCTAGTTGGTAGCCACCATTCGTGATTGTTCTTCTGTTTGGTCGTAGAACAATATCAAACATGTAATTAAGGTGCTTCATGCTCCGTGTGTGCAGTGGCCATTGGTGGACAATATCAATAACGATGTCAATTTGTGAAAACAAAAGGTCAAGATCTGATCTCTTTCTTTTAGATGATTGGACTAATTAACCAATGCCAATGAAAAGAGGGTTGACGAATTAGGTTTACATGTTCCAGTTTGTTAGATCCATAAGAGAGTCTAACGTTCAACTGTCTTTGTTACAGTTGGACGTCTCAAGTTACTCAATCCTTTTAGGCCAGGGTCCCTAACATGTATGACTTAGGTCAAAGTATCGTTTCATGTAACATTGTAACCTATATCATGTCCTCACTTCATCATGGCAAAATAAACATCATAGCGGGGAAAAAATGTTATTTGGGTTAACCCGACTTTTATAACATTCAACCTGAAACCCAACCCTAATTACAATTTGTGTTTGTCAGGTTAACCCGATTAAGCATTTTAGACCCTATTAAACCCGACTCTAATTATCTTATTGAGGTTCGAGTCAGGTCAAGTTAATCAGGTTTGGATATTTTCGACACCCTAATTCTAGGTGTGGTTTTAATTGATTTTCTAATTTTATTACAAAATTGTTAGTTTGTATTAAGTTTTTAAAATGCTAAAGATGATCAATAACTATGTAATAATACATATACATAACTACATATTCTTAAAAAAAAATTAATAAATAAAATATAAGTGGTCAGTCTGTTACATGACTGATATCAAGTTTTAAATCGTTAAAATCAAACAGTTTGTAGCTGAAGCCAATTGTGTTGCTTCGATTTGAACAGTTCGAATGTTTTAACAATGTCGGTCTGTTTCACAACTAATTTTAAAAAGACTGTTATCAAATTCCAAACTGTTCAGTCGCTAAAATCAAACCATTTGAATCCGAAACAAATCGTGCTGCTTTGGTTTGAGCAGGTGGAATGTTTTAACCGTTTTGCAACAACTTCAGTGTCTGTTAAAATCTTTGTACCTGTGTTTTTGGTCGAACAAAAATCATAAATCTCGTTCTACTTCTCAAACTTTGAACTAACCAAATTGGGAGGACTTAAGCACACTTTGTAAATTGAGGCATCCAATTTGGTTATTGGTTAGGTGACTCCAGTCTAGTACTTGTTTAACCAAACAGTTTGAATCTCAAACCAGCTGACTTATTTCGATTTGGGCAGTTTAGTCGACGGTTACTGAACACCCCTCTACTCACCACTAAAAACCTTTAATCCTGGAAAGGATTTTTCTTTCGAATTTCTAACCAATTCATAGATGTCGCATATGATTTATCCAGCTAAACATTTTTAAAAACTGAAAAACACAAGTTCTGATATAAGCAACCAAATTAGACTGCAGTTAAGACATCCAAATGACCTACTTCTTGGAGGTTTTCTTCTTTAAAACTGAACTTGTAACCTGCGGTTTAGGATGCTTTTCAGCCTCACTTGGATCCAACCACTTGAGTGGATGGCGGTTGAAGAAAGGCCAATTAGGAATGGTGGTCAAAACAGTCAACACAACTCCACCAGCATATACGTATATCATTAATTCAAATGACCCAACAATATAGCCTGTGATAAATGCTGCAATTGCAAATACTACCAGCATTATTTGCATAAGTTGCTCCGCTGCCTTTTGTCCTTGCCAGTCCATCTATTAGTCACAGGGCAAAATCATAATAGGTATCATTAGTTTGGCAATTTTAAAAATTTTGCAGAGGAGACAAATATGCCAGGATGGATTGGGTAATGGGTCGAATCAGCACGTTCTTTTCTACAACTTTTTTTTTTAATTTTGCAAGAGTCGAGTACACCAAAAGGTAACTTAAGTTCACTGTTGTCATTTTATTATTTTTAGTTTTCTACTATTGCTAGCAAGTAAGCTTAGTAACTAAAATGGTGACATGGCATGTGAATCACAATAGTACAATGGTAAAAAAACTGAAAGTCTGTTACGTATGATGAAAAAGATGGGTTTTTATATACAGTGACAAAAATGTGAAATTAAGTTATATTTGGTGTGACTAACCCGTCTTAGAAAACAATCAATACGGCGGATACGATTACAAAAGCTACGCCATGAAATAACAGTTTTTGACCTTTCTACTTTCAGCCAAAGTTTTTAATTTCACATGTTTGACTCGTTGGAGATATAATACAGCTTGAATCAACCTAGTTTATGGTAAACCAATAATAACTTTAAGGTCAACAGTCTTAAAAAAATCAGAAATGAATGACATCGATGAACGCCATTCTACAGAATATCCAAATACTTTGATTTAGAGACTAATGAAATGAGGCCAAGAAGCTTACACAAGTGGTTAAGTGGTAATTACACATTGGACTTTTCTAAAAAACAAAGAAATGACAATGTGTTGCAGTTTTACAGAATAATTCGTCTAGAGAATAGAAATCATAGGTGTTGGACACTTACATCTAGATAAGTGCTATAAACCCGTATTGATCACAAAGCTAGGTATAACAAAATGAAACACTCCTAACCCTAATAGACTCCAATTTAGTACCATCGAGCAATAACCACAAACAATTAAATTTTTTGTTGCCAAAATGTATATCGTTTGATTTCAATTGTCAGCACTGATTTCATTTTCTCCAAGAGACAATAGATTACAAAAGGAACCGATAAACAAAGCAAGAGACCAGCATATAATGTCAAATCAAACACAGTGAACCCAATCGACCATCAATTACACATTCAAATCCTTTAATTTTGAGATTAATGAAAGAATGAGGCCAAGAAGCTTACACAAGTGGTTAGCTGGTAATTGTACATTGGACTTTTTTAAATCAAAGAAATGAGCACTGTTGCAGTTTTCTAAAAGAGGATTTCATTTAAGAAATAAAGATGGTAGTTTCTGGACACTTAAATCTAGTGAAGTGCTATAAACTCATGCAGATCACAAAAGTTAAGTATAACACACTTAAACTCTACTAACCCTTATAAATTCCAAGTTAACACCATCGATCAATAACCACAAACGATTAAACTTTTTGTTACCAAAATGTATATCGTTTGATTCCAATCTTCAACACTTATTTCATTTTCTACAACTCTATATATCTAATTGAGATCAAGAGACAATAAACTACAGAAGGAACCGACGACAAAGCAAGATGTCAACATATATGTCAAATCAAAGAGAGTGAGCTCCATCGACTATCAATTTCACAGTTCAAATCTTTGATTTAGAGGCTAATGAGACGAGGCCAAAAATCTCAGACAAGTGGTTAACCGGTACTTATACATTGGACTTCTCTAAAAACAAAGCAATGAAAATTGTTGAAGTTTTCTATAAAACATTTGAAGTATAATTCATAATTACTGGTTCAGTATAACAAATTTGAAACACTACTAACCCTAATAAGTTCCAATTTAATACCATCAATCTACAACCACAGCCAATTTCATTTATCACCAAAATGTAAACCGTTCGATTTCATTTTCAATACTAATTTCAAATTCTGCAATTCTGTGAGTGTAATTGAGATCAGAGACGATGAACTACAAATAAACGAAGAAACAGGTCAACGCATAACGTCAATCAAACACAGAGAACGCCATCAACAATCGATTTCCCTAATTAAGATCCAATTACAGATTAAACACACAAATTACATAATTTATCAGGAAAATTTTCCGATTTAGGTTAAACTATAAACAAGAAGTACCAGAAATTGGAGCAAACTGAGATCTAAAACGAACAATAAGTATGAATCGTATACGAAGAAGACTGAATTCAAAGAAAAAGAAGATCTGATGGAGGACTTACTGTGAAAGCCGACGGCGAGAGAATGTAGGTATGTGTTAGAACTGAATCGAACGGAAAATGGTGAATATATGCGTCTATGAGAAACGTGTGAAGGGAATTACATAAAACACCCCTAGACTTTATCTGAACTCCAAAACCATCCATTGAAGTTTGATCCATAAGTTTTACAGAGAGATTTTTTTAATATAAAACGCGACCCGTACGTTGTGACGGGTTTCATTCAGTAGCAGATATTACGGGTAAACAAAACAGTTCAATTATTAAAACGTAACGTAATTACGTAAAGAAAATGTAAATACAAAAAAAAAACACGTAATGTCATTAAAATAAAATAATAGAGAATCTAAAAAAAATAATACATAAACGGGAGGGTGCGAAACTACAACCAATGGAACATAAAAAGAAAACACAACGTAAGGAAAAAGCAAATACAAAAGGACTAGAACAAAGATAAGTAAATGCAATGACATTAGGCCAAAAAGATAGAGAAAACTAAAAGAAAAAAGATAAGTAAACGAGACTGTGTGAAACTACAACGAAAGAAACCTAAAAAAAGAAAAAAAATTATGGTCACGTGACACCTAACAAAAGAACCGCATGTCAACGCCCGACTCGTCCATTAGTGCATCTTACTCACAGTGGTTGCTTTTTGTATATAATTAATTTTAACTAAAACACTTCAAAAGCATATTCGATTGATGATGAAAAAAGAGAATTCTTGGTTTAGTTCTCCACCTTAACGACAGAAAAAAGGATTGATCAAATTTTATTGAGTCTGACTCATAGTGATTATTTATCAAAGAATGACTCTGGTTATCAAATAATTAAACAACCAGGAACAATTTACTTACGTGTATCTAATACATTATGAGTTCAATACAGTCTCTTTAGCAGAAAGACAGACATTTGTATCTATTTTTAAATTATCATAGAATGTGATACATGTACTTTAAGGGTTTACATATATATTATCA
>JBCNJP010000018.1:18187392-18232602 GCA_039602395.1 Deinandra increscens subsp. villosa
ATTATATATAAAAATAAAAAATACATGTTTTTTTGTTTTCTGGTGTGTAATTGTGCCTTTTTGCGGATTATTATGTATATTTCTTGGTCATTGTGTTTCACTAAAATGATTAATTTTAAAGAACATAGTTGTGAGGTAACACAATTGTGTGACTTCTGAATATGTAAAGCACAATGATCAAATAACAACAAAACTTATCAAATACATAAAAACACAATGAAAAAATAACATAAAATAATCTAAAAAATGTGAAACAAAACAATGAATACCCGTGTTATCTCAGCGACAACGCACATGTAGTAAAATCTAATTATCTTATAAATCCTATAATGCATTTAAGTAAGGCTTGAATAATGGCTGCTACATGGCAGGATGCATTTGGGTATAATTTTTTTATTTTTTTCAAAATTTGTTTAGGTTAAACAAGTCTAGTTGAGCAAATATACTAAAAAGTGTAAATCTAGCGTAGTTATTGTTGCGTTGAATGCACAACAAAGTGGTGTAAGTTCAAGTCCTAACTAATGGATCAATTAGCCTTTTCTCTTTTTTGTTTTTTCCACCAACAAACACGTGTCATATCTTGATTGGTTGGTTTCTTTTCTTTTTCAACTTTTGAGTTAAATGAGACCATATCGGATTTTTACTGAAGGATATCCCTATCACAATGCATGGGTATGCAAAACCTAGTTATCTACAAATGACTTGATCAAATCATTTTGATGCTTTATACATACTCTACAATCACAACGTACATGTATGTAGATCCTAGTTATCTACAAATGACTACGGATGACTTGATCAAATCATTTTGATGCTCTATATTTTTTAGAATGGAGAAAATGTTTGTCACTATCACAATATAACCTATAATAACTCATATAAGTGAGATTTTGTTGGATACATGTGTAATTTACATTAAGATTGTCCGTAGTGGGCATGATAAGGGTCTCATAGCGCCCCGTACACTGACCCCTGGGACGCTATGGGTCCAAATCTCCTCCCAGACGTTATTCTCATGGCGTGTCCCCCTCATTTCTCCTATTGGATGTTTTTCTTTCCTTTTTTTTATTGGTTAGTATTATTTGAAGGATTTTTTTAAATAGATAATATAAATTGGGTAATAAGTGCTACAAAACATTTTATGTGCTTATTGAGCTTAAAACCAAGACATCATGGTCCTTGGTAAAGGCGTTTAAAGTTTAAACCAAGTTTTTTTGAAGAATTGGTTCGGTCCCAAACCAGTTTTTGAAATGGTCAAATAATCAAAACCGTTTGTTTTTTTTTAAATCACTTCCAAACCAATTTTACGGCGATAACCACGTTCAAAGGGTTCCAAAAGCAGATTCATGACCAGGTTTGACCTAATTCGGTTGGGATCAAGTTAAACCCATTTCTTATCCAGCATCCTAACCTCATAGCTATATTCAAATCAACCTGTTTTTTTTTTTAATTTTAACTCCCTTGGTTCTTAGAAAAAACAACTTAGCTCCCGAACCAAAATAAAGACGACTATAGCAGGATGAATTTTCAATAAAAAAATACGTTTGTAATGTGAATAAATCACCACTTTTGGAAGGTTAATAGTTTGTATTGTATTTTCTTCCCACATTTGTGTTTTAGCAACGTATTTTTATCAACCACCACTTTTATCTTTCAAATAATCAGTGGTTGATTTGCCTGTTTATAAAAAGAAAACTAGACCTGAAAACAGCAATAATACAATGTCTATAATGTGAATAAATCAAAGTATTGTATTTAGTGACTAGAAGATATAAGTCGACAAAAAACTCGAAAACGCAATGGTATCAACCCACTCTGGAAAACGACTTTTTAGCCTCTTCATCGAGTCCATCAAGTATTGTTCTATAACACCAACTTCAATACGTATTTCTCCTGAACCATTTGTCTGCATATTACCAAAATTATAGATTATGATAATAAGCTCATTGATTAACACCCAAAATTATCATAAATCTTGGATTAAAAAAGCACGAGTCTCTAAACACGTCAAAACAAGGTCGGGTTGAACAAAACCACTTTTTTCGCTTTTTTAATTAATTGGTCAAAGCATGAAATAGATTTACAAAAAAATGAATTATTTCAAGTATAATCTACTTTTTTACAATATAAATTTTATTTTACCTATATGACATACTAGAAATAATAAACAGAAACCGTTTGATTCATTCATGAGTAAACTGGTTGAAATTCTCAGTTCAATTTTTAGAATTTTTTTTGTCATTAACAGTTTTAAGTTCTAACAGTACAGTTATACAGCTAAATAAAGGAAGACTATTTTACCTCCAACCAAAAGGTCCAATTTTCCTTTGCTACACCACTTAGTCTACATATATATGATGGAGGAGCACCTGTAACAATTTCAGGGGCTGCAAAAATTGACAAAAAATAAACTAAATTAGAATCTGCATACACTTTAGTTTTTTAGTATTATTATTACTACTGCTGTTATTATCTATTTACTGGTTAACTACAGGATATTCTCCAAACATTTGACTAATATTGAAGCAATTTTATATAAAACTAGGTGCTCAGTCAAAAGTTTTCAACATAATGATAGTTGTTCACCTGGAAGAGTACTGTTAGCAAATGACCAACCAGAAATTGGGCCTGTTATGTTGAGGACCGAAACCCATACCTCCTTCAAGGAACTGAACAAGAACAAATAACAGAAAAACATCATTAATCCTTCTATTAGGCAAATCCAAATAAATTTGTTAAAAAAAGACATGTGTCAAATGTCACCCAAGTGTAGATTTGAGAAGAGGGAAAGAAAATAGAGAGTCGAGTACAGCAAAAAAAAAAAAAAAAAAGTTAAAAAGTTATGTTAAAGAGTCCAGTACAGCAATTGCCTGTCTCTTACGTTCACTTACCCTAATGAAAATTCCAAGTAAACTCGGCGCGACCCATCAACTGAGATAGTCTCCTGCTTCGTAGTAGATATATGAGGAAAATATCTATAATGTCTCGTGAATTCGCCTCTACTTGCGGGGAACTTTAAGCTTCTTGAAAACAAGGAAGACAATGGATATATCCCCTGATAGAATGAACAACCTTGATAAGTAAACCTTCACAAAATGATTTGAAGTGGAGGTGGCAATTCCAAACCAATTAGTGATGGGTTGATTCGGGTTATTTTATATCTCCTAACATGTGAAAGGCGTATAACTTTTTTTAAAAGGCTAAAAAGAACTAGATTATAAATCGACCTAATGTGTCAGGATAAAAGATTGTTTTGATCTCTAGCTGGTCAAATGAGTAAATTAAGAAAAATTAGCTAAAAAGAATCGGGTTATAAAAATCGCCCCGTTTGACCCGGAGAGAAAAATGATTCAGGCAATGTCGAGAAAGTCTTTCGAGTTATGTTTTTATCTCTAACATCTCAAAACAGTAAGAAAAAAAAATTAAAAAAGAAAAAAGAAATCTAAGCAGAATTGCATTATATTAATCGCCCCATGTGACTGCTGGGTCTTTTGCCAAAAGTGTTTTGGGTTTTGTAACCCGTGACAAGTCAGCTGAGTAAAATCTAAAGAAAAAATAGTTAAAAGAGCTAACTATAATTTAAAAGCTGTGTCATTTTGACAAAAGAAATGTGCGTTATGATTTTTTATCTCTAACAAGTCAAACGGGTAAAATTAAAGAAAAAAAAAGCTAAAAGAAGTACACTATAACAATCGACTACCTGAATAAAAAAACTGTTTCAGGCTGACCAAAAGGGGTCAGGTTATGTTTTCATCTAATCATCTCCAACGGAACAAACGGGATGAAAATGGCATTTTGCCACTTTGATAAGTAAACCCTCGTGAAATTGCCCTATCTGGGCCCTAATTACTTTTAGTATAATAAATATCCCTAAACCATTTTATTTAAAGAATTAGTTTTAACCTATTACTCAGCATTCCTATTTGCCACACCTCTAATTCAAAATGTTACTCTATGAGTGGGATTTTACTATGTAATATTTTTGTTAATTCGAAAAAAGTACAACTACTTTTTAAAGTTATTTACCATCCATGCTTCTCGATAAGACATATTAGCTGTTTCAAATGAAAAATCTGAATCTACATGCAGCTCCTTTGCTACTTCAGGAGCGTGTTTGAAAAGGTAAGGCAGTGCATTGGAGTCCAGCACAGATAAATCATAGCTGGTATCGTTAATTTTCCCTGAATCTGTTAATCAGAGAAATTAATAGCTGTTATAAGAAGATACTATTGCGATCAAATTTAAAGTGTACCTAGATTTTAATATCATTTTACAAGAACACAACAACACATAGGACAAAAGAAAAACAGCCTCAAGTAGCGTGATATGTTATACAGGTCGAAATTAATAAATAAAATTAACTTGTGAACCCAAAAGAATACAATCAATTTACTTGTGCCACAGCAGGAAAAAAAACTAACTTGGGGATTCAATAAAAATAAAATTTTGTAATTTTCATGGAAATGCCACAATTGTCATTAGATGGCTCAAGGGCTGGTGCTTTCTTCGTGATATACCAATCTACTTTCAAGTTAGAAAATATTAATATAGAGGTGGCAAAATGGGACAGCTAGGTAATGGGTCAAAATAATTCTATTAGGTACGGACTGGGTTGACCCAAAGTTTTTTGTCCGATCTTTTAGAGGGTCAGTTACAATTACAAAAAGTATACTATCACAATAACAAGCAACTTTTTTAAAATAAGATGATTTAAGAGGTTTTACACATTAGAAATACATATGGTAACTTTCAACTAATTTGACATGTTACCAATTATAACCTAACTTCTTATAACTTTACCCATAAGTGATTAAAATATGACCCCAAACCGACCTATTTATGATTAACAAAGAAAGCATAATGAAGGCATTTACATATTTTTGCATATAAGGAGTGAGTTCATTTGAGAACCAGATAGAGAACCAGAGAACCAATCCAGACTCTTTCATTAAGAAATGAAGGGTCGTGATTAAGTAATTACATGTGAATAAAGGCGTGCATCGGTATATTCATATGTGATTACTTAAATCTTGACCCCTCATCTTATATATAAGAGGCCAAGCTGGTTCTCAAGGTTTTTGTAGGTCTCAAATGAGCCAACCTCTTGCATATATTACCTGCTGTAACAACAGTATGCTGTAAAATGACCCGTTTTGGTGCATCAATGCTGTATGGAAAAAATTGTGATGTGAGGGCCAAGGCAATCACACTGGTATGCAGCAAGAACTGCACAACTGATGATCTAGCTAACCAATGACCAATAACTGGTAATATGGGTCCCGCACACACACCAGTTACTGCTCCAACAGCTGCTGCCACTATGACATCAGGAATGAAATACCCTGTGAGCAATGTCAAAACAGGACAACATCTCAGTAATCTTCAGATAAATGCTTAACATGTTAAGGGGGTATTTGGTTTGTAACTACGATTCAATATGGGTCAAACAATATGGAGGAATGGGAATTGGAATAGATTTCCAAACCCCCACCATTGGTGGGTTTAGTGTATGCCTAAATTTGTGTGTTTGATATCCATTTTGAAAACCCAAACTAATTAAATAAACATTTTTATTAGAAATAAAGTCATTTCTTCATTCCCATACTTCAGTAAATATTAGGGGAATTGAAATACAGTTATGGCACAGCCGCACAGGTGGCAATTTCAACCCTTTAGCTAACAAATGGGTCGATTGGGTTGCATTTTATATCAAAACGGAAAACGGTTCGTGTCAAATAAATTGCTTGTTTGGACAGGTCAAATGGGTTGAAAAACACCTGATGACATTTTACTCCACCATTCACTTATTCAAAGTTCATGAAAATCAGTTTTGAGGAATAATGGTATAGTCAAATAGAGCAGAAACCAGATTTCACTTATCTGGACTATGTCCACAATTAAAAATAAATTTACTGGCTGTAAGGCGGTTTGGTACTAACCATGAGGAGGTGGAAGTGAGCCCATCATACCCATTTTCTCAATTAAAAACTGAACTAAAAACCCAGAAAAATAGACAGAATGCAGAAGGCAAGGTATTGAAGGTACAACAAATAGCACTGCTGACCTGTCAAACAAATTTAAGTTAACATGAAAGTCAAAAAATATACATTACAGACGTAAATATTAGTAAAATACAGAGCAGTAAAATAACATAATCAACCGTCCTATAAGTTTATTCAAGTTGATAAGATGTGGCTGATTTAAAGAAAAAACTTGGGGTGGCAAATTGAGTGTGTAGTTGTGTAACAGGTCAAAACATGTAATTTTTGGCAAAGTCAGGATGGGTTGACCTGGCATACTTTTTCTCCAAAAACTTATTTTTGTTATAAATAATCAATCAGGGTGTCAATAAAAGTTTGATGCCACTAAAGGAAAATTGCATATAGTCTTGAGAGGTTTTATGCTTTAAAATAACAATCTTATTTTTTTTAAGATAATGATTAAGAGGCTTTATGCTTTAAAATAGGGCAATTGTTGAAAAACTGTATGGATTTTTACTTTAACTCACACATAAGTCCTCAGACTTTATTTTTGCATGATTAGGTCCTTACACATTATGAAATTCAACGAAATGTGCTTCACTTTTACATGACTAATTCAAGAAACTTTATTATAAGGACCTTTTTGTTAAATACCTTTATATTTGCATGATTAGGTCCCCTCCCCAGACCCTACTAATAGTATTGTTTGTGCTTTTGGTGGGACTTTACTGGGTATGGTTGTTGTTGTTTTGTTGAACATTAAAAATCTAGACTCAACTATAGAAAAATAACTTTTTTTCGTTTTACTTGTTTTTAGAGAAAGCATAACCCAAATTGACCCATGCATATAATAAATAGGCCACCTTTAGAAAAAGTTAACATAGAATTAAAACTCAGAAGCCATATGTACTACCTTAGTGATTCAATGCCGTAATACTTGACAGATGAACGGTAAACAATCCATGTTGGAACCATAAAAGCAGCTAATGACAAAGTCAAGAAACCCCCACTTAATCCAAATGAGAAATAAGCCTAAAATTAATTAAAGCAAGCACTTTCATCAATCTGAAAAAAAACTTATGCCATAAAATAAAAATAATTGTAATAATACACACCATACTAATGAAAGCATATAAGCCAAATGCACCCCAATACCGAGCTTCCTCAACAAGTTCCTGTGAAACAATATCAAGTCAGTAAACCATAATTCAAGAAAGAAAGACATAATAAAATAAACAAATTCCGATAATAGGATATGTAAGTAAACAAATTGCTACAATAAAAAACAACCTCTTTTGATGATTTGAGAAAATAACCATCTTGAGAGAGAGGGAAAAAGTTCCAGTAAATTCTTGGGACTAACATCCCAGCAAGTGAGCATGGAACAAACATTATATAAGCCAAGTAAGGATGAGCAAACCTACATTTGAGAACAAATGGCTGCCACAATTTAGTATGGAAGAATAGCCATAAATTATTTAAACAACTTTAACCAGAAATATGTAAAGCAGAAATGGTAACAGAAGTAGGAGGTGTTAATGAAAATTTGCAACTTCTAAATTAAAAATCCCATCAGTAGGGGTGGTAGTTTCAACGCGTTTACTTATGAATGGGTTAATTCAGGTCAGACTTTGAAAGCGCCACACTTGTAAAATCAAAAATAGTTTCAAAGAAAACGGCCAAATGAGTTGAACGAGTGAAACGGTTGGCCAATGGTTGTTCTCAATGCATAGATTGTCCTAAATGGTTTCACTAAAAAGATTATATTATTATTGACATAATTTAGTTTTTGTAAATGTTTGACACGTAAGTTCAAAAAATATTGACAAAAAAGAATTTTAACCTGAGTACCTGGCCCAACCTGTTTAGACCCATTACAAGACCCCCCTCTATTTTGCCACCTTATAATAAATAGCAAATAGCAAATAACAAATAGCAATTCTTCAAACAAAAATCTGCCTCACCAATTCATAGACTGCCCAGAGAATAACAGTCTCAAGATAGAAAAAACAATTGGAAATATAACTGCAAGGATTACCCCGATAACATGAAACAGAGTTCCTGCAATGCCCGACAGTCACAAAACAGTTAATCAAATAAAAAACATATAAGCTTGGGTTAATCTGAAATTATAACTGAATCAACTTCAGCAGAAGTAACTACCTTTCATGAAGTCAAATAAAGCAGCAAACGAGGATAACAGGCCATACTTTGAAAAGCGCAGAACAAATGGAATAAGTAGATACATGGCTACCGGTATACTATGAAATATCATCCCTTGCCTTCGAGAATAGTAAACCTGATTTTTAATAACAAGCTTTAGAAAACAAACGATATATTTTTCAACTACCAACTCTGGTGTAAATGGTGCATAAGAGCGTACAGAGTAAAGATGACCAAATCTTTAGGTCGGTTAACAAGTCAAAACCCCTTAAAACAGGTTGAAACAGGAGGGCCGCTAACACTTTTTTCTTTTAATAAATAATGAATGTACTAGTTACAATTACACAAACAATACTACTACAGTACAAACAAAACTTTGAATACAATGATTTAATAAGTATATATTAAAAACAGACTTAGGAGATTTTCAACCTATTTGACCAAAGGGTTTCAGTAAAAAAAAAATTGACTCGTTTGAGATGAAAATATATATATATATATTCATCCATCTCTCATTCAGCTACTAACTTTGGTCTTACCGATACAAAAATGTGTAACAAGCAGAGGTGACAAGATGAGCATGTTGACTAACATGTCAAAATGTGTTCGGCTTGAAATGTGTTATTTCTAGAACGGGTCGGTTCGGGTTAATGTCCTAACACATCTTGTACATTTCTTTAACAAACAATGAGTGTGTTAATTAAAATTAGTTCATTACAGAAACAACGTTATTACAATGGTAATCTAGGTCTTTGAATATAACAATGTAAAACGTATACCCTGAAAATAGACTGTGTGTGACTTTCAACCACTTTGACCCGTTCCTCTTATAGCAAAAGATTAATTATTTGACCATTTAGAGATAAAACACCACTCAAACTACCAACTCTAAGGATTATTGATGAAAGTTTCAGTTGTAGCATACCAAGAACCATGACAAATAATCAAAAAACATAGGTTGTTCGTCATCACGTTCTTTAGCAAGTCCACGATCATGAGCATTTTCAAGCTTAGATGAATTAGTGAAGGCTTTAACTATGTTAAATAAGTTATCCCCACGAGCTTGAATGCTTCCAGGTCTAGTTCATAAAAAGTACATGAATTAGAAAATTTACATTAATAAACTAGACATAAAATCGTAAATTAGTGAATTGTACCAAAGTAGCAGTGGTAATTCATACAATAATCTTTCTACCGAATCAGCAGAGGTATGGTAAAAATAACCCCCGTGGACGATGATAATATCTAGTCCAGGAATGCTCCCAAAATCCCTGGCAAACATTCTGTAATCAGTATCCCCAGGAACAATGCCGAAAATATCCTGCATGCAAGACAAAAAACAATAAAAGATATGTTTAGTTAATAAGTAAAAGCTTCATAGAAATGAAAAGGGGAAGTGAACATCATGACATAAAATTTATGTTACGAAACTTATTATCCGATTGTTGTGATTTCAAGCGGCAGTAATAAAACTCAATATATAAGCAAAAACTAAAATGACTTACTTACCCTTTATGTTACTCTTTTTTAGACACTTTTTACCAACCTTTCTCATTGTTAAGAATAACATCAGGAAAAACAATAATTGCTGGAATCATAAATAATAATTCTATGATTATTATTATTATAGATGACAGAAAATAAAGTGTTGTATTCCAAGTTTAAATTAACTGAACAATGTATAAGAAAGTCATTTTTTTATCAAAATTTGTTAAGCACTCATATAGTTGATTATCTGATTATTACAAATTCAAGCAGAAGAGGCACATCCAAACACTATCTCCTGCAACATGATTTATTAGAAAATAATAGTTTATATATTAATATAAGGATCTTCAGCATGCCTTTTTGTGTGCCAAAATTAAAGAATAGTATATAATAAATCAAAACAAACAAAACTTTGATAAATTATCGTTGTAACAATAGAGAACTGAAAGAACCTGTGCTGCACTATTGCCCATAGGACGTATAGCTGATTGAGCGTACACTTGTGAAGGCCAAGATCCAGGTCCAGATTGGCAGACAAAATCTGAAATTTTAACGAATAATGATAATATCTGGGAAAAAATTACCTAAGAAAACATAATGACACCAAAACATAGTCACACAGAAAGGTACTATATTGAGATTTGAGAACACTCAGAAAGCACTCTTTGTGGAGAGGAAGAGGAGCAGAAGGAAGCCAAAGCTGACTTGGGATGAAAAGATTAGACAGGATTTGTTAGACTTGCACCTCTCTAAGGACATGGTCAGTGAAAGGAGCTCTTGGAGACGCATGATTAAGGTTGGGGACTTTTAGGGGAGAATATAGAGTCTAGTCTGTGCTAGGGAGTACCTTTCTTGGTTTGTACTCCATTTCTCGTAGGTGACCCCTAGGTGGACTTTAGCGTATGTGTAGATGATAGCTCCCTCCTAGGTTGGTTCTAGTCTAGGCTTGCCTTGTGCCTTAGGTGGACCTCTAGCCTTTGTCCTTCTACTTTAGCATTAGAAGCTTGTTTGTTCTTTACTTTTTATGTGCATAGTGTGCTACTATATGTTCCTTTATCCGCCATTGTTTCCGGACGTGTATGCGTTCCGATTTTTCGTACGTTTTTATTCCTTTTGTGCTTACAATACGTGTTAATTGTTACGTAATTTTTATGTTTGCTATATGCATTCTTCAAAAAATCATGAATTTGGGGTCTCTCCGGGCGCAACCTCTCGATCTTTAGGGATTAAAGGTAAGGTTTGTCCCTGTCTCACCCTCCCCATACCTAACATGTGTGTGGGATTTGCTAGGTATGTTTGTTTACTATGGTTAAAATTTTCATATTTCTCACTTAATGTAATTAATCATTCAATTTTAGATAGACACTAATAAAGACCAAATAGCTAGTTAATCCCTTTATTTTCTAAGTTTGGGTGTTCCTAAGTTTTCTAACTTTTAATTTTATATGAAGTTATTCAATTTAGAAGGAAATAACCTATGGCATTTGCTTGTACACAGTATACTGCAAATGGAAAAAAGAACTTACAACAATATATGGAAAGTAACTTTGGTTTTGAAGTTGGCATTATTAGAAGACACATAAGCCATTCATATTAGAAGCTTACAAACTTCAACTACTTACCAAGTCCTCCTGTTCCAGAAGCTTCCAAATTTATAAAAGCTCCGATCGTATTACGCCATTTATGTGTTGTTATAAAGCCATGTGAACCCTGAGAAATAAGCAAATTAATGGCTACAAAAAAATAAAAGTGATGATTAAACTAATATAGAATGTAAAGGGGGAAACCCGGTACACAAGACACCCACATGTGCGGGGTCCGGGGTGTCGGGCCAACTTCGACCTGATGTACGCATCCTTACCTTACATTTCTACAAGAGGATGTTTCCACGATTCGAACCCATGACCTCCAGGTCACATGGCAGCTAGCAACCTTACTGTTGCTCCAAGGTTCGCCCTTTTATAATATATAATATAGATGTGAGTAAAATGCAAAATGATAAATTACTTACAAGCATAAAAAGTTCTTCTGCACCATTGAACAGAAATATAAGTGGTTTAGGAGGTGCCCACCCTGAATCAATTGTTAACCTTGCTACCTCCAATATAGATGCTGCAAGACATAAAACAGTTGAAGAAATCATAAGAGATGTTTATGATAAATATAAAATAATTAAGTAAAATTAACAAATGAGGCCTACCAACACATGAACCACAATCACCGGCACCTGGTGAACCAGGTGGACTATCAAAATGTCCATTCAATAAAATGGCAGGGTCTGTGTCTTTTGATTCTAATGATGAAACCCTGCAAATTAGCTAAAGGTTAAAAACCGATGTATTTTTAGTTAAAATATTGATTAATGCAATGACGAAAAACATCACATGTAAGTACCTCATTACAATGTTTGTGTGATTCCTATATCCAAGAGATAAGCTGTGACCTAAAAACATCATATTGAAAGAGCCATTAACTTGATTTTCCTCAATTTCAATCCTGTAACATTTAAAACAAAACAGAACACTTCATTAGTTGTATATTTTCTTCTAAAAAGAATAAACAAAAAAATGCATTTGGATACGAACCTTACATTAGGTCCAGCACGATCCCTTAACATTTCCAATTGCGTCCTAATATATTTAGCAGCGTCATGTAAGCCTTGACGCCCTTCCTATTATCAATCACATAAAAAGATCTACTGAAAACATATAATTCACAG
The DNA here is from genome assembly GCA_039602395.1 of Deinandra increscens subsp. villosa. Classification (NCBI taxonomy): domain Eukaryota; kingdom Viridiplantae; phylum Streptophyta; class Magnoliopsida; order Asterales; family Asteraceae; genus Deinandra; species Deinandra increscens. Next base: position 18,199,744 of record JBCNJP010000018.1, read on the forward strand.
CATTCAGATGCAACTGGAAAAAATAAAAATATTAGGTCGGTGCTCTTGTTACCTACCCATGTTACAGATTCATAGGATTTGAACTGTGGGTTGCATCTATTTTAACAGCTAAAGCAACAATGTGCACCAGTGGCAACCAAAAAAGTTTATCCCAGTGGCAACCAAAAAAGTTTATCATAAATTATTTCACAGTATAAGGTTTGAGTATTAAGCTTCAGCCCCTCGAAAAAAAAAAAAACTGAGGCACCTTAAAAACATAAACTTTCTTTACATCTAGCATTAGACCTGGAGTTCTTTTCTTCTTTTTTTCATGAAATGAGTTGGTGAGGACCAGCATATAGTGTGACATAATCAATGGCATGTAGTAAATGATCAATGAGAGTCATAATGGCGAGCATGGTGGTTGGTGAGTGTTTAGCTGAAATTCGACTTGAGTACATAAGTTAAAATTCTAGACCATTAACAAGTGTCCAGTGACATAAATTTGTCAAATAGTCAAAATTAAGCTTCTGTATGTGCTGACATACGCATTCCACTCACAAGTGGAATCATATGTAAATCAATATAGCTGCAGGAACCAAATTTAAACAAAAATCATCAGTGACAAACCAGGAAGGTAAAACACAAAGTTTAATTCTTCAACACACAAAAGAATCAGAAACTACTCAAACTAGAGGAATGATAGCAGGTTAAGACACGTGAATCACCATCTCCATCAATTATATACAGATGCAATACATATTGCAACTCTGAGTAATGCTCTATGCCAACTACTTCCAAAATCCAATTCAGTTGCGAATAATACATTGAACATACGTATGTATTTCGTATAAATTCCAAAAGGTTATCGAATCGAATCACACTACCGCTCAAGCAATCATAACCGTAAACTAACAATCACGATGAACACAAAAAGAGGCATAGATTTGAGCATGCGTGCACGTATGTGATACGACGGTTATCGATCAAGTGAATTAGTCGAGCGGAAGTATACCTGACGACCGTCGATTTCATGAGCCAAAACACGGATATGCTCAATCGCTCTGGCTTCGGAAAACCGATCCAGAGGAGCATCGATACCTAAAGGAGTAATAAACTTCATTTGCATAACGTAATACGCTACCATTGACAGCATTCCGTACATAATCGCCAGGGAAAACAGCAGTTTGAATCCGGCGACATCGCCGGAGCTTAATCTGAACATAAATAAATCCGTCCGGGTACAGGAGGAGAAATGGTTGAAAATTTGAGATCGAGATCGGGGTTTCGAGAAGTGAGAAGAAGCCGGCGGGGTTTGAAAAAGTGAAGTGTATGTATCGTTGGGGGTTTTTCGGTGTTTATATATATATAGTACTAGTACGTATAGGAGGAGGAATTCGGTGATTGATGGAGTCGTTCGTTAGGGGAGGGGGTATGGTTGCCTTGTGGCTTCAAGGAGCCATGCTCCCCAACCAATCATCATGTGCCAACTCATTTGGGATGTTTTTGAAGCCTTGTCAAGCCACACCACAAGGTATGGTTGCCTTGTGGCTTGGAGAAGCCACCAAAAAAATAACTTTTTTTTTTTTTGATTTTTAACAACTTTTAATAAACAAACAACTTTTATATAAAAAAACAAACACTAGCATTACGAATACAATTGAAGTAAACAATATTCATTAAAACAAAATATTCATTAAAACAAAAATAAAATTACAACTTACAAAACATTCCCTAAAAAAAAAAATTACAACTTTTATTAAAAAAAAATACAAATCTAGGGTTGAGGATTTGCGTTCACCTCCTCCTCGGTTAAAAACACATCCATTGTGTTTTGGATGTGCTCGGTGATATCGAATCTGAGTTTAAAATGAGTCTCACTATCTCGCGTCCTCGTACGAACCATCGGAGCTACTTGACGAAGTCCCAATCTCGGGTGGTAGAATGAAATCATATTCGTCGTAAAGGCTCATTTTGTAGTGAGAATTTGTGGAGAGAAAGAGATAAAATAGTGTGGTTTATATAAATGAAAGAAATTTATGTGTATATATATAGTCAAATGTTGAAGAAAAAAAAAAGAAAGAAAGAGCCGTTGGATAGCCGTTGGGCAGCCAACGGTCAAAAAAAACGTTCCAAAATATGCGGCTCTCCGTGGCTTGGAGGAACCGGCGAACAAGCAAAATGGGAGCCGTGGGAGGGCAACCGCATCACGCGGTATCGTTGCCTGGCGGAGCCAGGCGGCTCCCTTGGAGCCGTGGATGTGGAGCCGGGACGATACCGCCCCCCCTTATTATTATTGTAGGTAGGTATCGTTTTAAAATTCTAAAATGGTGTCACGCATCTTCGCCTTTGGGTCCCTAAGTTTGGCACGTCATTACTAACCTATTAGCTATCATTTTAGGAGTTTGCTTGTAGAGTTTTAAGACACTCTATTTGTTTTTTTAATAACGGCTGCTAAATCATTTATATCTGTATTTATTGGAGTTTGAACTAATAAACTTTTTTTAAGAATTATTATTTATTTATTACCATGTTATCCCTTAAGGACTTTTATTACTCTTCATAATCGTGTGAAACGTTGACAGTTAACCTATTTTCATTGAAAGACTAAGGGCATGTGGTATACATGGTGTTAAAGGATGGTGTTATTGTGCCATGTGGACGATGACTGGATAACACCATTTGGTGTTGTGAGAGGGGTATACATGGTGTGATGTGGTGTGTGATGGTGGATTATTTTTCATTGGTTTAAAAGTAAAAAAATAAAAATAAAAATTACATGGAAAATTATGATTGGAGGAAGCCCACAACACCTCCACCCAAAACGCCGTTGAGAAGTCCACGGCGATGGATCACGCAAAGCCAAAACGCGCGTGGGGGGCGGTGTTCCACGGCGTTTTGGCGTTGAACGGCCCTTCCACGCCCCCATACCGCATGCCCTAAGAACCAGTGAACCACAAATACAAATATTTATCTAATTTTAATATTAATTAAAAGTTTATTGGTCTAAATCATACAACATACAGATTTCGTGGTTATTTTATGCGCTAATGTTTACATCATTATTCAACAAGAAACTTCAATCAAATAAAACATAAAATTCTTACAGGAATGATACATTTTTTATGTGAAAAATAGATAATAAACTCGTATTTTTCATACCAACATAAACTTCTATGTAGAGATATGGAGTAATAACACTTATTTGGATGGAGTATTGTAACTCTTCATGAAAGAGTTTGATTTTTTATTTTTTTTTGTTCTGAACAACAAAAATTCATTAAACACCAATAAAACCCAAGTCAAGCAAGGCGCTAGACCGGGACACCCGACACATTACACCATGCACATATTGTTCCAATCAATTATCTTCCTGCATCTATTCCCACGCCAAAGACTACTCAAGCTTTTGATATTACAAATGACGCTACTAATCGTCGGGACTTTTGCTTGGAAGACCACTTTGTTCCTCTCTTTCAGTAAACACCAACAAATGGCGTAGACAACTCCTTGCAACAGCTCCTTCTTCTCCTTCGGCACTCCAGCATCGTCCATGCAGCTTATAATATCTTCAAAGGAGAAAGCCATAAGATCCGGGACTTTGAACCAAGCCGAAACCCACTGCCATATATTAGTGACAAAGAAACATTTGGTAAACATATGAGCAACCGACTTGTCGCCCTCGTTACAAAGCATGCACCAAGTCGCGTTGATTCGGACACCCCTCTTCAATAGGGAATCTAAAGTAGCGATCTGATTCCGATGATCACGCCACATAAAGGCATTAACTTTGGGCGGCATCATCCTGCTCCATTTAAAAGGTGACCTTCGCACACCCTCCTCCTTTTTGGCCAACCGCATTCGAACATCCTCAGCACAGAAAGAATGAGCTGAACCATCCCCTCATATCCACTGACCATTGGAACCATTTATAAGCCTCTCCATGTCTACATCCCCATTCTTAAGTTCACGAGCAACAACCATTATATTTTTCCATATGTCGGTTATGGACCTTTTACAAGGAAAGACCTCTGCCCTACCTGCCACCTCATGGACAGCCCGGATGACCGACCCCATAGACTCCAATCTTCGACTTTAAGTCTCCAAAAGTCCACAACCATTTACTACGAAGGCTAAGGTCAAACTCCTCCAAATTCACTAAACACAACCCCCCAAGTGTCATTAGGTTTACATATCTCATCCTTCTTGACCTAGTGTATCTTTTTAGAATCATAGGAGAGAAATAATATGTTGGAAGACTAATACACTTTTAATCAACATTAAACGCCCCCCAAAAAGAAAGCGTTTTGGCCTTCCAACGCGATAATCTCCTGTTGAAAGTGTCGATCATCGGCTTCCAAAACTCCTTCCACTTCATATTAGCTCCCACCTTCATTCCCAGGTAATCGAAAATTCGAAAGGAAACGAACCATCCGAGCACATGAGGATATCTGCCACCCTTTTAACCTCTGCTGAAACCACGTTCACCCGACCCATACAAAGCACATCTGTTGAAATTCACTTTGAGACCCGATACAAGATAAAAACACCGAAGTATCCTCACCATGATGAAAGCGTTGGCGTCATTCCAATCCCCAACCATCATAACATCGTCCGCATAGAACAAATACGATAAAACTGCTCCATTTTAAGAAGTTGCAACCCATTAATTACCCCTAAGGATCTCGCTTTGCATAACATCCAATCCAAGGCTTCCATTGCAACCACAAAGATATATGGTGACAAAGGATCCCCTTGGTGAACGCCCCTAAAACAAATGAACTCTGACGTTGACGACCTGTTTATCAACACTGAGGCCCTAGCCGACCTCAAAACCCATTTTATCCACAAACGCCACTTGGATGGAAGCTCCATTTGGCCTAAAACCGAATCGGTAAAGTCCCACTCCAAATAGCCATCGGCCTTACGAAAGTCTATCTTGAACAACGTCTCTTGTTTCTTTGAGCTTTTTAACCAAGACACCACCTCGTTAATGATCAACAGACCATCCACAATTTTCCGACCCGCCATAAAGCCCAATTGCGTCTCCGAAATAACGGACCCTAACACCCTCTTCATCCGCCCCGCGAGAACTTTGGAAATTATATTAGAGATGCACCCGCAATACTTATTGGGCGAAAATCCTCCAAAGCTTGAGAACTCTTCGATTTAGGGATCAAGTGAATAAAAGACGCCGCACACCCCTTGGAGATGACCCCGGTCTTAAAGAAACGATTCATGACCATCCAAACATCCTCCAATTCATCAAAAAAATATATATATTAAAGAAACCGAGATTGAAACCGTCAGGACCAAGTGCTTTATCCCCATCACAATCCCACACCGCCTTTTTAATCTCATCTTTGAAAACGGTCTAACCAACATCTCTCCTTGATATGCGGTAAAAGTTTTGATACCATCGCATATCAAGGCCGATTTAGTCCTCCTATAGTTGGAGAATAAATCACTGATTTTTTTTTTGCCTCTTATTTAATTAACCCCGGTTCCTTCACCCACTGCCCGTTTATCCAAAGACCATTAATTCAGCCATTTGTCGAATTCGCACTGATCACCCCATGAAAGAAGGTCGTATTATAATCCCTGTCCACTGCCCACATGACGTATATCCCGAGTGTGCTCATCCTCCATAAGCAATAAACGGCCTTTTTTGTACATCAACCATCCAAGTCTCTGGCCGTAACGAAGTTCGACTCACAAAAACCTTCCATATGACAACAAAATCGACTTAATTCCTCGACTTCCATGGCGCACTAATATTTGGATGTAGCCAACCATTGTTTAGTCACCCTTTTTACCCTTTTGAGTTTATTCATCAATATCACACCAGGAGGGGACTTGATCCAACACCACCCTGCCCAATTCCGTCGGAATAATACTAACCACCTCCTTATTCCTTAGATAAGACGAGAAGAACTTGAATGAAGTGGGTCCAAAGTCCGCCGAAGATACTATAAATAGGATCGGATTGTGATCCGACCACAACCTCGGGAGAGCCGTCAAACTCGCTGTTGACCACCTACATAAAAGTCATGACAAACCAACACACTGTCAAGAGTACTAAAATTCTTACATTTGCCGTAGGAGTAAGTAAACTTGCCGCCACCACCCATACGATATTCATGGAGATCCATCTCCTCAATGAAGCTATTAAAACAGCAGCTCTTCGAGGATCAAAAGTTGAGAACTTTCGCTCCTCAACCGCCCTAACCTCATTAAAGTCCCCCACCAACATCCATAACCCACTTCTACCAACCATAACATCGGGCAACTCCATCCACATTAGGGACTTAGCCCTAAGACCCTGCAGGGGCATACACATTCACTAGGTTAAGAACATCGCGCCCACCTGTAAGCTCCCCCGAAGTCACCAGGAAATTCTGATTCTTGATAGCATTTGTCAACCGAAAAACTAACGGATTCGAAATACTCACCAGCCCCCCGGATCTACCCAATGCCTCCACCCGTCCAGATTGTATAAAGCTTATGTTACAACAAAAACCTCATTTCTAGGTAACTTCATCAATTAAAAAAACTTTTAAGTGGCAACTTCATCAAAACTACCACTGATAAACAAAATTGTTATTATTGCCCAAGTTACTACTCTTGCAACAATTGAAGTTGCTTCTACGGTTCTTTCCGTTATCGCAAGAAATTATTAAAAATTAACAAAGTTACTAAGATAAATATAACTATTGTCGATAATCAAGGTTACTATCCTTAACCCACTATACATTTATTTTATCATCACATCACAACCTGTGCCTGTATGCCTGTATGATATCATATGTGGAGTAAATTATGATTTTCGTCCATGTGGTTTGCACAAAATTGCTAATTGAGTCCAATAGTCTAGAAATTACAAATTTCGTCCCTGTGATTTAAAAAAATTACCAATTCAGTCCAGTATATTATAAAAAATTGCTAATTTCATCCCTGTGGTTTTGCAAAAAAATGTCAATTCAGTAAAAAAAAATTGTTAGTTTTGGACCGAATTAGCAATTTTTCCAAACCACATGAACGAAATTGACAATTTTTAAACTATTGAACTAAATTGATAATTTTAAACAAACCTCTCATATGTGACAACCCAATCAATCACTATTATACCATCACTATCACTACACATAGTAAGATAAGAAAACTTTAACCTTAGATAAATTTCTATGATGGTCAGCTAAAATTACAGTCTATTTTGGTAAAGTATATCAGTCAAAACTCAAAACATTATTTTTGTTACTTTCGCTTTTATCTATTCTACGGTTCATCTCTGATTGATTTAACACACCAATAAACAACTCACACGAACTTAGCAAGATCCCCAGCTTCGCGTTGATGGCGGATCCGCACGCCATTAAATAAACAACAAACCACCGTGAGTTCCTCAACACATCGATCGAAGTCTTCACCTTTTCGGCACCACTTTCCTTGTGTATCAAACCTCCGTTTCCTTCAACCACACACTCGAATCCTCACCTTTTTTGACCAAGTATACAGAACTGGAGATGTATATACGCAAACAATCAACTCCTTTGAATTACAGCAACAAAAATGATTGGTAAATCGATTATATCACTCATCATCTTCCTAATCATCACTTTCATCACGTACTTGATCACAACCGGAGGTTTGGGAGCCGGAGGAATCCGAACCGTTGATCTCAGATCTCAAATCTCATTCCTGTCATCAAATAATGACTCTGTTGTTATACCTTGTCGCACCGGATCGCCGCTCAGAGTCTTCATGTATGACTTGCCGAAGAGGTTTAATGTTGCTATGTTAGGCAGGAAGTTCGCGGAGGAAGACGGTGGTTCTCCGGTGACGGCGAGGAATTTGCCGCCGTGGCCGCGGAATTCGGGGTTGAAGCAACAGCATAGTGTGGAGTATTGGATGATGGCGTCGCTATTGTGTGGAAATTGTAGTGGTAATGAGGCGGTTAGGGTTTCGGATCCGGAGGCAGCGGATGTGTTCTTCGTGCCGTTTTTTTCTTCGTTGAGTTTTAATACGCATGGGAGGAATATGACGGATCCGGATACTGAAATTGACAGGCAATTGCAGGTAAGAATCAGTTAAAACTTATTTGATTGTTTAAGGTGAATCGCTGACTCAATTTTCGTGCACATTATGAATTCCATCGCCATGTATTCCAACTTCATTTTCATCAGATTTTGACTTTTTTCTAGCAGAAAATTCAAATTAGTTGAAAAATGTTAGTGATTTACTTCTAATTTAAATCACATGTGCATTTGGAAATTAGTTCATTTGATATCAGGATCTGCAGATACTCTACTGGTACAGCAATATCAATTGATCTGTTAAGGAATCGTTTAGAACCAACATCCAATAGTGTGGTATTAATATTATGATTACTTATCTGTTTAATGTGATATGAACAAAACTACAAAGCAAGAGTTTAGTGGTTGTGTTTGTAAAGTGCCATAGCCCTAAGTAAAATTGTCAAAAACAGTTAAGCATCTCTTTCTTTTGAGAGCTACTTTAAATAAATTCAGATAAAAAGAATGGAATATCATTGGTGATCTCAAATTTATGGTTGGATTGAAAAATGAATACTGTAATTGTTAGCTTCTAGGTCTTGCTATGTCATTGGTGATCTCCAATCCATGGTTGGATTTGAAGACTTTAGATCATAAGAAGACATGGATCTCACATAATGAGTTAATAATGTACAGACAAACTGTATCAATATTGGATGGTTATGTGTTAATCATTGAAATTAAATATTTCAAATAACTAAACATATATTTGGACATCTGTATGGTTGCACATGAATATCATATTATGTAATGTAATATTTTGCACCATACTTTAGGCTACTATTTGCGAGCAGAGGTGACAATTTTAACCCATCTAATTGTGAAAATGGGTAGGTATGGTTTTGTTTATTCTCAAACGGGTCAAATTAAATAGTTAGCTAAAAGTTGCCTGGTTGAAACTTATCCTGTTTATATAGCATATAGCATTATAACCTCCTGAATTGTTTTATTTTTCGAATCTTTGTTGCAATGATCCTGTTTATATAATTATATTGAACATTAATATGTATAAGAGATGGACAAAGAAGTGTTTGCAGGCCAATCAGACCTGGCCCGTGCAATTCCGCACTAGAATCAATTACCTGTTACCATTCCACTGTCCCAGTTGTCATCTTTAGTAGTTAACTAGTTATAAGTGTTAATAATTATCTACCAGTCAATGATAATATGTTTCTACAATTACAGGTTGACATCCTTAAGTTCTTGAGGCAATCGGTCTATTGGCAAAGGAGCGAAGGAAGAGACCATGTAATTCCAATGCACCATCCCAATGCTTTTAGATTTCTTCGGGAGGAAGTGAATGCATCAATTCTAATTGTTGCAGATTTCGGGCGTTACTCTAAAGTCATGTCGAATCTGCAAAAAGACATTGTTGCCCCTTATATGCATGTAATGGAGTCTTTCTTGGATGATAATTCTCTAGATCCTTACAACTCACGCACAACCCTTCTTTTCTTCCGAGGAAGAACAGTGAGAAAATCTGTATGTAATCAAGAGACTTGAACACACACACACACATTCTGATTTCAATCTCTAAAGAAACAGAGTAAATTAAAAATTTAATAATGTGATGTACAGGAAGGCGTGGTACGTGCTAAGCTGGAAAAAATATTAAAAGGATTCAATGATGTTCACTATGAGGCTAGCTATGCAACAGGAGAAAGCATAAAGGCTGTAAGTTACTTTTATAAAATTTCCAAGTTCTTGATGACCACACTTAGGATGTTAAACACACAGTTTTGATCAAAATGCTTAAATATGAGAATTTCATAAATCCTCTTTAACACTGATATAATATCATATTTACCCAACATCAAATATATCCATTTCAAATTTAAGACATTTATATTATTCTCTTAGAACTCGCATTAGTATATGAGAGTATGGAATGTATGGAGAAAGAGAAGGCATAATAGTCATGAAGGCCACCATTTTTTTGTTTTGTTATAACTTATAAATTGTATATAATGAAATGGGTAAATATTAAATTTTCTGTCTCTAACTCCTTGAAGGCCACCTGCTCAGTGTAAAATTGCATTTTTCCTATCCCATTGGTTAGCACTTAGCAGGGTATTGGTGAATCTCGTGAGTATTCTGGTGATGGATCTTTCAGTTTTCAAAAGAAATATGAAACTTTAAGTATTTTGAATGGGTATATTACATATCAGTTCTTTTAGGTGGGTAAGTATGATATTATGCAAGTTTTCAGGGTATATATGAAATTGCCCCCTTAAAAATTAACCAAATGTCATATTTGTACTCAAGTAATAGCTAATAAGTGGAGGAATTTGTTGGACTTAAGTGAACAGGAGTAATTATTTTAAATATATGCATAAGTAATCTAAAGATTACTTATTGCACATATTAGTTTCTTTCACCAGGAAAATAAAAAACGGCCAAAAAAATGTTTGAGGTCTTGTGGGTCGGCTAACCCATCTTGACCCGGTCCGTTTTAACATGAACCTGCTCTGAATCGTTACCCGATCCGCCCACAAGTTACAGACACACTCATTTTGCCTCACTTAGATATATTATAACAATATGATTTTTGGTGCACCAGTCTTCTCAGGGTATGCGTTCATCCAAATTCTGTCTAAATCCAGCGGGAGACACTCCGTCCTCTAACCGACTGTTTGATGCTATCGTGAGCCATTGTGTTCCCGTGATTGTGAGTGATCGAATTGAACTACCATTCGAAGACGAATTAGACTACAACAAATTTTCAATTTTTTTCTCCATTAAAGAAGCTTTAATCCCGGGTTATATGGTCCAACAACTCAGAAAAATCTCAAAAGAAAAATGGCTTGAAATGTGGAAATTACTCAAAGAAATCGCACATCATTATGAATATCAGTATCCTCCAAAAAAAGATGATGCTGTTAATATGATATGGAGACAGGTACGGCATAAGGTTCCTTCTGAAAGACTTGCTGTAAATAGAGCCCGGAGATTAAAAGTGCCCGATTGGTGGCGCTGAATGTCGAGCCATTGGGTTAGACTGGGCTGGCTGGTCTTTCTTATCTCAGCCCAGTTTGAACCGTGGCTTTCTTCTTTACCAATTCAAAAGGATTATTTTTTTTTAATATTCCATTGTTATTCATGAATCATATTTGCATTACTTCCCTTGATGGGAAAAAGTATAGTTTCCTTTTTGGTTAAAGATGTTTAGGTCTTTAATTTAACCGAGCCTTTGTTTCGCCTCGAGAGCTGTCATCATGTCATTTATCTTTCTCTTGATGTTAAGTTTGATTTCGTAACGTGATATCAGGATTAAGGTGCTTTTGGTCGCGTATTAGAAGTAAATTACTACATATTCCCTTCTGAAATAATGAATTTGAGTTTCAAACTGCTTGTTCAAAATATAGCATATTTCAAAGACAAATAATCATATAAACACTTTGGACAATCTCACACTCTGAAATCAGCTTATTTTTGCATCATAATGCAATTAGAAGATAAACAGTTAATAAGTATTCCCAAACAACCCCATAGTACTCTCCATGTTCTATGTAAGTTTGTACTGGACATTTCCCGTTTTTTGGGGATGTACCGTTAAAATTGCAGTACTTCATGCTTTACTAAATTGCAGAACTAGAAGTACATATTTGTCAGTTTTCATTGGAGGTGGAAAAATAGGTATGTCAAACAATTTGTTTAACGGGTTGGGTTGATCCAAAACGTCCTTACATAAAAAAATCCACATTCCTATGTAACGATTAGTGTGTTAAATATGATTTATACAACTTTTTATTATTTCATAAACAATCATAAGTATGACGTAAGTTGGTTTGATCTGTTTTGATTTATATTCATTTTTGTTATTATTTTATTTTTAATTTACCTCGTAGAGATGAAACGTAACTTGATCGCTAGTTGTGTGATAGGAAAAGTAGTGTCACGATGTCACACATGTAGTGATGTGATGGTGATAAATGTGTGCGGTGGATAGTGATAGTAATATGATATGAGTGGTGGTTGTGGGAATTTAAGTTTTATTTAAAGGAGAAATGAGATGTTCTATTTGAATAGTGGAGGGAAAAAAAAAATAGATTGCAACAGCGACCGTTACCGTAGCCACGCCACAACCATAGCTCTACCCTATCATGCCCCTATGGGAGGTGCTGGTCGGCGTTTTTCTGTTGATTCACGCCCCATAACGGGCTGACTACAGACGGTTTAAAGAATTAATATCAACTCAGGCTCAACCGGAGGAAGAGCTTCTTCTTGATAAGGTGAAAACAAGCTAAGACAAGCCCGAGCTTGTCTAAGCTCGTGCTTGACTCGTTTGACTTGTTAGATTTTGGTTCGTTTCTGTAATGCCCTAGGCAAATCCCACATTGGTTGTGGGTGTGAGAGATTCTTGGTTCGTAAGAAATGTCATGCCTCGAATATCATCAACGTGTTTTTGGCGCATTGGTTGTGGATGATAGGAGACTTCACAGCTAAGCGTGTTTGAGTGGCAGCAATCCCGGGATGGGTGACCTCCCTGGGAAGTTTTCACTCGGCAGGGGCGGATCCATAAATTTTTTTTCTGTGGGTTCACCTTTTTCAGTGGTCGGAATTCTAACTACATGTCAAAATTTACGGTTTTGGTCGGTTCGGTTCGGATAAGATTGATCACACAATAACAATACGAATATATACTAATGATATATTTGAAGTTAACTAATTTGCTAAAAGCACTTACGATTGATAACTTATAATATTATCTTAATTAAACAGGTTTAGTATTAGTATAGTATGGGAAACACACATAAAAAAAAAATAACAAAAAAAAGAACTTCGTAAAACAGAAAGAAAAAAAAAAGCTTGGAGGACAAACAAATATGTCATAACTGGTTCTTTAAATGAACTAAATAGCGCAATTACAATAAATTGATTTCTAGAACAATTGGTTAGATGTTTCTGTTTTAGTGTGTGGAACTCGAGTTCGAATCCTTCTCCATACAAAGCTTTTTAATAATTTTAACAGACCATATCCATTAAAAAGTAAAAACCCGCTGCTAGGGAGATTAGAACTTGCGTGTCCGAATCAAATAATGAATCCTTAACCATTGCTCTAGATATTATAATGTGTCATAGGATTCACTCTAACAATATATATGATTCACTCTTACTTTTTTATATATAATTCTACTGAAAATTCGAATGTTACTGGGTTCCCGTGAACCCGATGTTTCTACACTAAATCCGCCCCTGTCACTCGGGCAACCAAAAGAAAATCTGTGAGCTCTCATGGGTTAGACGAACAATATTGCCAAAAGCAAATCCGTGAGCTCCTCGTGGGTAAAACGAACAATATTGGTGGTATGGTGGGCAGATGTTACCATTTCTAACTTTATTTATGAAGTTCAAGCCTGGCTCGTGGGTAGTTTTACAAAATCGAACTCGACTTTTTTTATTTGTTGTGTTCCTATTAATAGGTTTTTACCCAAAGACGTATTCTCAAATTTGTTTAAAAGAAAGGTATGGATATTCTATTTTGCTCAAAAGCTTGACGAAGAAGCGTGAGCAAAAACATATTTTAGGAAAGAGGTTCAGGTTGCTCAGCTGGTTACATCTAATGAGTGAAAAAAAAAGTGTGCCGATTTAGATTTCCCGTCTTAAACCCCACCTCGTTATCTCAGTGGTAAAGCGACCTCTTTTATAGTTCAACAATAGGCAGTCGGACGTGGGTTCAATTCTCCGAAAAAAACAGAGAGAGTTACGAAGTGGCCTTTCCTCGGCTTCTATCTTTTTTTTAGACCAGTTCAGTCTGTAAACAAGCAGGTTATTTTTAGCCAGAAAACTTTAAACTTTTGAAAGCAAGGGATTCTCATTTAAAAAAAAAGCAGTCTTCCATTCTAAGAAATTATAAAAACAGTCTCGTCATATGACACGTTAGCAAATACCAACGAGGTTAGGGTATTTTAACGGAGATGCAATACGTTTCAATAGCTTAATAAATCAGATTATTATAAAAAATAAACGTAATTAAAATTAATATCGGTTAAAAGAGAATATTTAAATTAATATTTATAACCATTGGTGGACATTTTTAAAATTTAAAAGTTAAATGGACATAGTAGGAAATATTATAAAAAAATGCACATTTTTGAGAATCTTCCCTATGAATAAAATGAAAACTTAATCATCCAATCAATTCAAAGCGTGACTCACACGCGTCTATTATGCGAACGGGGACAGAGCACACCAGAGCCGCAGAGCTTGATTATTATACGATTTTCGGGTATTTCCTCTAAAATCTTTTATTTTCAGACCAAAATTTTCGTTCTTGCTTTTAGTTTTCCCCCTCTTTCTTTGGAGGGAAAATTTCTAATTTTTGAAGCATTTTGCTTGTTTCTTGGTAATCAGATTCAAAAAATTTCACCTGGATTCGTTTATATTTTGTTTTATTTCATCTTCCGCTTTTCGTTTGACCGTTGTCTGCACTCACCTTGTTTTTCGCGCAGCTACTGTCGGAGGTGTCACTGAGCCGCGAGATTGATCCACGAGGAACCAGGTATGGTGGATTTTGATCATAAACAGCTCAAATTAACAGTTTTTATGTGTAATTTCTTTGTGATATCGCAGCTGGTTTTATTTTCTGCAAGTAGGGTTTTTAGGGTTTCGAAATTGGGGGTTTATTGTTTGTTAAATTAGGCTGATTTGATCATGCGGAGCCTTGAATAGTCAAGGATTTTAGTTTTAGTAGCCGATTTATTGTTTTTTGAGGAGTGTCGATTTATGGTTTATGTGTAATTTCTTTGTGATATCGCAGCTGATTTTATTTGCTGCAAGTAGGGTGTTTAGGGTTTTGAAATTGGGGTTTTATTGTTTGTTAAATTAGGCTTATTTGAAAATGAGGAGTGTCGATTAGTCAAGGACTTTAGTTTTAGTAGCCGATTTATGGTTTTTGAGTTACGATTCTTGTTACATATACTCTGGATTTAGTAATTCGGCCGTTTTCATTTACTTTCATGAGTTAGGGTTTCATTACAAAGGCAAGATTAGTAAGTGGGACTTTAGGATAATGCCATTTTTTTTTCCTGTACTGTTGCAGAATAATGGGGTTTGAATATGGTATTTACAGTCTGTTGTTGAAACTTAATGTAGGAAACTTTATGACGTTTAGACAGTTTGAGGGAAAACACAACTCATAAAAACATCAATAAAAAAATTGAAGTTGTGAAACACCTTAAGGCAGATCTTACTCAAGTCTGAGATGCAAACCAAGAAAGTAGCAATGGGAAGAAATTCTTCTAAAGCAATTGGGAGTCCAAAAGTTTCACGAAATCAGAAGGTTACGGAAGACGTCAACAACCAAGAGAACAATGTATCGCAGATAATTACGTCTTCTGCTAGAAAACAAAAGCCTGGTAAGTTGGTTATCTTAAGGGGTTGTTCGGATAACTGGATATGTGTTATAGAACTCTGATTATTTATTACTTTTTGACTTGAGTTGTAATGATAAGTTTTTGGTGTTTGTGTAAAGTGATTCTGATATGGATTATCTGATAAAAAAGTGGTTAAACAATCAGTTTTGTACATGGTGTAGTGTAATTGACTACTTAAGAATTATTAAGATTACTTCTTTACTCCCTGTTTTTACCCACATTTTCATTGTTAACTATGCTGCTAAATACTGCAGTATAATTGACCATTTAAGAAAGAGTCGAAGAGTTAACCTGGATTGTTTCTGGATGTGTTCTTTTTTGTCTGTATGGATTTTTGCTTTTTTTTTTTTTTTTTTTTTCTGATTATAGGTGCCAAATGAAGTTATACAAGTCATGTTATAAAGTTATGCCAAAGAGTTAACATGTATCTTTCACTTATTCAGGATTGTATTCATATGTTGTAAATTAAATAATATTGTTTTCATAAACTTGGTCTTCTATCTTGGGACTAGTTTATCTTTTCTCACTTTAGTGATAATAAATTTGCTTGCTGTGCGATATCTATTGTAATTTGCAGCAGTCACTCGTACAAAGAACAGCAAGGAGAATGTTGATGTTACTAATTTAAATGCTACCATATGCTCAGACAATGATTCTTATCTTGCAATCAACAACATGGCGGTGGATTCTGAGGTAATCATATACATGTCACACATTTTTGAATTCTGTTTCATTAACATTGCATAGAGCCGTAAATTGTTTCTTGACTACTGTATAGATGGAAAAAAGATGTAAATCGTGACTCAGATAATGTGCCTGTTTTAAGTAGATGATTATAACAACAGGAAAGCAGTATGCTTGCTGCTAAGATGTTATTGTTATTTTGAAATTTAAGTTACCACCCCTTTCTTTCTGTTACAGTTTACCTTTTTAATCACTTTGAATTAGAACTTACAAGACAAAGAAACATTAATGCATTAGGTGTATAACATCATTCAGGCTTCTTACTATATAAAGTCATACGCACATCAAATAAAAACCGAAAAAAAAAAAATTATAACTGCAATGACCATAAGCTACAAAGTTTTGTAGAGATGTATATTTCACATTATGGAAGGCTCAATGAAAGGAAAGATGCATGACATCTGATGACTCTAGTTATCTTAAGTTGATAATAGTTATCTCATTTGTTAATACATTTTCTAATCTGCAACAAATTAGCGATTATTATTATTAATTTATTATTTTTATTATTATATTTGAAGGGCAGTTTATTGACATTATGGTTCTCACATGTACTTTTTTGAATGCTGTAGGGATGTAATGTTACTGAAACTTTTGTGAATGGAACCATATTTTCTCCCACCTTCCATATTTCTAGAGCTGTTGAAGGAGAAGTCACAGATGGAGGTAAATAATGACATTGCTAAGTTGTTTTTACACACACACACACATATATATGATAAACTGATTTATCGTAATGCTACGATAAAAATAAATTCGACTGATTATAATTTGATTGAGGGTTATCTTTTATCTCTAATGGGTCAAAAGAAAACTAGTCAATGGGTTGAACATGTCAAAAGTCACCGAAAGTGCATTTTTCATGTACAAACCCGTCTAAGTTACTTCATGCAAAATAAAACTAGTTTAATATCGTAATATTATAAAATTTTAATCATATTTGACACATGATTTACATAAGATAAATCTGTTTCTTACATTCGGTAAAAAGTGTTTTGGAACAACCCAACTCTTTGTGACATGGGCCAACAGTTTTTATTTTTTACTGTTACCCAGCCTGTCTTAACTGCCCATTAACCCACTTCTAATAAACCTGTTTGTTTACATACTATTGTGTCTGGTATTGTGGAATGAAGACATAAAATGATTCTCTCACATCTTCCATTCAAGAGAAAATTGTTACACTAAAGCAACTAATATATAATTGCATTAAAATGTTCAATAAGCTGCTCATATATGAATGAATAGGGTTATCCATTAAATAAAATGTAGATATATTTTTTTCTCTTATATTTTATGTTATTATCTCTTGTTTTTGATGCAGATTTAGGATGTGGTCTGTCTAGTGAAGTTTCAGCCATATACCAATGCATGAAAGACTCAAAGTTAGAATGTGTGGATGAAGATGATCATGATCATACATCATCTGACGTTCAAATGGATGATGAGGAATATGTAGAATTTGATGAATTTGATCCCTATTTTTTTATTAAAAACTTGCCAGAGTTAGCATCAGTGGTTCCCTCTTTTAGGCAGGTGTTACTACCCAAACAGACACGGAGTTGCCCACCAACTACTCTTGTTTTAGACTTGGATGGTTAGTATCTCTTTATCCCTTGGAAACTATTAAATTTTTGTTATTAAATGTTAACAAGAAAAAAAAACTGCGAGAGGTAACAATTTTGGCTCTTTATAAACGAATCAATTCAGGCTGTGTTTTATTTTAATGGTTCGAACTGCGAGAGGTAACAATTTTGGTTGAACCAGCTTTTTATCATCAATATCATCATACTCATTGTTGGTTGAACCGGCTAAACTGGTCAAACGTTGCTTACAATGATGTAAATTTTATTTCAAATGTTTATCTTATTATTTTGTCAATTTGTATATTTTCTTTGTAATCATGTTTGCTAAACATTAAATATTCAAAAAATATAAAAATTTATATGTAAAATGTGTTGGTGGATTGGTCAGACCCTGCGACCTAATCTGTTTTGACCTATTACACAACACTCTAGCCTGGCTGTCTTGTCACCTCTAGCCCATTTTTATTGTATACAACCCATTGAATTGACGTCTCTTTTTTTGGCAGAGACTTTGGTGCACTCCACACTTGAACCTTGCGAAGATGCAGATTTCACATTTTCTGTCAACTTTAACCTCGAGGATCACAAAGTCTATGTTCGTTGCCGTCCGTACCTTAAAGAATTTATGGAGAGGGTCGCTGGTCTTTTTGAAATTATTATTTTTACTGCTAGCCAAAGCATTTATGCTGAACAGCTTTTGAATGTTTTGGATCCGAAAAGAAAAGTATTTAGGCACCGTGTTTATCGTGAATCCTGTGTCTTTCTAGAAGGGAACTACCTCAAAGATTTATCAGTCCTCGGTCGTGATTTAGCACGTGTTGTCATGATTGATAACTCTCCACAGGTATTTAACTTTGAATTGTTTTATGTCTGCTATTTTGTGAAAAGTACAATTTTTAGTTTGATAAAATTTAGTGATTTATTTTGATTATTAAATGATGTTCGAAGTATCCCTGAATAAGGGCTAATTGCATAAAAAGTAAGATTTTTGTTTTGGGTAATCATCAACCATCTTCTAATTTTCTGAACAAAACCTTAAAATTTCAAAACTTATGATTCAAGGTATTAGGACTCTGGTCTAAATGCCATGGTAGATGACTTGGTGATTCGACCATGCTGAGTTTATTTTTATTTTTATGTGATGCCTTAGAAAAACTAGTTAACTTAGTAATTTGCTTTAAACCTAGTGAATTAGACAAGGCTTTATACGATTCCCTAACCACTTTTGTTTCAGGCATTTGGATTTCAAGTCGACAATGGCATACCGATAGAGAGTTGGTTTGATGACCGTTCAGATCAAGAGCTTCTTTTGTTATTGCCATTTTTGGAAAGTTTGGTTGGAGTTGAAGATGTTAGGCCTTTAATCATCAAGAAGTTTAACCTCAGAGAGAAGATAGCTGCAGCAATTTGTCCTTTAGCAGAAGCCTATGAAAGGTGAACTATCCAACTGAATTTCTTTAGATATCATGAAGAATGTGATTGGATGCAGACCAAAAAATAATGATGGAGAGCATCACGCAATAGAGTTTGTTGTTTTATTTACTTAAACTGTGATTTTTATTTGTTTAAGTTTGCATCTCATTGCAAGTAATAACTTGTAGGTTTGGATTTGTTTGAAATGTGTTATTTAATTGTTCCAAGAACTAACTGTATTTAAAGCTAATTTTTTTTATTTGCTTGTTATATTTTACAACCACCACAACTGGACCGAGTCCAGCGGGAGGGATGTGGGCTGGGAGCGAGGAACCTGTGGTATCGGTGAAAACATCTTTTTCTCTCATACATTCAAGTTGGATTTCGGACCCCTTTTCTAAGGGCTGTGATGATATTGATTTGAGCCTTTTTAGCTCTTGCTGTGATGATTTAGATTTTGGCTGTATGAGGACAAGTTTCTTGGACATCCTTTTTGGATACATTTAATCCGTATTTTTGACTCGTTTTCTTATGGCTGTGATGATCTTGCCTATTAATCTGAGTCTAACATTTAAAATGAAACTGATGTTCAAGGTTCAAGTGATCAGTGGTAAAATTGTTTCCACTTTGATTTGGCAATGTTTACTATCTTTTTGAAGCTCCTTACTTGATTCAACTGTTTGTGTTTTATTTTTTTCTGAGTGAAAATTTCACGAGGTTATGAGGTTGGAGGAGTGTAATAATGGATCTTCAATAGGGGAATTTTTTGTAACTGCTCATTTAGATTTTGTTTTGTTTTTTATAACTTAATTTCTCATTTATTGGTTAAATGGTAATTTGCCTATGTATTTGTCATGTACTCATGTATCGTCATTAGACAAAAGGTTACAGAAATCGTTCGACAGTTACTCGACGTTCGACTGGTGTTAAGCGGTTAATCGGATTAATCGGGGATTAATCAACGATTAATCGGAGAACCCTAGATTATTATAAAAATAAATATACACATGTATTACCTAAATATAAAATACCATCTTTTGAATAGTGAACTCTTCACTTTTTACAAAAAATAACACTTTTTACATTTTGACACATTTAAAAATATTTTCATATTTGGTCCTGACAACACGTTAAAGACCTGCATTTGAGGAGGACCACACACTTCTCCTTTCTCTATACCTGCCCCTTTCTCTCTCTACGTCTCCCCCGCCATAAGGTTTCTCATTCTGGCACGCTTTCACCTACCGACCTCCACTCCATCGTCTATCTTTCTCCTAAGAAAGAAGAAGCCATTCATGGAGTTCTTCGACGAAGAAAGCCGACCCAGATTCCTCCTCCATTCTCGATCACCCCCCTAAACGAAACCCTACTGACCTCCACCCATCGTGTGTCTTTCTGCTCTTTTTCTCCCAACAAAGAACAAAGAACAAGCCCTAACTGAAAACGTGCCTCCTCTTCCGCCTCTATCTTCCTCCTACCCGGCTGTATGTCTCTCGATTCGTATGAATTAGAAAGTTTATGTTCTTGAATGAGTATACCGTAGATATTTTCATGAGTTTACTTGAATTTGAGTTTTTCTTGGTGGCATTCTTCAACATAATCAGGGGAATTAGCTTAAACAGTAAAATGTTTCTTAATTTACTAACATTCCTTCTATTTACTTCATGTTTAGTCTTTAGATTCCAATTAATATGTTTGTCGCTTTGTCAAGAAGCTACATTTTTATGAGAAAGAGGTTGAGAGGGAAGCAACTAAGATAGCTGACATGAAGGAGAAGGGTGCTGATCCTTATGTTCTTAAGTAACAGGTAAACTTCATATACATCTCACTGGTTATGTCAATAAAGTTGCAAATTGTTTTAAAAAAAGGTATTTAGGCATTTGGTGAAATCAAATCAGATTTCTTTCCAAGGGAGTTTCTTGGGAAAAAGGGTTAGGGCGAGAAATTTCGTTTTCTTCTACCGACGGGCAACTTGAACGATTTTGGGGACGTAATTTTGAAGCTTCAATCATCTTGGTTTTCCGGTGAGTTCTTCCTTTTCAGTTCTTTTTTTTTCATTGAGTATTGTTGAGTTTAGACGGATTTAGGGTTTTTATTTGCCACTCTACTGTATCAATCTGTGGAATTGAGTTTTATTGCAGCTTTGTTAATTCTATATGACTGTCTGTTGATTTGTTTCATGTTATATTTTTTTCTCATATAGTAATATATGAGTTTTTGATGAATTTTTATATTGAATTGAAACTAATTTGGTGGTTTGGAATTTCTACTATAGTTGCATGTATGTGTGATTTGATTGCAGATCTTGCATTCTGGAAGGAAAAACAAGAATGTTTACAAGTCTGTAATTGTTGCGAAATAAGTTGGTGTTCAAATCAAAATGGCTGATAACTTTGAGATGGGTGTATCAAATAAGACATTTGAGTTTCTTAAGATGAACCCTATTAGAAATATATCATGCTTTGGTTTGATCTGAGTTGCACTTTTTTTCAAGAAAAAATGCTTAACTTTGTTAGTTTTTTACATAGTCTATTTTTCATTGATGATGCAGATTCATGTTCTTTAAACTTCTGATGTGGGATAATGCTACTTGCAACTAGGGTCATGTTTCCCTCTTCAACAAGGTTTATTATTTTTTTGCTTTCAAAAGTTTTCTAAACCTGTAAATGTCTAAAAACTAGATTTCTAAACCTCTCTTGATGGAAATTATCTCGAGGTTTATAATTTATTTACAGGAATATACTTCTTTGGGTACATAAGTTATTTTATTACATCTTTGGTGCTTATAGTCGACCACCAAAAGACGGAACCATTCCATTAAGTGTCATTACGAAGTAGACTAGGCTTTCGGTTGAAACTTTTGAATGGGTTCTCATGAAATGTTTATTTGTACATGTAGATGTCGTTCTTGATCATTAATATGTTATTATATGTTTCCCGTTAGGATGGAACTTAGGGATATGTTGATTTTAAAGTTGATGGTGAATATGGTTGTTGCAGTTACATCTTATCGAGTTTATGGAGCTGTCGGTGCAACCTAGAGTTCTCCGGATAAGTCAATTCAAATATTTGTCTGATCGGCTCGACAAATGGGTTCGGAAGGTACATACTGCTTTAACATCTGTTGAAGCAAGACCAAATTAGTTGCTTCAAGTTTCTTTTCTCTACATGTATTGGTTTTCTTGAAACCCCAAATTGTGAGAAAGTTATTTGGATGAACTCGAAGACTGCATTACTATTAATGGATTTCATTTTTAAGCTTTGAATTTTACAAAGTTAAGATTCGTGTTATAAGTTGTAGCTGAAAAATGAGTTTGTCTTTAGGTCATAAATATAGAGTCCTGCTACAACTCATTTATATTACCTCTATTTGTTTTTGAATGTTTAACTCGATTGCATACCATGTGTTAGCAAGGACCTGTATTTTAATCAAAATCAGTTGAATCCAATACCAGATTCCAAGTTACAAAAACATTTTTAATTAGGCTATGTTGTAGTGCCGGTTTTTTTTAGTTTCATATAGGTGATGCAGAAACACGGGGACCTTAATATCATAATGTCATTATCATTACGTTGCATATTACCGTAGACCATCAACGGCAATTAGTAATGTGCGCTCCTCGCCCACTACCACAGCAAGCGCGCAACGCGCGCCTTTTATTTGAATATGTGATCTTTACTATAAGATCAAAAGTAACTCAATTTTTTTATAGAGAGATTGCTAATGTGAACACTCGAGAATTCGTTAAGTCGCCACTTAATACAAAAATGGTGAGGCCGCCGCAACGCGCGGCGGGTCACCCACTAGTATTTCTAATATGACAATATCTTAGTATAATTAAAAAAGTAAATAAGTAAAAACCTTTAAAAAAAGTCATAATATAGTACTTAAATAAACGTTTAAGTCAAAAACTACAATAGTAAAGACTAATACGTCTAATAATCTCAAAAAACAAATACATTTTCATATTTATATCTTTATCTTTCTTTAACATTTTTTCAAATACGTCAACAGCTTAACTTTTGATACTTTTTTAAATTTTTTTAATAGAAATTAAAATTTTAAGCTAACCGTCTAAACCGCCAAGGACTGATGTTGACCATCGTTGACCAACTGACCGTCAAACCTTTAATCGTAGACGGTTAGAAGGCGCCAAGCGATTAATCGACGATTAATCGCGATTTCTGCAATAACAATGGTTAGATTAAATGATAGATTGCTTATGTATTTGTCACGTGTCGTGTGACCGAAGCATGTTTTAGTTGCCCGGACAACCCCTTTTTTATACATTTAACAGAGAGCAAAATACACTACAAAATATTTAATTATATTATTAAAATGTGGCAATTGTCTAACTTAACTTGATATTTAAGTCTCATTTTACACATGGTATGAGGCATCGCTTTATGTGCGAGATGCTATTTTTTTTGGCTTGAATTCAGTTCATAGAAAAACCACCTTATCAATTGCTTTAACCTATCTCAAATGATGATAATTGATCATATAGAAAAGAAAAACAGATGAAGTAATAAATTTGTTATGATATTTACCTATATGTAAAATATAATTTACATGAATAGTAACTCTCATGACTGGGCTACGTGGTTTTTCTCATGGATGACACGTGACAACCACCTACTATATATATTTAATGTATTTGTTTTTGATGACGTATGTCCGGTTCGAATGACGTCACATGTATGCATGCTCCGGACATCCAACCTCAGACAGACATGTCAACTGAGTGAAGGTCGACCGACCTCGAACAAGGAAGGTCGAACCACTAGAGGTCGACCGACCACATCCCCAAACCTAAGTCAAACCCTAACAGGTCAACTGACTACAAATCATCCGAGTCAAACCTTAACAGGTCGACCGATTATAACTTACCTAAGTAAACCTTAACAGGTCAACCAACTACAACCTACCTTGGTTGGACCTTAACAGGTCGACCGACTACACCCAACGAGTCGACCTATCAACCTAGTCATAAGTCGGACTCTCCGCAAGGCCAGTCTGAAGCAGACACTACAGACCCATTCACGTATACACAGGTCGGCATCCCGAAACATGACCTGACACAACAATTAATGCGATTACCCAAACAGCTACCGTGGCTCTTCGGCGCAGCTTGGATGCCAAACCTGTAGCATGCTACTTCGGGATCTTCGTATTAATTACAATACGAGACAAAGATTGAGGGTTAAAAATACCCCTCAACCCCCAGGTAAACTCTCTTTCAATGCGCTTCCTCTCGTCTGATTACACTTAATCTTTCGAAACAAATACTTATTCTCACGCCCGAGCTTGACCGCATGACACCTTGTCCTACCCCCAAGAACAACGACGCTTCTGTTTTGCAGGTTCCAGCATAAGACCCCAGCTGCCGAGTCGACTAAACTTTAGAAGACTCAAATCCTCATCCTTGTAGTCGAACTATCCCGATAACTCGTCCTTGGTCCTTACCTATCCAGTTATTCTTGGTAGCCTGATTCTACATTGGCGTCATCCGTGGGATAAGATTTAGGATGAGATTTGGTGATGTAGTGGGTAGGGCTGTGTAACATAACTTTTAGGTTCGATACATGGAGCTTTCGGCTTCTAATTATAACGTCTTTCACCAGTTTTTTTATTTCCATTTTTCTTACGTTACACTATAGCAATATGATTCTTGCGTTATCGTGATGACAATAGACAAGTAGCAAAATCTAGTTAAATATAGGTACCATGGTAAGTCTGAATTATTCATCTCAAATTAGTAAATTACAAAGCACAAGTCTCTCTTATAATTTTTTATTATTTTTTGAAAAGCCACGTATTCAATTGCCGATCTTTCCTTCACGTGTAACGGCGTAACAGCACTGTTTAACGGTTTATCAACGACGAAAAGACGTTTTCTGCATGCTACGTTAATCCGAGTTAAGACCTTATTTTAACCATGGTTAAGTCTATTTCTGAATGCTATATATAGCCCCCATCGTCTTCTTCCTCGCGCCAATTCATTCACTCCTCACGCTCACACCTTCGAAATTTCAAATCTCTCTCCCCCAGCTCTGAAAATGGTGAGCTTCGAAGCATCTTCGTCTCTACAAGCTTGATCTACTATCAGTACGTTAACTTTCGATTTTCCACTAGCTGATAACTAATTTTCTGGATCGATTTCAGGTTGTTGCGCAGAAAATGAAGGAAGCGGAGATCACCGAGCAGGATTCTCTTCTCCTGGTAATCGATTTGCCTCTTATTTTGCTCTAGATTTGCTTGTAGTGATTTTGTTTCCATAAAATTGAAATTTCTGATACATCTCGTGATTTATGCTGTTGAATTTACGTCCTGAACATTCTAAGTTATGTATGTCGTAATTATCGCTAGTGCTGTTTAGCTCAGATGCAATTTCCTTTTCTAGTGGTAGTTATTGCTATTTTTCTGATCATCGCGAGTCATTGTGCGTCTGATAACTTCTGTTTTTGTAGAATTGGTAATCGCATTGAATTCATCTAGTTATAATTTTGCTTCTGTTTGACGTGCGATCACTTGATTCCCGCGGCTGTAGTTACAATTTTGCTAAATCAGATCGTTGTAACTAAACGGCGACCTAACCTCTAAACGGACAGCGAAATTGAATCAATGAAGTTTCTATTTGATGCGCGATCTGTTAAGGATGATTTAGCTTCTGTTTTCAGCTTAATTTGTACTTACTAACACTGGATTCAATGGTAAATGGTAGTTTTTATTTTACTTGAGGTTTTCCCCTTGCGTTACTGATTCTCATGAGCTAGTTAAAAAATTTTGGTATGGAAGAGCGTAATTCCAGATGCTGAAAAACACCTTCACTCACCAAAAATCATTTCACTAGCACCTTCGTAATTTGCAGTATGTCATATATATATAGTTAAGTGCAGATCAGCAGGATGTTTAGCACTCCCTGCATTTAGGAGATATATAACGTGACTTATAGGTATAAATGGTTACATTACAAGCCCTAAAGGTTGCTACAATGCAGAGAATGTTTGCATCAACTAATCAAATCTGAAGCATAGTCCAAATAATTGATCTCAAATGTCAAAACAGTTAAAATGATTTGTTTGAGCTAAATCTCATACTCCTTAGCTCTGTGATATGTTAGAATATAAGTGTACCATTTTGATTATAAATTAATGCTGAAGCATTTGAGGCATAATGTGGAGCCAATAGTTTACTGTTTTTGTGTGTGATTATCAGTTGTGGTATCTCATGATTTATTTGCTTCAAAATAGACAAGGAACCTACTACGCATAGCAATATTCAATATCAGTTATATCAGAGGTCTTTTTCCAGAGAAATACTTCAGCGATAAGGGCGTGCCAGCCCTAGGTAAACACCACCATTCTTTTCGGAAAAAATATATTGTGTAGGTGATAGACTTGACCTTATTTAGTGGTTTTGTTTCTAACTATCTATCATGTCAACAGAGATGAAAATCAAAAAGCTTATGCCTATGGATGCAGAGTCTAGAAGACTGATTGACTGGATGGAGAAAGGCATCATGAAATATTTTTGTGCTTTTGATCTTTACTTTTACCTTTAATTTGGTAATGATTATTGGCTTAATTTTTTTGCAGGTGTATATGATGCTTTGCAGAAGAAATATCTCAGGACACTAATGTTCTGTGTGTGTGAGACTGCAGAAGGACCAATGATTGAAGAATATTCCTGTAAGATTCTGTGAACTCCTGTAATATGAGTACATGAACTAGGTGATAGGAAATTTTGATCACTATATCAGTCTAGCTGAATTCATAACTATTCTATGATTTCTTGATAACAGTTGATCGACACAATTTCTTGTTTACGTTTATCTTGGTAATACTTTGCTTGACATAGATATATATTGTCTTCCAGTTTCTTTCAGTTACTCAAATTCTGACAGCCAAGAGGTTTCTATGAATGTCAATCGAATTGGAAACAAGAAGCGAGGGGAAACATTTAAGTGTGACTCGACAACCGAGATTACCCCTACTCAAATGAAGTATATACTATTCTCAGATGAATTGGTAAAAATAACTTATTCACATTGTGATCCTTGTTTATTAAACAACACTCTATCTCAGGAGTTCTGCTTGTAAAATGGTTCGTACACTGATTCAACTGATGAGAACTCTAGATAAGATGCCAGAAGAGGTAAATTAGCAAATATACTGCATGTCAACACATTTTTTGATGTAATGACACATGCACATAGTTTTCTATCTTAACATTGACTACTGTGACTACTATTTCAGCGCACCATTGTGATGAAACTCCTCTATTATGATGATGTCACGGTACGATCTTATAACCATTAATCATGCATGCTGTTAGGCGTTTATTTTTGGGTTTCCTGTTTGTTGATAGAAACTGCTAGAATAAGTTTTATAAGTCAAGTAACTTATACTTCAGAGTTCTACTGAATTGATATCCTTGATTTGAGAAAAATAAAATAATTGTGAAATATTTGTTTCTTTCTTGCAGCCTGCTGATTATGAGCCCCCATTCTTCAGAGGCTGCACAGAGGAAGAAACCCATAATGCATGGACCAAAAATCCTTTGAAAATGGAGGTTGGGAATGTGAACAGCAAACATTTTGTATTGTCTCTGAAGGTAAATAATTATTATTTAAACAGCAAATTCAGTTGTTCAAAATAATGATTTAATTTGTAATTTTTATCGATCATCACAGGTTAAAAGTGTGCTTGATCCTTGTGAGGATGATAATGTGAGTTTGGGAGGTGACTCCATGCAGCAAGATGGTGATAGTGAAGCTGATAGTGAGGTGAAGCGCCAGATATGTATTAAATATTAATAATTGTTTTACTTTAAGCATTAACAACTCATGCGCGTGCACACACACATGTATATATGTATGTTTACTGTTACAAGCTTCATACTTGCTTGGTAACTTATACAAGCTATTTCAGGCCAGCATTTCTGATGATGAGTACATAGTCGCACCTATAGGTAATTTACATGTCAATACAATATAGTTGACCCCAGTTATTCCATTATCTTTAGAAATGAAAATTTCTATAACTACAATTTGTTGTCAGACAAGCAAAAAGAGAAACAAGATGACACCATGGTTGATGAAGGTGCTTACTTACCAAGATCAACCTTGTAACACATATTTGATATTTATAACATGCATATACAGATAGATTGTATGATTTAATTACGAGATAAACTGAGGCCAATTATGTCATTTCAAATAAGCAGATGATACTGAGGATCCAGCTGAAGATGAACAGCAACTAAACCGTGTGAGGGAGTGGATCAAATCTCATCATCAAGAAAATGTTGATTTCACTGATGTTCTCTCTAGTTTCCCTGACATCTCATTGGTAATTTTCTTGTGTTACTAATATCAATCATGTTTGTCCTTTATGAATTTCAATCAAGTTACCATGGCATAAGTCCTCAACGGGACATCCTGGTGGTTTGGTGTATGCCCTACAACCAAAAGGTTGGGGGTTCAAACTTCAAATCCTGCAAGTTGTAGGTGTGGTGTATTTATCCTAGAAAATCTAGGAATTGCTGTTAAAAAAATGTAAAAGTGGTATAATCTTCGGTCATGTATTTGCAGGTTTTGCTTGAAGGTACACCGAGGATCTGATTTGATAATCGTAAAGCTAAGTTTCAGTTCCATGATTAAAAATTAATTTCATTGTAGTCATTCCATATCTGTTGATTTGTTTTTCAGAAACTATGGACAAGCTTGTAACTGAAGGTATTCTAGTGAAAGCTGGAAATGAAAGTTTCACCATCAGGAGGCCGAGGGTCATCTACTTTACATAAATCACTTCATTTTTTAATACTCTTTTGATAACTAGTCAAATCTAATTGGTTTTTAACTTTCAATTATAGAATATGGAATATGAATTTGATGCTGTGAAAGAGGAAACTGATGCCCGTTTGGCACCTGGCAAGAAAAGTCTACCCACCACTGGTGAAACTCATATGTACATGAAAGTAAGCTCTTTTTCATAGAGGCATTAACAGCCCGGTTCAAACAGTATTGACAAAAATTCTGTGCAGAGCTGCTAACTAAGGCTTTGGGAGGTGACAAACCAAATCGGCTGGTTTACCGTTTTAACGTTTCGGTTTTCCTACAGTTTGACCCACTTTTTTCCTTGAAAAATCATTAGTTTGTATTAAAAAAATTTGAATGGTATAGATTATTCATGATTATAATACATGTATACAAGTACATTTTCAAAAATAAATAATAAAGGATAAACGGCCTGTTTGGTTTACATGGTCGGTTCCAAGTTTCAAACTGGATCAGACTGTTAAACTGAAAAAAGTAAACCGCGAACTGAACCATTTGGATCCCGGCGAAGTGGCGAACTTGCTTTGCTTTGGACCGTTAGGTCACTTTCAACTGTTTTTAATACCCATTCTTTTTAAACATCTAGTTTCTTTGACTTTTCTTTTCATATTTACTTGACCTTTTTCTTTTTAACTGATCCTGAAGCTCATATTACAAAACATTAGTTTTAATTTTACAAAAATTCCATTGATTTCAGGCACTGTATCATGCTCTTCCAATGAACTACATCACTGTTTCTAAGCTTCAAAGCAAGCTTGGTGGTGAAGCTAACCAAATTACCGTGCGCAAGTTGATGGATAAAATGACCAAAGAAGGTTATATTGAATCCACAAGCAACCGTAGGCTAGGTACATATTAAATTCTGATATTCATTATTTTGAACCATAGTAGATCATTTTATTAGCATTTATAACCATACAGGAAAGCGTGTGGTCCATTCTGATATAACCAAGAAAAAACTTGCTGAAGTCCAAAAAGCCTTGGACATGGATGCTATGGTACTAGACATATATATAATAATCTTTTGTGGTTTAGCTGTTTTTTTCGTTTGGGTTTTCAAGTGCTATTCTGTTTATATCTGTGTCACCAATTTGATTAGGTGGAGGATGCAAATGAAACTCATAACAAATCCAACCATTCAGTGAATCAAGCAGGTGCGTCTACGATATGATACTATAGATGTGGCAAAATGGGTGGGTTCAAACGGGTTATTTTTGTATGTGTCGGTTTGGGTTGATCCACTACGTTTTATTGGTTAATACTCTCATTTAAGAGGTTTTTGAATCACAAAATACACCTACATGACACGAAAACACGATATGTGCCTAACAAGAAGTTCACAGGTTTGGGGTTGGTCTAAATGGGTTTGGGTTTTGGGGTGAACCCTAGAACACGTTAGCTAAATGGGTTGGGTTGACATGGCGGGTTCATGGCTTGACCTGCTTATTTTTCTTTATTTCTTTTAAAATGTGTTGTCAAGTTATAACTTAAAATGATTGGTTATTTTATGTCAAGATTTAGAAACTAAAAGAGAAATTGACATCAACTTTTATAATTTGAACTTAAATATACATTTGTAATTTTTTTTTTTTTTTTTTTTTTTTGTAAATTTGTAATTTCAATGTATAAATATACAAAACATAAGAAAAGTCTGGGTTAAACGGGTCTTGTTTTGTCAACCTGTGACTATTCGTGTCTTATTAAGGGTTCACCTGTTTGACTTGATTTCCAGATTCATGTCTATTTCAGGTTCGTGTCAAATTTTCGGGTTTGAACCCTCAAGCCATGAACACGACCTGTTTAGCACCCCTAAACAATTGCATTACAGAAAATTAATAGCCTCACTTATTGAACAACTTGATCAGGGACTAATGGTTGGGACACATCCACACTGGGTGGACTGCATTCCATAGGATCAGATCTCACACGCACGAAAGGTAGATCTGATTTACACCAAAACGGTTCCACCTTTAGTGACGCAACAGTGACCAGGTTGAGAGAGAATGGGCACAACACTCCCACAAGCAACACTCAGGTTCTTCTTAAGTTTCTCATGACTTCCATGCCTATTCATATCTTTTCCCCTTTAATTATATATTTTTGTTATTTTTTTTAAGTAACTACTTATGTTATTTTTCTTTAATTAAATAATCTATGCTATTTTTCTTTAATTGATTATTTATAGTTTCCTTACAAATACATGTTTTGCAGCCAATAGCTTCAATAGAGAGCCACGCTGCAGCAGGGGCTGGCATGGGTGAAACTGGAAATGTCAACCTGCAGGATGATAAAATGGATACTGTTGTTTGTAGTGGCCGGTCCACCCTTGACAAACATTCCCGCAAAGCAAGCACGGTACATACATAAATCTTTCTAATGATAAAAATGCGTGATCATAGAGGTGACCCAAATGGACGATGGGCTGGTTTACGGGTTAGAATGGATTGGATTGGGATTGGGCCGATACGAAAACACTGTTTATACTAATAAGTTAAATTTAAAAAATGATTTTATTATAATAATAATCTTATTTTTTCCGGTCAAGCAACTTTCGGGGGCTAATGCATTTTCTTTAATAATTTTTTTCTGAACACTTTTGCCTTGTTGAAGATTAATATAAAAACACGAATCGGTATGGCCCCCAGTCAAATGGGCTGGGTTATGGGTTAGATTGGCTTGGGCCGATCCACAAGCGTTTTTAATATATTTCCATAAATTTTATTAACAGTTTATGGGTTAAATTTTTCAAAAGGTGATCTTATAATACTAATAAATCCATGTATCCAACTTTTCTTTTTTAATAAAGCATTTACGAGGCCAAACCTTTTTGGAGTAAATAAGGGTTTAAAACTAACAAAGGAGTAATTTATAATAGAATAATTTTGGAGTAGTGTAGTGCGGTTAAAAGAAAGAAACGCTTTATGTTTTCTTCTAGAACTTGTTTTACCCAACACATTTGACGTGTCAAAAGATTAATAAGAACACAAATTGACACATTTAGAAAATGAACTTTTTAAGTTTTCTAATTTAATTCTATAGGCCGGGTGGGATGGGTTGGGTTGTGGTTTACAAACTTACAAAGTGTGGATTGGGCCGGCCGAGGTTCATTTCTTTGAATTTAATAAGTAACTTTTGAGAAAATGATATTACTAAAAATTACACTTACCTTTAGAAAAAAGAAAAAAGTACTTCAGTAGGTTTATGCAATTTTTTCTAATTGCTTCTGAACTGATTTAATTAAAATGTCAAGGTAAAAACTAAAAACACGAAAAATGATCATAATTTTTCTCCTGTAATTCACAAATTAATTGTTATGGCCTTGTTTGAAACTCTCAATTTCATTTGTAGGTTAAGGAACCCATCCTCCAGTACTTGAAACGCCAGAAATCCCAGTGAAGCTGAAGGTGAAAGAAACAAGATGTGATTTTAGTATTTTCCACGTCTATCATATAGAAGAATAAACTTAGAGAGATAATTGATCGTAACCTAAGATTACCCCTATTGTCTATTGACATGATGCATACAGATATACTGATTTTAAGTATTCGGATATTCAATTTTCGTACCAAATTCCTTCTAAAAATTGATCGACATGGCTTGCTTATAAGATAAATGGAATTTTATGTATATACAACAGTAAACTTGATGCAGGTGACTATTGTAGGGTTTGAAGTGGTCTCAAACCTTTGCACATGATGTATAAATATTTTTGCATCAACTTTTTTATACGACTCGAATATGCGACCTTCTGTTTTCACTCCCTTAAATTTATGTATATATATAAAACCTATAAATGAGACCCATATTTAATTTGCAACATGATGCATATATTATTACTAAATTTTGT
>JBCNJP010000018.1:18233102-18449241 GCA_039602395.1 Deinandra increscens subsp. villosa
TAGGACTTGGTGGGCGAAATTGGCCCCTCTTTTATATTGAAAACAAGATTGAACCAGGGAAATGGGTAGTTTTTACGCACCTTGGAAGTGACCACCACCATGGTCACAATTGTGGAGTTACTGTGTTCCACAGCTGGGGTATGGCACTGTATGAAGATCCCGAGCATTGCTGTCCACTGTCCATGCCCACACACGTCCATAATGATGACGCTCCACATTACTTCAAGCAGCTATCAACATATAACATGGATACTCACCTACTGGTACTTTTACTAAAGAGAAAACGGCTTTGTTGTTTTTTTTTTAACGCATGATTATCATTAACAATTGCTTCAACATTAGAATAATAATTTTCTTTTGTAGTCAATCCCAAAAGCACTGTTCCGGCAGCACGACATCCACATAGACAAGGAAGCAATTCTGATGTTTGGACTGGTGCACTTCCCGGTCAAGATTGCCTGGACGGGCCACGATGGCATGCATCCTCGGCTCAGAATGCGAGGAGACTGGGCACTTTTCTTCCAGCTGACGGGCCTCCCACGCCACAAGCTGTTACGGTTTGAGCTTGACAAGGACCATGCCCATAGAGGTGGTGCCACCGTGTTTTATGTCTGTTAAGCTTTCTTATGTCATTAACCAAACCAACATTCTGAAACTTAAAACAACTTCTAACTTTCTTTTGTGGGCATATAGTTAACTATGAATGCTATAGTGATGATGGTTCTAAACAGATAACTATTTTACCTACAATCTAATTCTCACTTTAAACCATTCAGGATCATACTAATACGATGTATATGGTATGTTGCTAAATTTCACCCATGGCCCATACTATAAATGATCTACTAATTTACGTCTGTCACATGCTGTTCTTTATAAATTAACATCTACTGTTTACTCATTTAGTATCCATAACCATGTACCTAAAGATTTTCCCAAATCCAAAGAAGCCCGTACATCACAATCAGTTATATAATAGCAACCATTGATTCCGCCCGTGCATCGCACGGGCCTGCCGACTAGTATTAATTAAAAGTTTATTGGTCTAAATCATACAACCTACAGATTTCGTGGTTATTTTTATGCGCTAATGTTTACATCATTATTCAACAAGAATCTTCAATCAAATAAAACATAAAATTCTTACAGGAGTGATACAAATTTTATGTGAAAAAATAGATAATAAACTCGTATTTTTCATACCAACATAAACTTCTATGTAGAGAGGTATGGAGTAATAAACTCTTCATGAAAGAGTTTGATTTTTTTTTTCTTTTCTGAACAGCAAATATTCATTAAACACCAATAAAACCCGAGTCAAGTAAGGCGCTAGACCGGGACACCCGACACATTACACCATGCACATATTGTTCCAATCAATTATCTTCCTACATCTATTCTTACACCAAAGACTACTCAAGCTTTTGATATTACAAATGACACTACTAATTGCCGAGACTTTTGCTTGAAAGACCACTTTGTTCCTCTCTTTCAGTAAACACCAACAAATGGTGTAGACAACTCCTTGCAACATCTCCTTCTTCTCCTTCGGCACTCCAACATCGTCCATGCAGCTTATAATATCTTCAAAGGAGAAAGCCATAAGATCAGGGATTTTGAACCAAGGCGAAACCCACTGCCATATATTAGTGGCAAAGAAACATCTGGTAAACAGATGAGCAACCGACTTGTCGCCCTCGTTACAAAGCATGCACCCAGTTGCGTTAATTCGGACACCCCTCTTCAATAAGGAATCTAAAGTAGCGATCTGATTCCGATGATCACGCCACATAAAGGCATTAACTTTGGGCGGCATCATCCTGCTCCATTTAAAGGGTGACCTTCGCACACCCTCCTCCTTTTTGGCCAGCCGCATTCGAACATCCTCAGCACAAAAAGAATGAGCTGAACCATCCCCCCATATCCACTGACCATTGGAACCATTTATAAGCCTCTCCATGTCTACATCCCCATTCTTAAGTTCACGAGCAACAACCATTATATTTTTCCATATGTCGGTTATGGACCTTTTACAAGGAAAGACCTCTGCCCTACCTGCCACCTCATGGACATCCCGGATGACCGACCCCATAGACTCCAATCTTCGACTTTAAGTCTCCACAAAGTCCACAACCATTTACTACGAAGGCTAAGGTCAAACTCCTCCAAATTCACTAAACACAACCCCCCATGTTCTTTAGGTTTACATATCTCATCCTTCTTGACCTAGTGTATCTTTTTAGAATCATAGGAGAGAAATAATATGTTGGAAGACTAATACACTTTTAATCAACATTAAACGCCCCCCAAAAAGAAAGCGTTTTGGCCTTCCAACGCGATAATCTCCTGTTGAAAGTGTCGATCATCGGCTTCCAAAACTCCTTCCACTTCATATTAGCTCCCACCTTCATTCCCAGGTAATCGAAAATTCGAAAGGAAACGAACCATCCGAGCACATGTGGATATCTGCCACCCTTTTAACCTCTGCTGAAACCACGTTCACCCGACCCATACAAAGCACATCTGTTGAAATTCACTTTGAGACCCGATACAAGATAAAAACACCGAAGTATCCTCACCATGTTGAAAGCGTTGGCGTCATTCCAATCCCCAACCATCATAACATCGTCCGCATAGAACAAATACGATAAAACTGTTCCATTTTAGGAAGTTGCAACCCATTAATTACCCCTAAGGATCTCGCTTTGCATAACATCCAATCCAAGGCTTCCATTGCAACCACAAAGATATATGGTGACAAAGGATCCCCTTGGTGAACGCCCCTAAAACAAATGAACTCTGACGTTGACGACCTGTTAATCAACACTGAGGCCCTAGCCGACCTCAAAAACCCATTTTATCCACAAACGCCACTTGGATGGAAGCTCCATTTGGCCTAAAACCGAATCGGTAAAGTCCCACTCCAAATAGCCATAGGCCTTACGAAAGTCTATCTTGAACAACGTCTCTTGTTTCTTTGAGCTTTTTAACCAAGACACCACCTCGTTAATGATCAACAGACCATCCACAATTTTCCGACCCGCCATAAAGCCCAATTGCGTCTCCGAAATAACGGACCCTAACACCCTCTTCATCCGCCCCGCGAGAACTTTGGAAATTATATTAGAGATGCACCCGCAATACTTATTGGGCGAAAATCCTCCAAAGCTTGAGAACTCTTCGATTTAGGGATCAAGTGAATAAAAGACGCCGCACACCCCTTGGAGATGACCCCGGTCTTAAAGAAACGATTCATGACCATCCAAACATCCTCCAATTCATCAAAAAATATATATATATTAAAGAAACCGAGATTGAAACCGTCAGGACCAAGTGCTTTATCCCCATCACAATCCCACACCGCCTTTTTAATCTCATATTTGAAAACGGTCTAACCAACATCTCTCCTTGATATGCGGTAAAAGTTTTGATACCATCGCATATCAAGGCCGATTTAGTCCTCCTATAGTTGGAGAATAAATCACTAATTTTTTTTTTGCCTCTTCTTTAATTAACCCCGGTTCCTTCACCCACTGTCCGTTTATCCAAAGACCATTAATTCAGCCATTTGTCGAATTCGCACTGATCACCCCATGAAAGAAGGTCGTATTATAATCCCTGTCCACTGCCCACATGACGTATATCCCGAGTGTGCTCATCCTCCATAAGCAATAAACGACCTTTTTTGTACATCAATCCATCCAAGTCTCTGGCCGTAACCAAGTTCGACTCACAAAAACCTTCCATATGACAACAAAATCGACTTAATTCCTCGACTTCCATGGCGCACTAATATTTGGATGTAGCCAACCATTGTTTAGTCACCCTTTTTACCCCCTTTGAGTTTATTCATCAATATCACACCAGGAGGGGACTTGATCCAACACCACCCTGCCCAATTCCGTCGGAATAATACTAACCAGTAACCACCTCCTTATTCCTTAGATAAGACGAGAAGAACTTGAATGAAGTGGGTCCAAAGTCCGCCGAAGATACTATAAATAGGATCGGATTGTGATCCGACCACAACCTCGGGAGAGCCGTCAAACTCGCTGTTGGCCACCTACATAAAAAGTCATGACAAACCAACACACTGTCAAGAGTACTAAAATTCTTACATTTGCCGTAGGAGTAAGTAAACTTGCCGCCACCACCCATACGATATTCATGGAGATCCATCTCCTCAATGAAGCTATTAAAACAGCAGCTCTTCGAGGATCAAAAGTTGAGAACTTTCGCTCCTCAACCGCCCTAACCTCATTAAAGTCCCCCACCAACATCCATAACCCACTTCTACCAACCATAACATCGGCCAACTCCATCCACAATAGGGACTTAGCCCTAAGACCCTGCAGGGGCATACACATTCACTAGGTTAAGAACATCGCGCCCACCTGTAAGCTCCCCCGAAGTCACCAGGAAATTCTGATTCTTGATAGCATTTGTCAACCGAAAAACTAACGGATTCGAAATACTCACCAGCCCCCCGGATCTACCCAATGCCTCCACCCGTCCAGATTGTATAAAGCTTATGTTACAACAAAAACCTCATTTCTAGGTAACTTCATCAATTAAAAAAACTTTTAAGTGGCAACTTCATCAAAACTACCACTGATAAACAAAATTGTTATTATTGCCCAAGTTACTACTCTTGCAACAATTGAAGTTGCTTCTACGGTTATTTCCGTTATCGCAAGAAATTATTAAGAATTAACAAAGTTATTAAGATAAATATAACTATTGTCGATAATCAAGGTTACTATCCTTAATCCACTACATATTTATTTTATCATCACATCACAACCTGTGGCTGTATGCCTGTATGATATCATATGTGGAGTAAATTATGATTTTCGTCCCTGTGGTTTGCACAAAATTGCTAATTGAGTCTAATAGTTTAAAAATTACAAATTTCGTCCCTTCGATTTGAAAAAATTACCAATTCAGTCCAGTATATTATAAATATTTGCTAATTTCGTCCCTGTGGTTTTGCAAAAAAATGTCAATTCAGTAAAAAAAAATGGTTAGTTTTGGACCGAATTAGCAATTTTTCCAAACCACTTGGACGAAATTAACAATTTTTAATCTATTGGACTAAATTTACAATTTCAAACAAACCACATGAATAAAAATAACAATTTACTCTCATATGTGACAACCCAATCAATCACTATTATACCATCACTATCACTGCACATAGTAAGATAAGAAAAGTAGAAAACTGTAACCTTAGATAAATTTCTATGATGGTCAGCTAAAATTACAGTCTATTTTGGTAAAGTATATCAGTCAAAACTCAAAACATTATTTTTGTTATTTTCGCTTTTATCTATTCTACGGTTCATCTCTGATTGATTTAACCAATGTTTTAAAACCCGGGTCGAACCGGCCGGTTCAACCGGTTCGACCGGGGACCGGCCACTTTTCCGGTTCTTTAATGCCCGGTTTTTTGGGTTGAACCGACCCGCTTCGAACCGGCCGGTTTTCCGGTTTTTTCCGGTTCAACCGTTTTTTTCCGGTTCAACCGGTCCGGTTCAACCGGTTTTTTCCGGTTCAACCGGTTTTCTGATTTTTTTTATTTTATTTTTTTTTAACTTTTTTTTTTATTTTTTATTTTTTTTAAGTTTAAAACTTATATTTTCTTATGAAATACATATTTGATATTATTTTTGAGTGGATTATAATTGTATTTTAACTACTTTTGTTGGGGTGTACAAGTTTATTAGCATTTTTATAAAAAAATATATATAAATCCCCTAACCGGTTCAACCAGCCGGTCTAACCGGTCCGACCGGTCGAACCAGTCCCGGAAGGTTTTCCGGTTCAACTAAAAAACCGGTTTTTAAAACATTGGATTTAACACACCAATAAACAACTCACACGAACTTCGCAAGATCCCCAGCTTCGCGTTGATGGCGGATCCGCACGCCATTAAATAAACAACAAACCACCGTGAGTTCCTCAACACATCGATCGAAGTCTTCACCTTTTCGGCACCACTTTCCTTGTGTATCAAACCTCCGTTTCCTTCAACCACACACTCGAATCCTCACCTTTTTGACCAAGTATACAGAACTGGAGATGTATATACGCAAACAATCAACTCCTTTGAATTACAGCAACAAAAATGATTGGTAAATCGATTATATCACTCATCATCTTCCTAATCATCACTTTCATCACGTACTTGATCACAACCGGAGGTTTGGGAGCCGGAGGAATCCGAACCGTTGATCTCAGATCTCAAATCTCATTCCTGTCATCTAACAATGACTCTGTTGTTGTACCTTGTCGCACCGGATCGCCGCTTAGAGTGTTCATGTATGACTTGCCGAAGAGGTTTAATGTTGCTATGTTAGGGAGGAAGTTCGCGGAGGAAGACGGTGGTTCTCCGGTGACGGCGAGGAATTTGCCGCCGTGGCCGCGGAATTCGGGGTTGAAGCAACAGCATAGTGTGGAGTATTGGATGATGGCGTCGCTATTGTGTGAAAATTGTAGCGGTAATGAGGCGGTTAGGGTTTCGGATCCGGAGGCAGCGGATGTGTTCTTCGTGCCGTTTTTTTCTTCGTTGAGTTTTAATACGCATGGGAGGAATATGACGGATCCGGATACTGAGATTGACAGGCAATTGCAGGTAAGAATCAGTTAAAACTTTGAATCGTATCATTTGATTGTTTAAGGTGAATAGCTGACTTAATTTCGTGCACATTATGAATGCCATCGTCATGTATTCCAACTTTATTTTCATCAGATTTTGACTTTTTTCTAGCAGAAAATTCAAATTAGTAGAAAAATGTTAGTGATTCACTTCTAATTTACATGTGCATTTGGAAATTAGTTCATTTGATATCAGAAACTGCAGATACTCTTCTGGAACAGCAATATTAGTTGATCTGTTATGCAATACGTGGTATTAATATATTGATCACTTATCTGTTTAGTGTGGGCTTGACACATCAATATGAACAAACCTATAAAGCAAGAGTTTAGCTGATGGGTTGTTACTACGCAAGAGAAATTAGTGGTTGTATCTGTAAAGTGCCATAGCCCTAAGCAAAATTAAGCATCTTGTTCTTTTGAGTGCCATTTCAGAGAAAGAAAAAAATTTAGATAAAAAGAATGGAATATCATTGGTGATCATTAATTAATGGTTGGATTGTGGAGGTCTTGCTATATCATTGGCGATCTCCAATATATGGTTGGATTTGAAGACATTAGATCATAAGAACACATGGATCTCACTTAATGAGTTAATGTACAGACAAACTGTATCAATATTGGATGGTTGCACATGAATATCATATTATGTAATGTAGTGCTTTGCATCGTACTTTAGGCTACTATTTGCGAGCAGAGGTGTTGATTTTAACCTGTCTAATCTAATTGTGAAAATGGGTAGGTATGGTTTTGTTTTATCACAATTGAGTCAAATTAAATAGTTAGCTAAAAGTTGCATAGTTGAAACTTATCCAAAGTCTATTTTTAATTCATATAACGTCCTGAGTTGTTTTATTCTTTGAATCTTTGTTGCAATGATCTTGTTTATATAAATATATTGAACATTAATATGTATAAGAGATGAACAAAGAAGTGTTTGCAGGCCAATCAGACCTGGCCGGTGCCATTCCGCACTAGAATTACCCATTACCATCCCACCGACCCAGTTGTCCTCTTTAGTAGTTAACTAGTTATAAGTATTAATAATTACCTACGAGTCAATGATAATCTGTTTCTACAATTACAGGTTGACATCCTTAAGTTCTTGAGGCAATCAGTGTATTGGCAAAGGAGCGAAGGAAGAGACCATGTAATTCCAATGCACCATCCCAATGCTTTTAGATTTCTTCGGGAGGAAGTGAATGCATCAATTCTAATTGTTGCAGATTTCGGGCGTTACTCTAAAGTCATGTCGAATCTGCAAAAAGACATTGTTGCCCCTTATATGCATGTAATGGAGTCTTTCTTGGATGATAATTCTCTAGATCCTTACAACTCACGCACAACCCTTCTTTTCTTCCGAGGAA
Source organism: Deinandra increscens subsp. villosa (assembly GCA_039602395.1). Lineage (NCBI taxonomy): Eukaryota > Viridiplantae > Streptophyta > Magnoliopsida > Asterales > Asteraceae > Deinandra > Deinandra increscens. Next base: position 18,241,127 of record JBCNJP010000018.1, read on the forward strand.
GAACAGTGAGAAAATCTGTATGTAATCAAGAGACTTGAACACACACACACACATTCTGATTTCAATCTCTAAAGAAACAGAGTAAATTAAAATTTAATAATGTGATGTACAGGAAGGCGTGGTACGTGCTAAGCTGGAAAAAATATTAAAAGGATTCAATGATGTTCACTATGAGGCTAGCTATGCAACAGGAGAAAGCATAAAGGCTGTAAGTTACTTTTATAAAATTTCCAAGTTCTTGATGACCACACTTAGGATGTTAAACACACAGTTTTGATCAAAATGCTTAAATATGAGAATTTCATAAATCCTCTTTAACACTGATATAATATCATATTTACCCAACATCAAATATATCCATTTCAAATTTAAGACATTTATATTATTCTCTTAGAACTCGCATTAGTATATGAGAGTATGGAATGTATGGAGAAAGAGAAGGCATAATAGTGATGAAGGCCACCATTTTTTTGTTTTGTTATAACTTATAAATTGTATATAATGAAATGGGTAAATATTAAATTTTCTGTCTCTAACTCCTTGAAGGCCACCTGCTCAGTGTAAAATTGCATTTTTCCTATCCCATTGGTTAGCACTTAGCAGGGTATTGGTGAATCTCGTGAGTATTCTGGTGATGGATCTTACAGTTTTCAAAAGAAATATGAAACTTTAAGTATTTTGAATGGGTATATTACATATCAGTTCTTTTAGGTGGGTAAGTATGATATTATGCAAGTTTTCAGGGTATATATGAAATTGCCCCCTTAAAAATTAACCAAATGTCATATTTGTACTCAAGTAATAGCTAATAAGTGGAGGAATTTGTTGGACTTAAGTGAACAGGAGTAATTATTTTAAATATATGCATAAGTAATCTAAAGATTACTTATTGCACATATTAGTTTCTTTCACCATGAAAATAAAAAACGGCCAAAAAAATGTTTGAGGTCTTGTGGGTCGGCTAACCCATCTTGACCCGGTCCGTTTTAACATGAACCTGCTCTGAATCGTTACCCGATCCGCCCACAAGTTACAGACACACTCATTTTGCCTCACTTAGATATATTATAACAATATGATTTTTGGTGCACCAGTCTTCTCAGGGTATGCGTTCATCCAAATTCTGTCTAAATCCAGCGGGAGACACTCCGTCCTCTAACCGACTGTTTGATGCTATCGTGAGCCATTGTGTTCCCGTGATTGTGAGTGACCGAATTGAACTACCATTCGAAGACGAAATAGACTACAACAAATTTTCAATTTTTTTCTCCATTAAAGAAGCTTTAATTCCGGGTTATATGGTCCAAGAACTCAGAAAAATCCCAAAAGAAAAATGGCTTGAAATGTGGAAACTACTCAAAGAAATCGCACATCATTATGAATATCAGTATCCTCCAAAAAAAGATGATGCTGTTAATATGATATGGAGACAGGTACGGCATAAGGTTCCTTCTGAAAGACTTGCTGTAAATAGAGCCCGGAGATTAAAAGTGCCCGATTGGTGGCGCTGAATGTCGAGCCATTGGGTTAGACTGGGCCGGCTGGTCTTTCTTATCTCAGCCCAGTCTGAACCGTGGCTTTCTTCTTTACCAATTCAAAAGGAGTTTTTTTTTTTAATATTCCATTGTTATTCATGAATCATATTTGCATTACTTCCCTTGATGGGAAAAAGTATAGTTTCCTTTTTGGTTAAAGATGTTTAGGTCTTTAATTTAACCGAGCCTTTGTTTCGCCTCGAGAGCTGTCATCATGTCATTTATCTTTCTCTTGATGTTAAGTTTGATTTCGTACGTGATATCAGGATTAAGGTGCTTTTGATCGCGTATTAGAAGTAAATAACTACATATTCCCTTCTGAAATAATGAGTTTGAGTTTCAAACTGCTTGTTCAAAATATAGCATATTTCAAAGACAAATCTTTCATTCTAATAAAGCAATAAAAAAGTGTCCACGTGTCACTTTACTAGGGTGTCCACATCATCCTCCACCTCAACAATCCACTTGTTAACACTACACTTAATTTCAATTTTTTTTCATTTAAGAATTCAAAATTTCCATATTTAATATTTCAACTTTCTAAATCTAAAATTTAACATTACATTTAACTAAAATTAGTTATGAATTTGTATTAATATTTATTACTTGTATATTTACATAAATTATTTATTAACTAACTTACCATATTTATAAATTGTTTGAATTTTCTAATTTTAAGAGAAGTAACATTCAAAATTTTAATTTGTAACAATAGTTACTAATATTTATTGATTTAAATATTATATATTAGGGTGGTTGATTTATTCAATTAAAATATTAAAATGTCAAACACTTTTTTATATTTTATATTCTGAAAAGTAACTTTAAAGAGTTCAATTATCATCTTCAACATCTTCTAATTATCTTTTAACATTCTCTGAATTCAAGTAATCCTAAATAATAATAACTCTTTATTATTGTAATTCTCAACACCACTTTAAAATAAACCATTAAACAATTTATTTTCCAACTGTGATATACGAAATACTCTAATTTACTATAAATGTACTTTTAACTTAACTACTATAAAATAACTATTTGATATGATCTCACAATTATATCATCCATATCCATAATTTTTAAATCTCATATCAATTTTTATTTTATTATACTTATCTCATTATTATAAATATTTATTCAACCCGTGTAACCTAGTAATCATATAAACACTTTGGACAATCTCACTCTCTGAAATCAGCTTATTTTTGCATCATAATGCAATTAGAAGATAAACAGTTAATAAGTATTCCCAAACAACCCCATAGTACTCTCCATGTTCTATGTAAGTTTGTACTGGACATTTCCCGTTTTTTGGGGATGTACCGTTAAAATTGCAGTACTTCATGCTTTACTAAATTGCAGAACTAGAAGTACATATTTGTCAGTTTTCATTGGAGGTGGAAAATTAGGTATGTCAAACAGTTTGTTTAACGGGTTGGGTTGATCCAAAACAACCTTACATAAAAAGATCCACATTCCTATGTAACGATTAGTGTGTTAAATATGATTTATAAAACTTTTTATTATTTCATAAACAATCATAAGTACGACGTAAGCTGGTTTGATATGTTTTGATTTGTATTAATTTTTGTTATTATTTTATTTCTAATTTACCTCGTAGAGATGAAACGTAACTTGATCGCTAGTTGTGTGGTTGTGTGATGGGAAAAGTGGTGTCACGATGTCACACATGTAGTGGTGTGATGGTGATAAATGTATGCGATGGACCAGTGATTGAAAATGCGTGAGCATATGGATCGTCTACTCGATCTAGCTAATCGGACATCGAAACGTAATTAACCGATTGTTTTATTGATCAAACAAGAACAATTACAATCAGTAAACACTCAGAATCAGACTCAGAGAAACACACTCAGAAACACACACTTAAGAGATCTCGCACGCTCAGAACTCCTAAACACAAAGACCACACAACTATATATATACGACTGGCCGAACTCCCTCCGAACCCCAGGTTCGGCCGGTCCGAACTTCAGGTTCGGACCTAGTTCGGCCAACCCTAAATTGGCTTGAACTTGGTCTTCATTTGATACTTCACACGACGCACATTTCATGTATCAACAAACTCCCCCTCGTCGTGTGCAGTATCCTCTTCTAATTTCTTTAACATCATCAACACTGTATCTTCAATCAAGCTCCCCCTCTGGTTAAAGTCTCGTTCGTCCAATGAGATGAATCTTCGAACAAACTCCTCCTCAACTCGATCGTAGCTCAATCTTGAATACTTGATGACATTCTGATTAACTCTGATCTTTATCAACAAGCTTCAGAAGACTTGAAGTTGATGATATCTTGCACTACAGCATCCTGCATCAAACTTAAATAATCTTGGCGCAAAACGTCTCTTTGAGACTCCAAGATATGTTTTTGAAAATTGATTTTATATCACATGTTGATTGGATCGAAAATAAGGCAGAAACAAAATCTTTTTGGCTTTTTGAAAGTTAATATTAAAACACACCAAAAATCTTTTTGTACTTTTCTTGATATGAAATGAAATCGTAAGACAGAATCAGACACTATTTTTGGTATGAGAAAGATCACTATACGGGATCATATTGGTCATAACGCACTGAACTACACTTCAATTTCAATTAATTGAAGCACACAAGTCATGCCGATTGCCGGTATAATTTGTCCATCTTAAGCTCAAACAAAATCATACTCATAACACCTGGATATGTTAAGGTATTGATTAGATTTGCATTGACCAGTGTACCCCACACTATCAGACATATTCAGACATTTCCTGTTTTTCTTTCTTTTCCTTTTGTGTGATAGCATTTGTGAAATTTCACAACGCATAACATTTTTCATGATACAGTCAACTGTGTTCCATGTAAAAAGAAATAAGAACGTTAAATCGTCTACCTTAAGGTCGATCTTTCGATACGCAGATAAGGCCTCGGATTTAACAAAATAAGAAAAATAAAACAAGTTGAAGTTGTATAACTCAACAACAATCAGGTCGGTACTCCCGTACACGCAGAGAAAGTCCGATGAGTTATACGAAACACCAAAGAAAATAAAGCAGAACGTCAAACGAACAACAATCAGGTCGGTCTTTCGACACGCAGAGAAAGTCCGATCGTTTGACAAAATAAAGAAAATCAAACAAGTTTAAATCTTTGCAAAATGAACGCATGTGTACACAGTGACTTCTCATTACTCTTTTCACACTTATTTTTCTTTTTGTGTCATGAAATACGCATCAAGATGTTATCCACATGGTCAAGCATTAGTATTTAGTGTATATCACATCTGAATACTTTCTGATTTGTTGAGCCTACCAAGCACATCAAACAATGATCTTATGGCTCTTTCATCTAGTCTATCCATGAGTCAGATACGTATGCCAATGTACCATCATTTCCCAATGATCAATTTCTCACAATTTTTATATTGTGCATGTATTCACCTTCCTTTCTTATATATTTTACATGTATTCACCTTCTTTCCATGACATGCTCAATTACTCCCCCTTACTTACAATTCTCCCCCTTAAAATGAAAACTCTATTTTTGGATTTTCATTTTACACAAAAACAAGACTCTATTTTTGGCTTTTTGGAGAAAAACTTGTAAACAAATAAAAGTGATCAATCAACACGGATATGTTGCAGATTTTAGACAACAGAAAATTTGCATTTGAGAAAAATTTGTCATTAAAGTTAAATTAAGCAGAATACTCCTCCATCAACAACTTTTCAATCGTCGATAGGTCTTCTAGAAGTACCTGCATACTGGTCAAACTGATTAGTTCACAAATGACCCGAAGCGAATCGCTTCTGGTCGACCAGTGTCCTGATTTTGCTTTGAAACCACTTTAGGTTTCCATTCTTGTTGTTTTGGTAATGCAGTTTTTGATGAAACTGTCACAGGTGACTGTGATGATGAACCTACATTTTGATTCTTTGAAAACTCTGGAACAAAACGTTTTTGTTTTTGAAAGAATGTAGGCTCAACTTCATCAAAAACTCTGCCTTGTTCATTGAAGAACTTAGGTTGGACAGGTTTACCAAAAACTGGTTTCTTGTGAAACCTTGAATTTGATTCAACAGGAAGTGGACAATCTTTTGCCATGTGCCCTCTTTGACGGCAAACATAACATAAACGTGTGGATTTGTCCCACTTTTGATGTACCTGTGACGAACACACATGAATATCTCTAACATGATCAGAAACAGAATCATATACCTGATGATGATGATCATGCACCCATTTAGAAGTTGGGCTACGAGATTGAGAACTTGCAGATGAAATATCAGCTTTCACAAAAACTTCTGAAATCTTCCGAGCATCAACGCAATGAAGAGGAAATTCTTTGTCGGAAAACAATTGATCAGAACCCTTGAGTTTATAAAACCGCTCGGGTTGAACCTTGTCTGCTTTAAAGACATTCTTCTTTACTTGCTTCATTTTAAGTTTCTTCAAACTCTGTGCTTCAGATGCTGGAACCTTCTCAACTCGAACCTTCTTTTCATGAAATCCCAAACCAACTTGTTTACCAGATATCTTCTCCTCAGAATTTGAACTCTGATGTCCATTCTTTGCCAATCTGGTGAATTCAGCCTTCACATCAGTGATTTTCTTCTGATTATAAAAAATAGTCTCATCAATTTCAGGTTTGTCACTGGATGTAGCCGACTTCTCATTATCAGCAGAAGATGAACCAGAAACAAATTTTGGTGCTGGAGGAATCTCAGATTTCACAACCTTTTTCTTGTTCTTCTTGTTTTTCTTCTTCTTGACAACTTTTGCTTCTTCAGAAGTAGCAGATGAAGTCTGTGAATAGTTAACATCCTCAACATGTTCCTTCACTTCTTTGAAAGCTTCCTTAATATGAGCAGGAGGTGATGCAGTTTTATCAAACATTCTTTCAAAATTTGCATCATTTGCTAAGAAGCTTGTGAAAACTTGAGAATTTGAAACATTGTTGAGAAGTCTTTTAGCATCAAGAACTTGAATTTTGAGATCAGAAATTTGCTGTTGAGCTTCTGCAAATTCCTTTTCTTTAGCAATCAAACGCTTGGCAACTTTGTGAGTTTCAAATTTTTGTAAGCGAAGATTATCAAGTCCTTCATGTAACTCCTTCTTCAATTTAGCTTCATTTCTCTTTTGAATTTCCAGATTTGCAGTTTGCACCTTATTAACCCTAACCAACTCTCGCTTCTCATCTAACAACTTTTCCATATCAACTTGATATGCTTTAATCTTAGTATCAGATTCTTCAACACTTTTAGTAAGCAAATCAAGCTTAATTTTGGATTTATCAAACAAATTTTGAAAATCATTTGCAACATCTTCTGCCTCTTCCTTCCATTTCTTCACTTCGTTGACTAACTCACCCTTTTCTTCACAAATTTCAGCTTTTGAAGTTTCAACATTCTTCTTATCTTGCTTCAAAACATCTATAACTTCATTCAACATTTTGATTTCAGTAACCAAACCCTCATTCTTCAAAAACAACTCTGTTTCATGTTCTTTAGAAATCTTCAATTCTGAATTAATCACATCAAATGTCTCAGACAATTGTTGAACTTTCTTCATCAACAAAGCATTTTCCTTCATCAGACTTTCCAAGTTTTCAGCAGATTCATAAAAACTTGGAATTGAACTAGTATCAGAACTAGTATCCGAACAATTATCTTCTTGTAAATCATGAGTAACTATTAAGGCTGATGAATCATATCCAAAATGTTTACCCCAATCAATAGCACCATCTTTTTGAACCGTCAAAGCTGTTGTCTTGCCTGTGTTACTTGTAGATGGTTGAGTAAAACCAGGTTTGGATGATTGTGGAGTAGCAGATTTCTGTTGACATTCTTTGGCAAAATGTCCAAGTTGTTGACAGTTATAACACTTTAACTTTGACTTATCGAAACCCAACTTGTCACCAGAAATACGTCTTCCATGTTTCTTGAAAAACCTCTTTGACCGTTGACATAACATAGCATATTGCCACGAAACATCCAATTCAGTCAATTGATCATCATCAAGTTCATCAAGATCCTCACTAGTTAACTTTGCATCAGCAACATTTTTGAGAATCAAACCAAAAGATGATGAAATCAATGCAGAAATCATTTTGGCACAATCCTCCGTTGATTCAGCCGAAAAAGCACTTTGAGTTGAAATATTCGGAATTGTGAAATGGCAACCTCTTGAAGAATTATTATCAGAATTTCCTGAAGCTCCAGCTAGAAAAGCTACACTTGGTGCAGAATTCAAATTTGGTTTAGATTTAGCATTTATGCTTGCTGAATTTTCACCATGATACAACTCAGGATGTTGCAAGGTAGCAGTTGATTTCTTTGAATTTAACATTTCCATTTCACGAGCATGAAGCTTTCCAGTACGCTCATGAAATGTCAACGTTGAGTATTCTTTATCATGAGTGATAAGCAAAACATAATTTTCCCATTTGTCTGGTAATGCTTCCATAATCTTTTCCTTTAACTCTTCATCAGTTTTCTCAATTCCCACAATCTTCAATTCACTAATCAGATGAGATAACCTTGAGACAAGAGCTGTTATATTTTCATTCTCATAATGCTGGAAATTATCAAATTCTTTACTCAAAACCTTCTTTCGACTTTTCTTATACTGATCATTTCCTTCACACCTTGCTGATAAAGCATCCCATAACTGCTTTGACTTCTTACACGTGCTGAATTGATGTAACAGTTCAGTAGGTAAAGCCATGGTAAGATAACCATAAGCTTTTTGTTCAAGTTCATAACTTTTTCTTTCAGCAGCATCAAAATCTTCAATTTCCTTAGACTCTCCATCTTCTTTTGGTTTTTCATACAATTTTCTAATTGGAATCCATAAGTCAATATTATTTGTGCTGATATATGCTGAAAATCGTTTCTTCCAATTCTGATAATCTTCTAATTTCAACAATTTGGGAACTTTCTGACTTGTTCCGATTTCATTGTCATAATTCATCATGGTCTGCATAGCACTTTGCATTGAGGCAAAAGCTTGAAATTCCGACATCGTTGAAAATTTGAAAAATAATTCTGATCTGACCGAACTTGTCCGAACCTGCTGAACCCTCCGAGCTTCCTCCGAACTAGTCCGAACTTCACCGAACACCTCCGATCTCTCACCGAACCTCAAACTAACTCCGAACTTCAATAAAACTCCGAACCTAGACCGATCTACCACCGAACTCTCGCCGAACACCACCGAACTCTCACCGAACTCTTCCGAGTCACCTCCGAACCTCAAGTTCGGAGCGGTTACTCCGAGCTTGCCCAGTAACCTCCGAACCTCGAAGTCATTTTTCGAAAACTCGTGAAAACGGACTGATTTTGACGAAACTCGATATGGTGGATCAGAAGTTTCGATAGAAAACGGTTTAGGGACAATTTTTGCACAAAACACACGTCAGAAATGATTGAAAACACGTAACGAAACTCGAGAAAACTTCAAAAACGTTCAATTATCCGAGAATAGCAACCACAGATCAGTAGAGTGAACCAGAAAGCTCTGATACCACTTGAAAATGCGTGAGCATATGGATCGTCTACTCGATCTAGCTAATCGGACATCGAAACGTAATTAACCGATTGTTTTATTGATCAAACAAGAACAATTACAATCAGTAAACACTCAGAATCAGACTCAGAGAAACACACTCAGAAACACACACTTAAGAGATCTCGCACGCTCAGAACTCCTAAACACAAAGACCAAACAACTATATATATACGACTGGCCGAACTCCCTCCGAACCCCAGGTTCGGCCGGTCCGAACTTCAGGTTCGGACCTAGTTCGGCCAACCCTAAATTGGCTTGAACTTGGTCTTCATTTGATACTTCACACGACGCACATTTCATGTATCAACAGTGATGGTAATATGGTATGAGTGGTGGTTGTGTGAATTTAAGTTTTATTTAAAAAGAGAAATGAGATGTAATTATTTGAGTAGTGGTGGAAAAAAATAGATTGCAACAGCGACCGTTAACGTAGCCACGCCACAACCATAACACTACTCTATCATGCCCCAAGGGGAGGTGCTGGAGGTGCTGGTCGGCGTTTTTCTGTTGATTCACGTCCCATAACGGGCCGACTACAGACAATCTAAAGTATTAATATCAACTCAGGCTCAGCTGGAGGAAGAGCTTCTTCTTGATAAGGTGAAAACAAGCTAAGACAAGCCCGAGCTCGTCTAAGCTCGTGCTTGACTCGTTTGACTTGTTAGAATTCGGTTCGTTTCTGTAATATCCTAGATAAATCCCACATCGGTTGTGGGTGTTAGAGATTCTTGGTTCGTAAGAAATGTCATGCCTCGAATATCATCATCGCATTTTTGGTGCATTGATTGTGGATGATAGGAGAACTTCACAGCTAAGCGTGTTTGAGCGGCAGCAATCTCGGGATGGGTGACCTCCCTGGGAAGTTTTCACTCGGGCAACCAAAAGCAAATCCGTGAGCTCCTCATGGGTAAGACGAACAATATTGCCAAAAGCAAATCCGTGAGCTCCTAGTGGGTAAAACGAACAATATTGGTGGTATGATGGGCAGATGTTACCGTTTCAAACTTTATTTCTGAAGTTCAAGCTTTGCTCGTGAGTAGTTTTACAAAATCGAACTCAACTTTTTTTATTTGTTGTGTTTCAATTAATAGGTTTTTACACAAAGACGTATTCTCAAATTTGTTTAAAAGAAAGGTATGGATATTCTATTTTGCTCGAAAGCTTGACGAAGAAGCGTAAGCAAAAACATATTTTAAGAAAGAGGTCCAAGTTGCTCAACTGGTTACATCTAATGAATGAAAAAAAAGTGTGCCGATTTAGATTTCCCGTCTTAAACCCCACCTCGGTATCTCAGTGGTAGAACGACCTCTTTTATAGATCAACAATAGGTAGTCAAACGTGGATTCAACTCTTCGGAAAAAAACAGAGAGAGTTACGATGTGGCCTTTCCTCGGCTTCTATCTTTTTTTTTTACACCAGTTAAGTCTGTAAACAAACGGGTTATTTTTAGACAGGAAACTTTAAACTTTCGAAAGCAAGGGATTATCATTTATAAAAAAAAGTCCTCTATTTTAAGAAATTATAAAAACAGTCTCTCATTATATGTCACGTTAGCAAATACCAACGAGGTTAGGGTATTTTAACGGAGATGCAATATATTTGAATAGCTTAACAAATCGAATTATTATAGAGAATAAATGTAATTGAAATTAATATCGGTTAAAAGAGAATATTTAAATTAATATTTATAACCATTGGTGGACATTTTTAAAATTTCAAAGTTACACATAGTAGGAAATATTATTAAAAAATGCACATTTTTGAGAATCTTCCCTATAAATAAAATGAAAACTTAACCATCTAATCAATTCAAAGCGTGACTCACACGCGTCTATTATGCGAACGGGGACAGAGCACACCAGAGCCGCAGAGCTTGATTATTATACGATTTTCGGGTATTTCCTCTAAAATCTTTTATTTTCAGACCAAAATTTTCGTTCTTGCTTTTAGTTTTCCCCCTCTTTCTTTGGAGGGAAAATTTCTAATTTTTGAAGCATTTTGCTTGTTTCTGGGTAATCAGATTCAAAAAATTTCACCTGGATTCGTTTATATTTTGTTTTATTTCTTCTTCCGCTTTTCGTTTGACCGTTGTCTGCACTCACCTTGTTTTTCGCGCAGCTACTGTTGGAGGTGTCACTGAGCCGCGAGATTGATCCAAGAGGAACCAGGTATGGTGGATTTTGATCATAAACAGCTCAAATTAACTGTTTTTATGTGTAATTTCTTTGTGATATCGCAGCTGGTTTTATTTTCTGTAAGTAGGGTTTTTAGGGTTTCGAAATTGGGGGTTTATTGTTTGTTAAATTAGGCTGATTTGATCATGCGGAGCCTCGAATAGGCAAGGATTTTAGTTCTAGTAGCCGATTTATGGTTTTTTGAGGAGTGTCGATTTATGGTTTATGTGTAATTTCTTTGTGATATCGCAGCTGATTTTATTTGCTGCAAGTAGGGTTTTTAGGGTTTTGAAATTGGGGTTTTATTGTTTGTTAAATTAGGCTTATTTGAAAATGAGGAGTGTCGATTAGTCAAGGATTTTAGTTTTAGTAGCCGATTTATGGTTTTTGAGTTACGATTCTTGTTACATATACTCTGGATTTAGTAATTCGGCCGTTTTCATTTACTTTCATGAGTTAGGGTTTCATTACAAAGGCAAGATTAGTAAGTGGGACTTTAGGATAATGCAATTTTTTTTCCTGTAGTGTTGCAGAATAATGGGGTTTGAATATGGTATTTACAGTCTGTTGTTGAAACTTAATGTAGGAAACTTTATGACGTTTAGACAGTTTGAGGGAAAACACAACTCATAAAAGCATCAATAAAAAAATTGAAGTTGTGAAACACGTTAAGGCAGATCTTACTCAAGTCTGAGATGCAAACCAAGAAAGTTGCAATGGGAAGAAATTCTTCTAAAGCAATTGGGAGTCCAAAAGTTTCACGAAATCAGAAGGTTCCGGAAGATGTCAACAACCAAGAGAACAATGTATCGCAGATAATTACGTCTTCTGCTAGAAAACAAAAGCCTGGTAAGTTGGTTATCTAACCTGTGGTCATATGCTATCTTGAGGGGTTGTTGGATAACTGGATATGTGTTATAGAACTGATTATCTGATTACTTTTTGTCTTGAGTTGTAATGATAAGTTCTTGGTGTTTGTGTAAAGTGATTCTGATTTGGATTATCTGATAAAAAGTCGTTAAATTATCAGTTTCGTACATGCTGTATTGTAATTGACTACTTAAGAATTATTAAGATTACTTCTTTACTCCCTGTTTTTACCCACATTTTCACTGTTAACAATGCTGCTAAATGCTGCAGCATAATTGACCGTTTAAGAAAGAGTCGAAGAGTTAACCTGGATTGTTTCTGGATGTGTTCTTTTTTGTTTGTATAGATTTTTGCTGTTCTTTTTTTCTTTCTGATTATAGGTGCCAAATGAAGTTATACAAGTCATGTTGTAAAGTTATGCCAAAGAGTTAACATGTATCTTTCACTTATCCAGGATTGTGTTCATATGTTGTAAATTTAATAATATTGTATTTATAGACTTGGTGTTCTATCTTGGGACTAGTATATCTTTTCTCACTTTAGTGATTATAAATTTGATTGCTGTGCGATATCTATTGTAATTTGCAGCAGTCACTCGTACAAAGAACAGCAAAGAGAATGTTGAACTTACTAATTTAAATGCTACCATATGCTCAGACAATGATTCTTATCTTGCAATTAACAACATGGCGGTGGATTCTGAGGTAATCATATACATGTCACACCTTTTTTGAATTCTGTTTCATTAACATTCCATTTAGCCGTAAATTGTTTCTTGACTACCGTATAGATGGAAAAAAGATGTAAACCGTGACTCAGATAATGCGCCTGTTTTAAGTAGATGATTATAACAGAAGGGAAGCAGTATGCTTGTGGCTAATTTTGATGTTATTGTTATTTTTATTTTGAAATTTAATTTACCACCCCTTTCTTTCTGTCATAGTTGACCTTCTTAATCACTTTAAATTAGAACTTACAAGACAAAGAAGCATTAACGCATTAGGTGTATAACATCATTCAGGCTTCTTACTATATAAAGTCATACGCACATCAAATAAAAACCGAAGAAAAAATATAAAAAATAAAAAATATTATAACTGCAATGACCATAAGCTACAAAGTTTTGTAGAGATGTATATTTCACATTATGGAAGGCTCAATGAAAGGAAAGATGCATGACGTCTGATGACTCTAGTTATCTTAAGTTGATAATAGTTATCTCATTTGTTAATACATTTTCTAATCTGCAACAAATTAGCGATTATTATTATTAATTTATTATTTTTATTATTATATTTGAAGGGCAGTTTATTGAAATTATGGTTCTCACATGTACTTTTTTGAATGCTGTAGGGATGTAATGTTACTGAAACTTTTGTGAATGGAACCATATTTTCTCCCACCTTCCATATTTCTAGAGCTGTTGAAGGAGAAGTCACAGATGGAGGTAAATAATGACATTGCTAAGTTGTTTTTACACACACACACATATATATGTTAAACTGATTTATCGTAATGCTACGATAAAAATAAATTCGACTGATTATAATTTGATTGAGGGTTATCTTTTATCTCTAATGGGTCAAAAGAAAACTAGTCAATGGGTTGAACTTGTCAAAAGTCACCGAAAGCGCATTTTTCATGTACAAACCCGTCTAAGTTACTTCATGCAAAATAAAACTAGTTTTAATATTGTAATAATATAAATTTTTAATCATATTTGACACATGATTTACATAAGATAAATCTGTTTCTTACATTCGGTAAAAAGTGTTTTGGAATAACCCGACTCTATGTGACATGGGCCAACCGTTTTTTTTTACTGTTACCTAAACCTGTCTTAACTGTCCATTAACCACTTCTAATAAACCTGTTTGTTTACATACTTTTGTGTTTGGTATTGTGGAATGAAGACATAAAATGATTCTCTCTGGTCTTCCATCCAAGAGAAAATTGTTAAACCAAAGCAATTAAATATATTATTGTAGTAAAATGTTCAATAAGCTGGTCATATATGAATGAATATGGGTTATTCCATTAAATAAAATGTAGATATATTTTTTCTCTTATATTTTATGTTATTATCTCTTGTTTTGATGCAGATTTAGGATGTGGTCTGTCTAGTGAAGTTTCAGCCATATACCAATGCATGAAAGACTCAAAGTTAGAATGTGTGGATGAAGATGATCATGATCATACATCATCTGACGTTCAAATGGATGATGAGGAATATGTAGAATTTGATGAATTTGATCCCTATTTTTTTATAAAAAACTTGCCAGAGTTAGCATCAGTGGTTCCCTCTTTTAGGCAGGTGTTACTACCCAAACAGACACGGAGTTGCCCACCAACTACTCTTGTTTTAGACTTGGATGGTTAGTATTTCTTTATCCCTTGAAAACTATTAGATTTTTGTTGTTAAATGTTAACATGAAAAAAACTACGAGAGGTAACAATTTTGGCTCTTTATGGACGAGTCAATTCAGGTTGTGTTTTATTTTTAATGGTTCGAACTGTAAAAAAAACTGATATTTTTAAGCATAAAGCCTCTTAAAATAGCCTTGACCTGAATCAGCTTTGACTTAGTGCCTCGCCTGCTTTGCTAACCTTCTAAATGATATATTTCTTTTTCATGCTGTTTACCTGGTACTCTCAGGTTCTTGTTTCTTTGAGCAAAAGACATGTTACTTCTATATTAGCTGTGATAATTTTAATCCATTTCTACGTGAAATGGGTCAATCTTGAATTTAATTGGTAACTGGTCAAACGGGTCAAATGTAGAAAATTGGGTAAAAATGAAGCTGGTCTAATTGGTCTAACCAGCTAAACTGGTCAAAAGTTGCTTACCATGATTCATATGCTTACAATGATCTAAATATTATTTCAAATGTTTATCTTATTATTTTGACAATTTGTATATTTTCTTTGTAATCATGTTTTCTAAACATTAAACATTCAAAGAAAATAAAAGTATCGACATAATGTGTTGGCGGGTTGGTCCGACCCTGTGACCTAACCTGTTTTGACCTACTATTCAACACTCTAGCCATTCCTATTATATACAACCCATTGAATTGGTCTCCCTCTCTTTTTTTTTTGGCAGAGACTTTGGTGCACTCCACACTTGAGCCTTGTGAAGATGCAGATTTTACATTTTCTGTCAACTTTAACCTCGAGGATCACAAAGTCTATGTTCGTTGTCGTCCTTACCTTAAAGAATTTATGGAGAGGGTGGCTGGTCTTTTTGAAATTATTATTTTTACTGCTAGCCAAAGCATTTATGCTGAACAGCTTCTGAATGTTTTGGATCCGAAAAGAAAAGTATTTAGGCACCGTGTTTATCGTGAATCCTGTGTCTTTCTAGAAGGGAACTACCTCAAAGATTTATCAGTCCTCGGTCGTGATTTAGCACGTGTTGTCATGATTGATAACTCTCCACAGGTATTCAACTTTGAATTATTTTGCGTCTCTATTTTGTGAAAATTTCAATTTTTATTTTTGATAAAATTTAGTGAATTATTTTGATTATTAAATATCAAATGATATTAAAAGTATCCCTGAATAAGGCTAATTGCATAAAAAGTAAGATTTTTGTTCTGGGTAATCATCAGTATATTTAACCATAAGATGGTATAACCATTTTCTAATTTTCTGAACAAAACCTTAAACTTTTAAAACTTTTGATTCAAGGTTTTAGGATTCTGGTCTAAATGCCATGGTAGATAACTTGGTGATTCTACCATGCTGAGTTTTTTTATTTTATTTATTTTTATTTTTTATTTTTTATGTGATGCCTTAGAAAAAACTAGTTAACTAGAGAACTAGACAAGGCTTTATATAAATTTCCTAACCACTTTCGTTTCAGGCATTTGGATTTCAAGTCGACAATGGCATACCGATAGAGAGCTGGTTCGATGACCGTTCAGATCAAGAGCTTCTTTTGTTATTGCCATTTTTGGAAAGTTTGGTTGGTGTTGAAGATGTTAGGCCTTTAATCATCAAGAAGTTTAACCTCAGAGAGAAGATAGCTGCAGCAATTTGTCCTTTAGCAGAAGCCTATGAAAGGTGAACTATCCAACTGAATTTCTTTAGATATCATGAAGAATGTGATTGGATGCAGACCAAAAAATAATGATGGAGAGCATCACGCAATAGAGTTTGTTGTTTTATTTACTTAAACTGTGATTTTTATTTGTTTAAGTTTGCATCTCATTGCAAGTAATAACTTGTAGGTTTGGATTTGTTTGAAATGTGTTATTTAATTGTTCCAAGAACTAACTGTATTTAAAGCTAATTTTTTTATCTGCTTGTTATATTTTACAACCGCCACAACTGGACGGAGTCCAGCGGGAGGGATGTGGGCTGGGAGCGAGGAACCTGTGGTATCGGTGAAAACATCGGCTGATCGGCCTGCCTTTGTGATAATTAACCTGATCTGAAGCATGCGTACAAGTCTCTTAAACATCTTTTTCTCTCATACATTCAAGTTGGATTTGTTTAGTTAGATTAAATGATAGATTGCTTATGTATTTGTCACGTGTCGTGTGACCGAAGCATGTTTTAGTTGCCCAGGCAAACCTTTTTTTTTACATTTAATAGAGAGCAAAATAGAGAGCAAAATACACTACAAAATATTTAATTATACTATTAAAATGTGGCAATTGTCTAACTTAACTTAATATTTAACTCTCATTTTACACATGGTCTGAGGCATGAGCTCAGATCGCTTTATGTGTGAGATGCTATTTTTTCCGGCTTGAATTCAGTTCATAGAAAAACCACCTTACCAATTGCTTTAACCTATCTCAAATGATGATAATGATCATATAGAAAAGAAAAAGCAGATGAAGTAATAAATTTGTTATGATATTTACCTATATGTAATATATAAATTTCATGAATAGTAACTCTTATGACTGGGCTACGTGGTTTTTCTCATGGATGACATGTGACAACCACCTATTATATATATGTAATGTCTTTGTTTTTGATGACGTATGTCCGGTTCGAATGACGTCATATGTATACAAGGAAGGTCGAACCACGAGAGGTCGACCGACCACATCCCCAAACCTAAGTCAAACCCTAATAGGTCAACTGACTACAAATCATCCAAGTTAAACCTTAACAGGTCGACTGATTATAACTTACCTAAGTAAGCCTTAACAGGTCAAGCAACTATAACCTACCTTGGTTGGACCTTAACAGGTCGACTGACTACACCCAACGAGTCGACCTATCGACCTAGTCATAAGTCGGACTCTCCGCAAGACCAGTCTGAAACGGACACTACATACCCGATAACTCGTCCTTGATCCTTATCTATCCAGTTATTCTTGGTAGCCTGATTCTACATTGGCGCCATCCGTGGGATAAGATTTAGGATGAGATTTGGTGATGTAGTGGGTAGGGCTGTGTAACATAACTTTTAGGTTCGATACATGGAGCTTTCGGCTTCTAATTATAACGTCTTTCACCAGTTTTTTTATTTCCATTTTTCTTACGTTACACTATAGCAATATGATTCTTGCGTTATCGTGATGACAATAGACAAGTAGCAAAATCTAGTTAAATATAGGTACCATGGTAAGTCTGAATTATTCATCTCAAATTAGTAAATTACAAAGCACAAGTCTCTCTTATAATTTTTTATTATTTTTTGAAAAGCCACGTATTCAATTGCCGATCTTTCCTTCACGTGTAACGGCGTAACAGCACTGTTTAACGGTTTATCAACGACGAAAAGACGTTTTCTGCATGCTACGTTAATCCGAGTTAAGACCTTATTTTAACCATGGTTAAGTCTATTTCTGAATGCTATATATAGCCCCCATCGTCTTCTTCCTCGCGCCAATTCATTCACTCCTCACGCTCACACCTTCGAAATTTCAAATCTCTCTCCCCCAGCTCTGAAAATGGTGAGCTTCGAAGCATCTTCGTCTCTACAAGCTTGATCTACTATCAGTACGTTAACTTTCGATTTTCCACTAGCTGATAACTAATTTTCTGGATCGATTTCAGGTTGTTGCGCAGAAAATGAAGGAAGCGGAGATCACCGAGCAGGATTCTCTTCTCCTGGTAATCGATTTGCCTCTTATTTTGCTCTAGATTTGCTTGTAGTGATTTTGTTTCCATAAAATTGAAATTTCTGATACATCTCGTGATTTATGCTGTTGAATTTACGTCCTGAACATTCTAAGTTATGTATGTCGTAATTATCGCTAGTGCTGTTTAGCTCAGATGCAATTTCCTTTTCTAGTGGTAGTTATTGCTATTTTTCTGATCATCGCGAGTCATTGTGCGTCTGATAACTTCTGTTTTTGTAGAATTGGTAATCGCATTGAATTCATCTAGTTATAATTTTGCTTCTGTTTGACGTGCGATCACTTGATTCCCGCGGCTGTAGTTACAATTTTGCTAAATCAGATCGTTGTAACTAAACGGCGACCTAACCTCTAAACGGACAGCGAAATTGAATCAATGAAGTTTCTATTTGATGCGCGATCTGTTAAGGATGATTTAGCTTCTGTTTTCAGCTTAATTTGTACTTACTAACACTGGATTCAATGGTAAATGGTAGTTTTTATTTTACTTGAGGTTTTCCCCTTGCGTTACTGATTCTCATGAGCTAGTTAAAAAATTTTGGTATGGAAGAGCGTAATTCCAGATGCTGAAAAACACCTTCACTCACCAAAAATCATTTCACTAGCACCTTCGTAATTTGCAGTATGTCATATATATATAGTTAAGTGCAGATCAGCAGGATGTTTAGCACTCCCTGCATTTAGGAGATATATAACGTGACTTATAGGTATAAATGGTTACATTACAAGCCCTAAAGGTTGCTACAATGCAGAGAATGTTTGCATCAACTAATCAAATCTGAAGCATAGTCCAAATAATTGATCTCAAATGTCAAAACAGTTAAAATGATTTGTTTGAGCTAAATCTCATACTCCTTAGCTCTGTGATATGTTAGAATATAAGTGTACCATTTTGATTATAAATTAATGCTGAAGCATTTGAGGCATAATGTGGAGCCAATAGTTTACTGTTTTTGTGTGTGATTATCAGTTGTGGTATCTCATGATTTATTTGCTTCAAAATAGACAAGGAACCTACTACGCATAGCAATATTCAATATCAGTTATATCAGAGGTCTTTTTCCAGAGAAATACTTCAGCGATAAGGGCGTGCCAGCCCTAGGTAAACACCACCATTCTTTTCGGAAAAAATATATTGTGTAGGTGATAGACTTGACCTTATTTAGTGGTTTTGTTTCTAACTATCTATCATGTCAACAGAGATGAAAATCAAAAAGCTTATGCCTATGGATGCAGAGTCTAGAAGACTGATTGACTGGATGGAGAAAGGCATCATGAAATATTTTTGTGCTTTTGATCTTTACTTTTACCTTTAATTTGGTAATGATTATTGGCTTAATTTTTTTGCAGGTGTATATGATGCTTTGCAGAAGAAATATCTCAGGACACTAATGTTCTGTGTGTGTGAGACTGCAGAAGGACCAATGATTGAAGAATATTCCTGTAAGATTCTGTGAACTCCTGTAATATGAGTACATGAACTAGGTGATAGGAAATTTTGATCACTATATCAGTCTAGCTGAATTCATAACTATTCTATGATTTCTTGATAACAGTTGATCGACACAATTTCTTGTTTACGTTTATCTTGGTAATACTTTGCTTGACATAGATATATATTGTCTTCCAGTTTCTTTCAGTTACTCAAATTCTGACAGCCAAGAGGTTTCTATGAATGTCAATCGAATTGGAAACAAGAAGCGAGGGGAAACATTTAAGTGTGACTCGACAACCGAGATTACCCCTACTCAAATGAAGTATATACTATTCTCAGATGAATTGGTAAAAATAACTTATTCACATTGTGATCCTTGTTTATTAAACAACACTCTATCTCAGGAGTTCTGCTTGTAAAATGGTTCGTACACTGATTCAACTGATGAGAACTCTAGATAAGATGCCAGAAGAGGTAAATTAGCAAATATACTGCATGTCAACACATTTTTTGATGTAATGACACATGCACATAGTTTTCTATCTTAACATTGACTACTGTGACTACTATTTCAGCGCACCATTGTGATGAAACTCCTCTATTATGATGATGTCACGGTACGATCTTATAACCATTAATCATGCATGCTGTTAGGCGTTTATTTTTGGGTTTCCTGTTTGTTGATAGAAACTGCTAGAATAAGTTTTATAAGTCAAGTAACTTATACTTCAGAGTTCTACTGAATTGATATCCTTGATTTGAGAAAAATAAAATAATTGTGAAATATTTGTTTCTTTCTTGCAGCCTGCTGATTATGAGCCCCCATTCTTCAGAGGCTGCACAGAGGAAGAAACCCATAATGCATGGACCAAAAATCCTTTGAAAATGGAGGTTGGGAATGTGAACAGCAAACATTTTGTATTGTCTCTGAAGGTAAATAATTATTATTTAAACAGCAAATTCAGTTGTTCAAAATAATGATTTAATTTGTAATTTTTATCGATCATCACAGGTTAAAAGTGTGCTTGATCCTTGTGAGGATGATAATGTGAGTTTGGGAGGTGACTCCATGCAGCAAGATGGTGATAGTGAAGCTGATAGTGAGGTGAAGCGCCAGATATGTATTAAATATTAATAATTGTTTTACTTTAAGCATTAACAACTCATGCGCGTGCACACACACATGTATATATGTATGTTTACTGTTACAAGCTTCATACTTGCTTGGTAACTTATACAAGCTATTTCAGGCCAGCATTTCTGATGATGAGTACATAGTCGCACCTATAGGTAATTTACATGTCAATACAATATAGTTGACCCCAGTTATTCCATTATCTTTAGAAATGAAAATTTCTATAACTACAATTTGTTGTCAGACAAGCAAAAAGAGAAACAAGATGACACCATGGTTGATGAAGGTGCTTACTTACCAAGATCAACCTTGTAACACATATTTGATATTTATAACATGCATATACAGATAGATTGTATGATTTAATTACGAGATAAACTGAGGCCAATTATGTCATTTCAAATAAGCAGATGATACTGAGGATCCAGCTGAAGATGAACAGCAACTAAACCGTGTGAGGGAGTGGATCAAATCTCATCATCAAGAAAATGTTGATTTCACTGATGTTCTCTCTAGTTTCCCTGACATCTCATTGGTAATTTTCTTGTGTTACTAATATCAATCATGTTTGTCCTTTATGAATTTCAATCAAGTTACCATGGCATAAGTCCTCAACGGGACATCCTGGTGGTTTGGTGTATGCCCTACAACCAAAAGGTTGGGGGTTCAAACTTCAAATCCTGCAAGTTGTAGGTGTGGTGTATTTATCCTAGAAAATCTAGGAATTGCTGTTAAAAAAATGTAAAAGTGGTATAATCTTCGGTCATGTATTTGCAGGTTTTGCTTGAAGGTACACCGAGGATCTGATTTGATAATCGTAAAGCTAAGTTTCAGTTCCATGATTAAAAATTAATTTCATTGTAGTCATTCCATATCTGTTGATTTGTTTTTCAGAAACTATGGACAAGCTTGTAACTGAAGGTATTCTAGTGAAAGCTGGAAATGAAAGTTTCACCATCAGGAGGCCGAGGGTCATCTACTTTACATAAATCACTTCATTTTTTAATACTCTTTTGATAACTAGTCAAATCTAATTGGTTTTTAACTTTCAATTATAGAATATGGAATATGAATTTGATGCTGTGAAAGAGGAAACTGATGCCCGTTTGGCACCTGGCAAGAAAAGTCTACCCACCACTGGTGAAACTCATATGTACATGAAAGTAAGCTCTTTTTCATAGAGGCATTAACAGCCCGGTTCAAACAGTATTGACAAAAATTCTGTGCAGAGCTGCTAACTAAGGCTTTGGGAGGTGACAAACCAAATCGGCTGGTTTACCGTTTTAACGTTTCGGTTTTCCTACAGTTTGACCCACTTTTTTCCTTGAAAAATCATTAGTTTGTATTAAAAAAATTTGAATGGTATAGATTATTCATGATTATAATACATGTATACAAGTACATTTTCAAAAATAAATAATAAAGGATAAACGGCCTGTTTGGTTTACATGGTCGGTTCCAAGTTTCAAACTGGATCAGACTGTTAAACTGAAAAAAGTAAACCGCGAACTGAACCATTTGGATCCCGGCGAAGTGGCGAACTTGCTTTGCTTTGGACCGTTAGGTCACTTTCAACTGTTTTTAATACCCATTCTTTTTAAACATCTAGTTTCTTTGACTTTTCTTTTCATATTTACTTGACCTTTTTCTTTTTAACTGATCCTGAAGCTCATATTACAAAACATTAGTTTTAATTTTACAAAAATTCCATTGATTTCAGGCACTGTATCATGCTCTTCCAATGAACTACATCACTGTTTCTAAGCTTCAAAGCAAGCTTGGTGGTGAAGCTAACCAAATTACCGTGCGCAAGTTGATGGATAAAATGACCAAAGAAGGTTATATTGAATCCACAAGCAACCGTAGGCTAGGTACATATTAAATTCTGATATTCATTATTTTGAACCATAGTAGATCATTTTATTAGCATTTATAACCATACAGGAAAGCGTGTGGTCCATTCTGATATAACCAAGAAAAAACTTGCTGAAGTCCAAAAAGCCTTGGACATGGATGCTATGGTACTAGACATATATATAATAATCTTTTGTGGTTTAGCTGTTTTTTTCGTTTGGGTTTTCAAGTGCTATTCTGTTTATATCTGTGTCACCAATTTGATTAGGTGGAGGATGCAAATGAAACTCATAACAAATCCAACCATTCAGTGAATCAAGCAGGTGCGTCTACGATATGATACTATAGATGTGGCAAAATGGGTGGGTTCAAACGGGTTATTTTTGTATGTGTCGGTTTGGGTTGATCCACTACGTTTTATTGGTTAATACTCTCATTTAAGAGGTTTTTGAATCACAAAATACACCTACATGACACGAAAACACGATATGTGCCTAACAAGAAGTTCACAGGTTTGGGGTTGGTCTAAATGGGTTTGGGTTTTGGGGTGAACCCTAGAACACGTTAGCTAAATGGGTTGGGTTGACATGGCGGGTTCATGGCTTGACCTGCTTATTTTTCTTTATTTCTTTTAAAATGTGTTGTCAAGTTATAACTTAAAATGATTGGTTATTTTATGTCAAGATTTAGAAACTAAAAGAGAAATTGACATCAACTTTTATAATTTGAACTTAAATATACATTTGTAATTTTTTTTTTTTTTTTTTTTTTTTGTAAATTTGTAATTTCAATGTATAAATATACAAAACATAAGAAAAGTCTGGGTTAAACGGGTCTTGTTTTGTCAACCTGTGACTATTCGTGTCTTATTAAGGGTTCACCTGTTTGACTTGATTTCCAGATTCATGTCTATTTCAGGTTCGTGTCAAATTTTCGGGTTTGAACCCTCAAGCCATGAACACGACCTGTTTAGCACCCCTAAACAATTGCATTACAGAAAATTAATAGCCTCACTTATTGAACAACTTGATCAGGGACTAATGGTTGGGACACATCCACACTGGGTGGACTGCATTCCATAGGATCAGATCTCACACGCACGAAAGGTAGATCTGATTTACACCAAAACGGTTCCACCTTTAGTGACGCAACAGTGACCAGGTTGAGAGAGAATGGGCACAACACTCCCACAAGCAACACTCAGGTTCTTCTTAAGTTTCTCATGACTTCCATGCCTATTCATATCTTTTCCCCTTTAATTATATATTTTTGTTATTTTTTTTAAGTAACTACTTATGTTATTTTTCTTTAATTAAATAATCTATGCTATTTTTCTTTAATTGATTATTTATAGTTTCCTTACAAATACATGTTTTGCAGCCAATAGCTTCAATAGAGAGCCACGCTGCAGCAGGGGCTGGCATGGGTGAAACTGGAAATGTCAACCTGCAGGATGATAAAATGGATACTGTTGTTTGTAGTGGCCGGTCCACCCTTGACAAACATTCCCGCAAAGCAAGCACGGTACATACATAAATCTTTCTAATGATAAAAATGCGTGATCATAGAGGTGACCCAAATGGACGATGGGCTGGTTTACGGGTTAGAATGGATTGGATTGGGATTGGGCCGATACGAAAACACTGTTTATACTAATAAGTTAAATTTAAAAAATGATTTTATTATAATAATAATCTTATTTTTTCCGGTCAAGCAACTTTCGGGGGCTAATGCATTTTCTTTAATAATTTTTTTCTGAACACTTTTGCCTTGTTGAAGATTAATATAAAAACACGAATCGGTATGGCCCCCAGTCAAATGGGCTGGGTTATGGGTTAGATTGGCTTGGGCCGATCCACAAGCGTTTTTAATATATTTCCATAAATTTTATTAACAGTTTATGGGTTAAATTTTTCAAAAGGTGATCTTATAATACTAATAAATCCATGTATCCAACTTTTCTTTTTTAATAAAGCATTTACGAGGCCAAACCTTTTTGGAGTAAATAAGGGTTTAAAACTAACAAAGGAGTAATTTATAATAGAATAATTTTGGAGTAGTGTAGTGCGGTTAAAAGAAAGAAACGCTTTATGTTTTCTTCTAGAACTTGTTTTACCCAACACATTTGACGTGTCAAAAGATTAATAAGAACACAAATTGACACATTTAGAAAATGAACTTTTTAAGTTTTCTAATTTAATTCTATAGGCCGGGTGGGATGGGTTGGGTTGTGGTTTACAAACTTACAAAGTGTGGATTGGGCCGGCCGAGGTTCATTTCTTTGAATTTAATAAGTAACTTTTGAGAAAATGATATTACTAAAAATTACACTTACCTTTAGAAAAAAGAAAAAAGTACTTCAGTAGGTTTATGCAATTTTTTCTAATTGCTTCTGAACTGATTTAATTAAAATGTCAAGGTAAAAACTAAAAACACGAAAAATGATCATAATTTTTCTCCTGTAATTCACAAATTAATTGTTATGGCCTTGTTTGAAACTCTCAATTTCATTTGTAGGTTAAGGAACCCATCCTCCAGTACTTGAAACGCCAGAAATCCCAGTGAAGCTGAAGGTGAAAGAAACAAGATGTGATTTTAGTATTTTCCACGTCTATCATATAGAAGAATAAACTTAGAGAGATAATTGATCGTAACCTAAGATTACCCCTATTGTCTATTGACATGATGCATACAGATATACTGATTTTAAGTATTCGGATATTCAATTTTCGTACCAAATTCCTTCTAAAAATTGATCGACATGGCTTGCTTATAAGATAAATGGAATTTTATGTATATACAACAGTAAACTTGATGCAGGTGACTATTGTAGGGTTTGAAGTGGTCTCAAACCTTTGCACATGATGTATAAATATTTTTGCATCAACTTTTTTATACGACTCGAATATGCGACCTTCTGTTTTCACTCCCTTAAATTTATGTATATATATAAAACCTATAAATGAGACCCATATTTAATTTGCAACATGATGCATATATTATTACTAAATTTTGTTGCCTTTAATATAAGTACACAAAACTAATAGGAAAAACATGAAAAAAAAAAACCGATACGTAAAGGCAATAAGGTACAATTAAAACCAAAAAAACCTATAAGAAAAGGACAAATCTTTTTTACCGGAGAAAAAAAAAATCAAAAGCAAATACTCCAAGAACTGAACCTAGGATTTAAATGTTATATGATCTACCACCAATACACCATCTAACTACATTATTAATTGTTTTGCGTTTAGACATTTTTATTTATGAAAAAAACACTTTTTAATATAAAATATTATAATTATTTAAAGGATGTTACGTGACATTCATCTATTAGAGTCAAAATGATCCAATCAAATATATTTACTATTCATTTAAATTGATTAGCGTTTATAGTATAGTACTAGGATAGAACCCGTATGTTATACGGGTTAAATTAGTAAAAAATATATAACTGATAATTCATGCATACTTTTTTTATTACCGGAATCATTTATTACAATTAAAAACTAAAATTATCATTCATAATATGGTATTGGTGACTTTACCATACTTATAAAAAAACAATATTTATATCACGTTCCTACTTGTATATTTGACAAATGCAACATGAATGTTTATTGATAAATAAGTTCTTATTGGTATTTATAAGTTTTATAAATATTTATTAAAATAAAAACAATAATAGTTTCAAAAATAATTTTAAATAATAATAAGATGCAAATGTCATAATTCTATAAATATAAATTAATAAAAATATAACATGTTTATAAAATAGGATATAAATATAATTTCTAATAAAAAAGAATTAATTTATTAAAGAGTAGATTAGGAGGAAAAATTTTTGTGAAAATAAATCTAGTGACTTGCTGTTATCGTCTGTAAGAGTCTGTCATCTTGATCAAATTACTTTTACACATCTATAACACAAACAATAAGTATTTTGAAAATAATATATGTACATTTTGGTTTTTTAGAAAGAAACGAAAAACAGGCCTAGCATGTGTTTTTGGTTCCGAACAACAAAAATGTGTTGCTCGTGCTTTCTCCCACATGTCCTCCTTTGAGAAAAATATTTTCTCTCCTTATTTCTATTTTTTGGGTTTTCTAAAATTATATATAATTTAAAAAGAGAAAATTTTGATACCTTAGATTTTACATGCGTCATTTCATTATTACTTTTTGAGTAAGGTACCGAAATACATTAATTGAAAAAAATTGGGTTCAAGTCTCACAAGTGATAAAAGTAAGGGTTTCAGGTTAGGTCATGATGTTTCGTCACTTATGATAAGTTTTCTTCCGAGGGTGATACTTTTAGGATTATGTACTCGGGGAATGCAGATGATTAGATGAGCCAGTAATCGGTCAGTGATCCAAATTTGTCATTTTTAAAAAAATTTTGCCATTAAAAAAAAACTTTTCTTTATCTTTATATTTTTTCGACCCCAAATCATGCAGTTTTTTTATTTTGTATTTTTTTATTATTATTTTTCTTAAATAGGATGAGGTGAAGCAAAATAAAAAATCAACAAACAACTTTGTTTTATCATATGACTATGGAGCCTTTTGTATTTGAAAGATATAAATTAATTAAGTTGTATTTTACTAATTTTATTCAATCACATAATTTGTTATGATTTTAGGTTTAATTTTATATTGGTTTTAAATATTTTTATTTCTCTAAATTAGTTTACTATAAGTTCATATTTATAAAATTTAAAATTAACATTTTAAGGATTGGGATCGGTATCAAAATTTCTCAGGGATTGGTGAATATTGTTTGGAGGTCGGTCTCATATATATACTATGTGCGAATGACTCCATGAGCTATGCGTAGGTACACCCATGATTATTTGTTATCCGTCCACTAAGCATCATGATCAGGCGTTTGTCAACCATAATGATTCATACAAAATCTCACGGGTCACATAGGCCTGTTCCTGATCACACAAAGCTTTTTCCGATCACACGGATCTTCATTTGATTGGTTTTTTTGACTCGTGCAAAACCTTGATCTCTTCGACTTACACATAACTACTTTCGATGGTTTCAATCTTCGGCTCACATAGAATTGTGGCTCCCACAAAACCCCTTCGATCGACTTTGATATTCTTGGATATGAAACCAATCGTTAAAAATTGGTTAAAAAACACAATGGTTTAGCTCATTTAAACTATTAAAAATTAACAAAGAATATTCACCTATATTCTCCCCAATATTTTACTTTTAACAACCGTGACCAACTAACCATAACTAACTATCAAACTAAACTGAAAAAAAAAAGAAAAAAACTAGACGACAAAAAAGATATTTGGTATATATTAATGGTAGAGCTAAACCATATATTTTTCAGCGACTTCGTCTCCTTTGATCTCAAAACATATACAAACACACAATGGATTCAAACGAGGTCTGATCGTTTTCAGTTGATTCTTCATCATCAAAGTTTACGAGTATTTTGACTTAAATCATAAGTTTAATCCGCTTAAGATTCGGATTTTGTGTTTGGTGAT
The DNA here is from genome assembly GCA_039602395.1 of Deinandra increscens subsp. villosa. NCBI lineage: Eukaryota > Viridiplantae > Streptophyta > Magnoliopsida > Asterales > Asteraceae > Deinandra > Deinandra increscens. The sequence goes on from JBCNJP010000018.1 coordinate 18,269,315, forward strand.
GCAGGTTGAGATGGAGGAGAGGTTGCCTGAGCTGAAACACTTCGGGTTTGTGAAGGAGATTGCGGTGAAAATTCTGGTATTAGTGTCAAATATATATGATTTCGCGAAAGAAAACTCCGGTTACCTGAAAACAACGGTTGTTTCTGCAGAAAGCACCGTCGTATCCACCGTAGGGCCGGTGTACGAGAAGCTTAAGGACTTGCTTCAACAGACCATCGTGTATGTTGATGACAAGGTACAAACATATATATAGATTAGGTTTAAATCATTAATTACTTTGATAGCTTTTATCCTTGAGAATAAGATATTAAGTAATTATGTTTGAAGAAATAACCTTGCTAATCTCTGAAATGAAGAAGTAGTTTGTTAAAGATAAGGTACACGTACATGCATATATAGTTTTTACCAATTTGCAACGTTCAAAGTCCTGTTATGAAGAAGTAGTTTAGATCATGTGATGGATGGAAGAATTTATTTTACTGTTTGATTCGTTATATTATAATTTATAAATCAATTCAGATTGATTTTTTTTATTCTTTTTTTACTAGGGTTGAAAATCTAAAACCAAATAATCAAAGTTTTAAAACCCGTTTTGAATCGATTGGTTTGACCTCTTGGACAGATATTGGAGGTTAAGGTGGTCCGGTCCAAACTAATTTTGACCTGTCAGTTTTTACGGTTCAATCGGCTGAACTCAAAATTTAATTTAAGTCACGCATTAATGCTAAAATCTAAAAAAATTAGGGTTATCGACTATTCTCATACAATGGATTAATGGATTATCTTCTCGATACAATTCAAAATAAGTTATCTTCGTCTGTGTTTCTCTCTAGCTTCCGATTTAAGTTTTAGTGCAAGTTTTTTAAATATAGTTTACATGTCTCTAAATAAATACTTTTATTCAAGAAGGATACACATAAAAGTGACAAGTCAACACTTTCAAAAGTCAATACCATTTCAAGTTCGACTTTGTCAATAGCCCATGTATATATGTAGCATTGTAACGTGAAGACCCTAACTTGCATTTTTCTTGCAACAGTTTGACAAGTATGCTCCATCTCTCGTCAAGAAGCTTGTCGCCAAATTCCAATCTCTATTCATCAAAACCACACCTTTCCTCCAAAAACTCCTAACCACCACCAAAACCGCCATCACACCGCTAATCACCGCCACCGTTTCCCTCCTCCTCACCGCCAAATCCGCACCCCTACTCACCAAAGCCCAAACCCTCCTTCAAACCACCCTCCACACAACCAAGTCACTACTCGAAAACATCCCACTCATGGGCAATGTAGCACAATCACTAGCCACCAACCCAACCGACCTAGCCAAATCCCTAGTCCCGGACACCATCCTCCAAAACGGCCCCGAGTTAGCAAACCAAGCTCTAGACACCACCAAGTCACTAGTCGAAAACATCCCACTCGTGGGCAAAGTAGCACAATCACTAACCACCAACCCAACCGACCTAGCCAACCAAATCGTCGACACAACAAACTCTTTAGTCGACAAGAACCCAGTCCTCAGGGCGGTTAACTCGGCTGCCCAAAACATTGTAAAGGAAGCTCAAGCCACGGGTACAAAAGCGGCATTGCAATCGGCTTACATGTCGTTTAAGGTTGTTGGGATACCGGTAATAGCCCGGTTTTGGTATAAGTTAGTGAACAAGTACCCATGGGTGGGTGGATTATGGGAACTTATGCTGCCGGTGGTTGAGTATGTGTGCAAGTTGTACAATAAGGTGGTTACATACATGGGTGGAAAGGGTTATGGTTTATTCGGTTATTTGCCATCGGTTCCGGTTGATGAGATGAAGGCTGCTTATAAGTTGGTGAAGACTAGTATGGACGGTTTATCAGCAGTTGGGGATCTTTTTGGATGAATGAATGATAATGATAATATTAATTAGGAGAAGATTATATATGACTTCCGAGATAATAATTAATTGGTAATAATATTAGTCTCAGTTTTCTTTTGTATCTCCTAATAATATGTAATAGGTGTAATATATAAATTAAGTCCAAATTAAAATTTAATCATCATATGTAATAAATGAAGATTAAATTGATAACATACATGAACATCGAACTAAAAAACGAGAGAATCTTATTGAACTTGAAGAAGAATTACAAAATGGAATGGACTGAATCAAACAAATATGACCTAACCTGCTACTTATACCTAATCAGCTATTAACAGCCATTTAACAAACTTTTAAACAGATTTTACACATTCAGTCCTCACACTTTATTCAGAATTACAGAACTAACTCAAAGTTATTAACAAGTTATTAATAACTCTAACAATCTCCTCCCTAATTCTGAATTCTTGATTTCTTCAACTTTTTACACTCAGCAACATTAAATCCAACTAGTAACAATCCAACATTAGCAGCATACACCAGTGATCCATAGATTTGTGTGTATGATGTGTTGAACTCCCACTATTATTTGGATTTGAAATGTTCCTGAACTCCAAGATGTTTCTTTATTTCTGCAAATTTGCTTCTGGTCAAAGACTTTGTAAGACCATCAGCCTTCTGCTGCTCACTTCTTACAAACTCAACCTCTATGTCCCCTCTATCAATGCACTCCCTGATAAAGTGAAATCTCAGGTTGATGTGCTTTGATCTCCCATGAAATACTGGGTTCCTCATGAGAGCTATTGCAGACTTATTGTCCACAAAGATCTTCACTTTCTCATGCTTCCTTCCTGTTAATTCCTCCAAGAACCTGGACAACCACAATGCTTGACAGACTGCTGTTGTTGCAGCCATAAACTCAGCCTCACAGCTGGATAAAGCCACTGTTTTCTGCTTCTGTGAGTGCCAAGAAACTGCAGCCTTGTTATAAAAGAAAACATCCCCTGATGTGCTTCTACCATCATCTATATCCATCATATGGTTACTATCACTATAACCCTCTAACTCACCACTGGTTCCAAACCTATATAGTAAACCACAATTCACTGTCCCCTTTATATATCTTACTATATGCTTAACAGCCTTAAGATGAGCTTCCTTAGGTTCCTGCATGAATCTACTCACATAGCTAACAACATAGATGATATCAGGCCTTGTTTGAGTTAAATATCTCAATGATCCCACTAACCTTCTATAGTTTGAAGCATCCACAGCCTCACCACCCTCTTTTTTGCTTAATCTCAAACCTGGTTCCATTGGGATTTTGGTTTCATTACAATCCTCTAAGCCAGCTAACTTCAAGATCTTTAAAGCATATGCTGATTGCTTAATTTCTATGCCTTTCTCTGACTGATTTACTTCTAATCCTAAGTAATAACACAGTTCTCCTAGATCTGTCATATCAAACTTATCACACATTTGTCTCTTAAACAGATCTACTTCTGTTTTACTACTTCCTGTCACTAGCAAATCATCTACATAGACACCTACAACTACAACAGATTCTCCTCTGAACCTGATGTACACAGCCTGTTCATGTCTACACCTTGTGAAGCCTAGACCATTTAATACCTCATTCAATCTCTTATTCCAGGCTCTAGGTGCCTGTTTGAGCCCATAAAGAGCCTTAGAAAGTTTGTAAACCTTTCCCTCCTGGCCTTTTTCCTCAAAGCCTTCAGGTTGCTTTACATAAACTTCCTCCTGCAACTTCCCATGTAAGAAAGCTGCTTTCACATCTAAGTGGTATACCTTCCACTTCATGGCAGCTGCATGAGCTAGGATAATCCTAATTGTTTCCATTCTAGCAACAGGTGCAAACACCTCTTCATAATCAATCCCTAACTGTTGCACATAGCCCTTTGCCACTAATCTGGCTTTATACTTAGTCACATTGCCTTTAGCATCTCTTTTAATCTTGAATAACCATTTTAATCCTATAGGCTTACACCCCTTTGGTGGATCACATAACTGCCAAGTTTTGTTCCTATTGATTGCTCCTAATTCTTCCTTCATAGCACCAACCCATTCACTATTCTTAGCAGCTTCTCTATAAGAGTTTGGTTCTTCATCCTGCACTAACAGCAATGCTACCTGATCAGCTATCTCCTGAGATTGATCATTCTGTTTTTGCCTATTATCCAACACATAATCTCTTAGATGACTAGGTACTCTTCTCACTCTTTCTGACCTCCTAGAAGGCTCACCCTGCTCCTGTGGTTCACCTACACTATCTTGTTCCTGCACATCTTCTGTGTCATCCTCACTCTCATGTTCACTATGCTCATCATTTTCATGAATAGGTATCTCAGGTTCTAACCCTTCTTGGTCATGAATATCAAAGATAGAGTCCCAACTAGTCTCCTGTCTTTCACTAGGTCCTGTCATCTTAGACTTATCCCAGTTCCACTGCCTATTCTCTTCAAATTGAACATCTCTACTTATGACAATCCCGCCCTTTTCAACATCCAACATTCTATAGCCTTTGGTTCCCTCTTGAACTCCCAAGTAAACCATTTTGCTACTTCTGTCATCCAGTTTTCTAACATCAGGTCCTATGTTTTTAACATGTCCTACACAGCCAAAGATCCTAAGATGACTTAGATTGGGCTTTCTATTTTTAATCTCAGCATAGGGAGTAGTATTCTTTAAGCTCTTAGTAGGTAGCCTGTTTTGAATATACACAGCATGTCTAACACCCTCTGCCCAGTAAACTTTAGGTACACTCATGTCCTGTAGTTAACACCTAGTCATATTCATGATTGTTCTATTCCTCCTCTCAACAGTGCCATTCTGTTGAGGAGAATAAGGTGTGGTTAGCAGCCTAGTTATTCCATTCAGGTCACAATACTGTCCAAACTCATGAGAAGTAAACTCTCCTCCCCTGTCTGATCTTAAAGACTTAAGCTTATACCCTAGCTTACTTTCAACTTCCAATCTAAACTTCTTAAAAATCTCAAATGCTTCATCCTTATTTTTCAGGAAGTATACCCACATGTATTTTGAAAATTCATCAACTAATAACATGAAGTATCTAATTCCAGTCCTAGTCTGAGGTGTAATAGGGCCACATAAATCCATAGACACTAGCTCTAAAGGGTCTTTAGCTTTGTACACTGTCTCTTTTGGAAAAGAATTTCTAACCTGTTTCCCCACTAAACAAGTGTCACAAACCTGTGAATTGCTATATATTCTAGGTACTCCTAATACTAGTTCCTGCCTAGTCATCTGATCTAGGACATGAGAACTAGCATGCCCAAGCCTGCTATGCCAAACTCCCTCTTGACTACTTATCCTGGCCTGGTAACACATAGCTGTTCCTTTTCCTAATACAACCTTATAGAGCCTATTTGGAGCCTTTCTAACCTTAAGGAGTAACTTCTGATCTCTATCAAATACCCATAGGTAATCTCCTTTTATCCTACTCTCACAACCCTTTTCTGCTAATTGGCCTAAGCTTATTATATTGCTTCTTAATTGAGGTATATAATACACATCGGTCAGAATTCTAGTCCTCATTTCATCACTCTTTAGGACTATGGATCCCTTTCCTTTTACCTCTACCTTAGACCCATCCCCAAAGCTTACAGTTCCATTAACATCTTTGTTTAAAGCAGAAAACAATAAAGGATTACCTGTCATGTGATTGCTGGCTCCATTGTCCATATACCAAACAGCTTCATTATTTCCATACTTTTCTTCATTGAAACTTGTTGGCATCACATTTAGTTCATTCAAATGAACTTCTTCATTATTAGTCCTTTGTTTCCACACCATTAGCAGTGTAGGCTCATCATCAGATTCTGCAATTAGATTAGACTCCTGTTCCAAACCTTTCTTTCTTGGGCATTCACTGGCATAATGGCCAAGATTCTCACATTTGAAACACTTAATCTTACTCTTGTCCTTTTTAGGCTTTCCTTGAAACTTCTGCCCTTTCCCTTTATCTTCAGGCTGTTTCCCTTTCTCATTGAATGTGGAATTTTTCCTGTTCTTGTTCTTGAACTTTCCACTATTCTCCTTAGCTTTGGACCTGTTTTCTCTTGACTTTGATTGCCATTCAGTGTAAGTCATCAACAGCTGATCATCTTTTGTTGCTGATGGCAACTTCTTCTTCATCCCAGTCCTCTCTTCAAAGGCTTTTAGCCTGCCAATGATTTCTTGATACAGAGCAGTTTCCAAGTCAACAAACTGCTCAATACTTGCCACTATATGGACAAACCTTTCTGGTACACTTTCTAGCAGTTTCTTGGCAAGTGCAGCCTCTGAGATTGGAGAGCCAAGATCTACAAATTTTGTTGCAATGGCACTCAATCTGGCTGTGAAGTCATCAATTGACTCACTCTCTTTCATCCGCAGTCCCTCATATTCCCCTTTCAATGTTTGCAAACGAGCTTTCTTCACCCTGTCAACTCCAACATACCTGGTTTTGATTGAATCCCATATATCCTTGGCCGATTCCATTGTAGCCACTTGAATAATCAAGTCTTCCGGCATCGATTGGAATAGATAGGCTATCGCAGCACTATTCTTCTTGGGATCGATCGCTGCACCCTCTGCTGGTACAATTACCTCCCACAGACCATGGACATTGAAGATGGCTTTCATCTTCACTGCCCAGATCGAGTAATTTGTCTGATTTAGCGTCGGACACTGCAGCGGGATGGTTGTATAGTTTTCTCTTGGGCGATTTGCGTTTCCTGCGGCAACTGTCATCACTGTTGTTCTTCTAGGCGAGAGGCGATCTGCTGAAATTGGTGAGGAAGGACGAGACGGCCTTCTTGGTGATGTGCAATAATCGCTTAATCTTGACGAATTCACAGCTCCAACAGAATTTCCCCTTTCTTGATCAGAATCACTCCGACGATGTCACTTCACGCACGGCGGTGATTCATGCTCTGATACCAATTGAAGATTAAATTGATAACATACATGAACATCGAACTCAAAAACGAGAGAATCTTATTGAACTTGAAGAAGAATTACAAAATGGAATGGACTGAATCAAACAAATATGACCTAACCTGCTACTTATACCTAATCAGCTATTAACAGCCATTTAACAAACTTTTAAACAGATTTTACACATTCAGTCCTCACACTTTATTCAGAATTACAGAACTAACTCAAAGTTATTAACAAGTTATTAATAACTCTAACAATAAACTAGTGATCTTAATTGTCCTTCATTTCTACCTCTAGAATGCATGGACGCATTGTATAGCTAGTTACCGGCAGCTTCCGTAAAAATTCCACAGGTGATATTTTTTAAGATGGACGGTATGGGCAAGAAGTTAACCTTAAGGTAGTTTTTTTTTCTTCCTTCTAATGGAAACATGACACATGAGAGAGAAGTTTTTGAGATGAAAACTACCCTTAGGGTAGTTTTGAAGGGGTATGGTTTAGGGTAGTTTAAGACCAACCAAATTCTCTCACATGTCTATCCGTTAGTTTCGGTTTCTAGTAGCAGCCTAGGGTAGTTTTGCTAGTAGCCGAAAGAAGTAGCCGCATCAGGGGTTATGGTACCCAATTACTACCCGATAAATACACCACTACCCGACTCCATACCGCCCATCCTTATTGACGAGAATATGTAAGTGTTACCATAAGTTTTGTTTGACGATTTTCGTTCTCGTTTTAATATCCGAGATCCCATGGCGTAAGATAGTACACATGCATATATTCTACACCGTTACCTCAAAGCGGCAATTGAGTGTTTTCTTCTTAGTATGACAACATTGAATAATAGTGATTTATTGAGAGCATTGATGTTATTGTTAAAACGGGCGATGCTAAATAACACATGCATAAATCTTATGACAACCGCTTCAAGCATAATCACACTGATTTCAAACACTGGTTCTAGTTCTGATTCTGATTACAAACGGATTCCTGGTCTCATACCTTTTTTTACACCTCTATTGGGCCAATAATTGATGACTAATTATTAAAGGGCCTAAGCTCAATGAACAATCACAAACCAAGGGTATGGTCTACAGTTCTCCATCAAACTTTAATTGATTATATTACTCAAAAGTATGGAATGTGTTATAGATCGCAAATCGTTTCAAAAACCATGAGGGATGATATATATATTAATATTTTACCTTTAATATTAAAAAAAAGATTATTTTAGTGAACTAAATGGACCAAAATACTCGAGGACAAAACAACATGATACTATATAGTAATAGTAGAGCTAAACCATATATCAATATATCATACACTAACAATTACCTGAACCAAGTTTTTTTCATCAGTTGAAGCTCGATCACGAATTCGATCAAACGAGGTATGTACATTAACCATCTCCTAACGGTCTGATTTCAGTTGATTAATTCTCGTTAATGTTTACTGTTATCGATTAAATCATAAGTTCAATCGGTTGAAGAATCGGATTATTTTGTGTTTTGTGGCGCAGATTGAGATCGAGCAAAGCATGGCAGAGCTGAAACACCTATGGCTTTTGAAGAAGATTTCGGCGAGATTTCTGGTTGTATTGTTGAATTTATATGATTTCGCAAACGAAAAAAAGGTTGTTTCCACGGAAAACAATGTCGCGTCCACCTTCGGGCCAGTGTACGAGAAGCTTAACGACTTGAGTGACCAAATTATCGGCTTTGTTGATGACAAGGTACGTAGACTTTAGTCTTGTTTCTTTACACATTTGAGGCAGGAGTGAAAAACAAAAAAATATTACATTTATGTCGTTTTCTTTTATTTTTAAACTGATTAAAATGAATTATCCGTTTTCTTAAACGGTTTCCTGTAACAAATATTGTTATGGATAAGTGGACAGATCTCTGTACTTCATTCATAAAATTTAGGAAAACTAAAGGAGTTGCCTGAATATAGGGAGAAACAGTTTATCGTTATATTTATTGTTTATATTATTATGAGTTAAAAAAGATAAAATTTAATAAAAATAAAAAGAAGTGTTGTTATTTAATTAAATAAGTATAGATATAAGGCTATATGTATTGTCGTAGTGGGGTTATATGGACACATAGCAGTCCGGGGCGTTATGAGGCAAAATTCTCCCTTGAGCGTTTTATAGATGGCGTCCTCACCCTCTACTTGATTTGTCAATTAGATTAGAAAAAAAAAGGGTTATTGGCTTCAAATAATCCTAACTATCACTTTTTGGCCAATAACACTCCCAACTAACGAATTTCCCTCTGGCACTCCTAACTATCGACATATTTTCCTCCACCACTCCCTCCGTTAATTTTCTTTAACCTTGTTAGTCATCTGCCTATGTGGCCACAAGCCACGTAGATATCCACATAATCATTTTATGCCATGTAGGACAGCCACATAAGCAGATGACTAACGGAGTTAAAGAAAATTAACGGAGGGAGTGGTGGAGGAAAATATATTGATAGTTGGGAGTGCCAGAGGGAAATTCGATAGTTGAGAGTGTTATTGTCCAAAAAGTCATAGTTAGGATTATTTAAAGCCAATAACCCAAAAAAAAAACAATAATTGGGTAACAATGAGAGAAGGGTTATGACTAGGCACTTGGAGCCTTTGATGAGGTGGTTGTCACATGACAATTAATACCCCTTAAGGGGTTAGGGCATGAGGTATACTGAGTGTGAGTTGAAGATTTGAGTTCCGCTGTATATAGTGACTAGACTCAAATTGAACTAAAAAAGGAGGGGCATACCCATGTGAGTTGGGTAAAAGTATTAGGTAAAAATCCATTTTCACCTGGTTCTATTTCATGGCCTTGTTTAACTCACTCCCCAAACTCACGCTGCCGTTCACACCATGGGGTGGTGTTCCATGGCGTAGGTGATTGTTAATCAACTCATGTCACAAACCACACCTAGTATACTGTACGACCTTATGACTACACATAGCTTAAGAAATGAGATGTTGAATGTTTTTAAGAAATTTTAATTTTTTAGAGATAGATGTGTTTTCTAGTTAAATTAACGAATAAAGATAAAAAAAAACTCTATTGTAAATGTTACAAGATTATACTATATGTTTTAGGAAAATTGGATTTAAATAATCCAAACTTTTGAGTGTTGGCCGACAATAATCCCTTTTTCAAAAATCACTCTCAGTGGTCCCAACTTTCATTATATTTATCAACACTGGTACTGCCGTTAAAAAACTTAACATCGTTAAGTTTTTGATCAATTTTTTTCAACCCCAATCTTTGATCCACCATAACTTCATCAAAATTTGATGAAAATTCATTTCGTAAGTTGCTATGAACTCCTGTTAAAAAAACCGAATATATAGCAACAAGAATCAATTAAAACCATTAAGAATTGGTCAATCCACCACTGTTGAAGCTTCAAGAAGAAGATGAAGTTGGGAAATTTGAAATCCGATCAAAACTTCATGAAAATTAATTCCGTAACTTGTTGTAGATTCTTGAGAACATGCCAAATCTGCTGGAATCGATTAATAGCACAAACAGAATGGAATTGATGCTCAATTTTTTTTATCCAAAGTCATGTAAAAGTAGTAACTTTGACGCTCTTGTTCATCATCATAACCTCTTTAAAACCTAAACAATATGGATATAGTTTTGTTTTGTTTTTCGTCACGAGTTCATAGCAACTTACGAATTGAAATTTCATCGAGATTTGAAGAAGTTATGGTGGATCAAAGATGAGAGTTGAAAAAAAATGGATCAGATTTAACGATGTTGAAGTTTTATAACGGCGAGACCACTATTGATAAATATGGTGAAAATTAAGACCACTGGGGGTGATTATTAAAAGTGACATTATTGCCGGCCAACCCTTAAAAATTGAAATTATTTAAATTCAATTTTTCTATGTTTTATAGTATAATTGTGATGTAAAGTAGAATTAGAGGGAGAATAAGAAACATGAATAAGAAACAACATGAATAATTTAAAATTGACTAAATAATTTCATTAAAAATTGTATTTGTAAAACATGGTTTGTTATAGAATGAGGTGTGGCAAAAACACTCCTTTATTAAAAAGGAAATAGTATAAAAGTTTCTAGCAATAATTAAAGAAAAAAATTATTATACTAAAGGAAAATGTTTATACAAAAATAGATAATACTCTCATATTTTTAATACACATGCACGCGAAATTAAACGAAAACTCATAACAATAAACATAACGCTAACAAAATAAAAAAAAATGAAGTAAAGCCTTAAAAAGACACATCGATAACAAAAAAGATCTAAAACTAACGAAAACTAAAAATAGACCTTAAACTTGTAACGATAACAAAAAAAAATGATCTAAAATAAAATAATAGAGAAAAATAAAAATAATTAAAAAACAAAAAAAGATAAAAAAGAAATGTTACTATTCATTACAACAAGTTAAAATTTATATATAGTAGTTACAAAAAAAAATCATATATCTCAAGCAACACAAATTAACACTTAAGTACTGAACTATGTCTTGATGAAATAACTAGGACTTGTCCTAATGGTAGCTGTTTATGAAAAGAAGACTCGACCACTCACGGATGTGGTTTTCCTGAAAATGAGCTCAACAATTGTTTTTGGCTCGGCTCCCGTATGGAGCTCTGTTTGCTCAGTAGACTCCATGCGGGGATCAACATTTTGTTTGTTGATCATAGATAAAATAAAAATAAATAAAACTATGTTTTGATGATCTTTTGTCTTTACTTATCTAAAACATAATCTATTTGACTATGTTTCTACTATGCAAAAACTGGAAACACCAACTTGTATTTTTGTTGACAACATGCAGTTTGACAAGTACGCTTCATCTGACGTCAAGAAGCTTGTCGCTAATGTCCAATCTGGAATCTACAAAACAAAACCTTTACTCCAACTACTGTTAATCATCGCCGAAACCGTTATTATACCGCTAATCACCATCACCATTTTCCTCCTCCAAACAACCAAATATCTCATTCAAAGCATCACCGCCACCATCACCATCAGATCTGTACATGTAGTCAGTACAACCCAAACCCCCCTTCAAAAAGATCTCACCACAACCCAAACACCCCTCCAGTCAGCACCACTAGCCGAAAGTATCCCGCTCGTAGGCAATGTAGCACCATCACTAGTCTCCAACCCAACCGATTTAGCCAACGCAACAAACTCTTTAGTCAACAAGAACCCATTACTCGGGGCGATTACCTCAACCGCTCAAAGCAGCCTCGACACCACCAAATCCCTTGTCCCGGACACCATTCTCCAAAAAGGTCCTGACTCAGCCAACCAAGCCCAAGACGCAACGAAGTCACTATTCGGTGGTATCACACTCGCTGGCAATGTAGCACAATCTTTAGTCAACAAGAACTTAGTACTCGAGGCGGTTAACTCGTCTGGGAACCAAGCCCAAGACACAACCAAGGCACTAGTCGGCGGTATCCCACTCGTGGGTGATGTAGCACTATCTCTAGTCACCAACCCAACCGATTTAGCCAACGAAATACTTAAAACGACAAACTCTTTAGTCAACGAGAACCCAGTACTCGAGGCAGTTAACTCGTCGGTAAACCAAGTTCAAGAGACCACCAAGTCATTCGTCGGCGGTCTCCCACTCATGAGCGATGTAGCACAATCTCTAGTAAACAACCCAATCAATTTAGCCAACGAAATACTTGAAACAACAAACTCTTTAGTCAACGAGAATCCAGTACTCGAGGCAATTAGCTCGGCCACAAACCAATCCCAAGACACAACCAAATCACTAGTTGGTGGTATCCCACTCTTGGGTGATGTAGCACAATCTCTAGTCACTAACCCAACCGATTTAGCTAACGAAATAATTGAAACATCAAACTCTTTAGTCAACGAGAACCCAGTACTCGGGGCAGTTAACTCGGCCGCAAACCAAGCCCAAGACACAACCACGTCACTAGTCGGCGGTATCACACTCGTGGGCGATGTGGCACAATCTTTATTCACCAACCCAACCGATCTAGCCGACGAAATAATTGAAACAACAAACTCTTTAGTCAACGAGAACCCAGTACTCGAGGCAGTTAACTCGGCCGCAAACCAAGTCCAAGACATGACAAAGTCACTAGTCGGCGGTATCCCACTTGTGGGCGATGTAGCACAATCTCTAGTCACCAACCCAACCGATTTAGCCAACAAAATGCTTGAAACAACGAACTCTTTAGTCAAAGAGAACCCAGTACTCGGGGCAGTTAACTCGGCCGCAAACCAATCCCAAGACACAACCATGTCACTAGTCAGCGGTATCCCACTCGTGAGCGATATACCACAATCTCTAGTCACCAACCCAACCGATCTAGCCAAAGGAATTCTCAACACAACAAACTCTTTAGTCAACGAGAACCCATTACTTGGGGCGGTTAATTCAGCTGCCCAAAACATCGGAAAGAATCTCAAGCCATGGGCATGAAAACAGCGTTGCAATCGGCTTACATGACACTGAAGCTTGATTAGATGAATGGTATTCGATTTTATCATATCAAATAACTAAATAATAGCATGTCTAAGTGTATTTGTATCTCCACATTATTGGTAATATATTAAAAACCCAAGTCATTAAAAAGTACAATCAGTTATCAACAATGAACACATTAAAGTGACCTTTAAACATTAAAAAGTGCATTTTCTTATTCAATTACAACATTTGTTTGTATCGTTTTAAGTTTGGTTTGTAAATATCAAGAACACTTTCCTTCATTTAACAAGTAATGGCGGCACATGGTTCCTCAATAAACACCCTTGCAATAATCTTAGCTTATTTTCAAGATGATTAGAAGACTCATTAATATAAGCCTATTTTCGAGATGATTATAAGACGACACCCGTTACACCCCCCCCCCCCCCCCATCCTACAACGCGGGCGGGTCTATTTACTTGTATCATATATAATGATTTTGAAATTGATTAAAGTGTTAGCTTGTGTCGCTTGTGTCAGGATGAAGCCCGGACCTTTGGAAGTGTTTTCGAAATTGATTATGTGAAATGGAACAATCAGGTGGGAGTAGACTACGTCCAGAGGAGTAGCCTACGACCCCTGGAAGGGGCCTCTGGCCTACCCTATGCCCCTGCTTAAATTTTCAACTTTTACTATCTACAAAGTTGAACTATTTGGCTAATGCACATGACTTGTTTCCATCCAAATGATTAATAAACATAAGCACTACCTTGATTAGGTATGTTTAGCCCCGGTGAGATTAACTATTGATAAGCATGATTATTATCATAAGTTGTGGAATATTGTTCAATTATTATTATCATAAACTAACATGTTACTGTCTTTATGGTAGGTAATGAATAGGCAGAGCCGGGATGCGATCAAGTCGAAGTTTTGAAGAACCGAACACTCGATTTCTAATGTTCTAAATGTTGTTCTCATTAAATAAATGAGGATAAGGGTTGTCTAAACTAAGGTTGTAATGGTTACATTTGATAAACCCGTTTTGTGGATTAAAATCTATCCAAGTATTGAAGTTATTTATTTTAAAAGACGAAATTTTTAGTGACCAAAAGTCGTATATGTATTCAAAACATGAAATAAGGGAATGGGCATTACATAAACAACTTTTTCTACTAATAATAATAATCGTTACACATACACGCGCACACACACACACATATATATATATATATATATATATATATCATTAATTATAAAATTACAAGACTAGAATAATACAACTAAATAATTAAGAATAGGAATTATATTCCACTACTTGATGTTATTTTAGGTTCGTATATGTTTTCTATATACGAATATTTGTAATAATTTGTAATTTGTAACATGTTCCACGAGTTTTCCAAAAGTAGTGTGTTTTTTTGGCTTCGCAATTCTACATAAACATTACCATCCACTTCTTCGTTCTTTGAAGGATCTTCGATGATCTTTATAAGACGCTTCGTCATTGTCTTTTAATATCATATGGTTTATACAAGTGATGTGCAAAAATCGATCTATAAAAATAAACTAGATCGATCTATAAACATAAACATTAGCAATTGGTAAATCGAGGTCGAACCCTAGAGACACTAAAAAGACGAAAGTAACTAATAAAAATAAATTACTGATTAATTGATGAAAATTGGTCTTTGATTTGAGAAATTAATTAACTAATTAAATTAACAAAATAAATTAACTAAAAATAATCTAAACTAAAATTAACGAATTACCTAAACTTACTAAAAATAGAAACTGCTAAAAATGGAAATTACTAAAAATGGAAAGCAAACCAAAGACTCAAAACCTAGAGACGAAAACCAGATATGATACGAAATACCACCTAAACCTAGAATCCTAGTTAATGCTAACGACTTTCCTTGACTATGACAATTCCGATTAAATCAGGATCTAAAGATACAACCTATAAGAAACCTACGAGCCCCCGAAATCCTCTCCGGACGTAACTGATAAGAATCCTAACGGTTGGAAAACGCTCACTGATTTGTTAGTTCACCTTTTAAGTACATCCTAACCGATAATTCTACCGCTCAATTTAATTGGTTCACCTTTTGGGTATTTCCCAATTCAATTACCCTAACCACCCGCGAAACTAATCTAAGGCACCTTAAGGAAATAGGAGCTACCTCTAACCACTATGAAGGTCACAACTAGCAAATTAACTAACTAATCTAGGGGACTTCCTTTTGAGACAATCCTGATCTAGACAATTAACCAACCCAACTAGTCGACAAGGTTATCCCCTTTTAAGTTCTAAACAAGGTAGAATATAGCAATCAAAATACTAATTATTAACCAATGTTCTAGTTCGGGACGTCTCCTAAACTATTCTCTAGATGAAAACGATAAAGCTAACACCTTTAGATGCATTACCCGACCCGAAAGACATTCGTAGGCAACACAAACACCAATCAATAACCAAAACCCTAATCATAGTACGCATAAGCAACAATCACAGCAGGTTAGAGGAATTTAATAGATTATCAATACATCAATTACTTGTCACAATCAAGGGAAAGTCGAAAACATTAACTAATCATCAATTGGTCTAGATGGTACAAGAAAATTAGCCAATCACAATCAAGATGTCTGAGTTTATAATAAGAACAGTAATATCAATCAGTAGCATGATCTGATCTAATAAAAACGGAAGTTAAATCGAAGTAATAAGAACCCGGGGAAGCGAATGGGAGTCGAATGCTTCAATCCTATGGCTCCAATGGCTTCAATCTCGATTTTCTGCTCCAGAATCGTCTCCTGGCTCTCTGAGTTACGGCCAGATCGAAGTTATTCGACTGGAGACTTCGAGTTGTATCTATAATTGAAAATTTAGGGTTTCCGGATTTCTAACCTCCAAGCGTATCGCTTGGAGGACTCATCATCATTAGGCGATACGCCTACGGGTGCTATGCGACAGATTAGTCGGGTCAACGTTTAAAACACCGCCTTTGACTTTCTCTAAACGCGCGTATCGCCTGGAACTTCAGGATCACTAAGCGATACGCCTACTACCTACTTTTCAGCACTTTTGCCTCTTTTATTCTTCAATTCTTCTCCAGTGCTCGTTTTCTCTCCTTAAGTGCACTCAAAAGACTCACAAAACGACTCAAAAACGTAAAGGAAAACCTATGTGTTTTGCAACACATCAACAAGCATGAATCATATTTCTAACTCTTAAATCATTCATTGCTTGTGGCTCAATCTATTATATCCTAACGACCTTTGAGGCCTGAGGATAACATATGCTCGCTTGACATCATTTTGTGCCACTTCCTGTGTTGCATTGATTCTTTTCCGTTTATCATCATGCGAGCAAGTAAATAATTTAACAATAGTTGACCAAGTTGGGTATACCCCATCTGTAAGATAGTACACGTGCATATATTCTACACCGTTACCTCAGATGAACAATTGAGTGTTTTTTTCTTGTATGAGAACATTGAATACCGTTACCCAACTTGGTAGAATATGTTGATGTTATTGTTAGAACGAGCGATGCTAAAGAGCGCGTGCATAAATCTTATGACACAACCATTTCAACCATAATCATACTCGGAGGCGGATTCATTATATGCCCAAGGGGTGGGAAGCCCCCCACTAAAAAAAATCTTGTTAGCGTAATTTTTATTTTGTAACTTAACTGAAAGTATTTAGTCCCCATGTGTTTTTTACTAGGCCCCTTACCAGAATGGGTTGTGTAGCAGTGTAGGTGTTGAAATCCATGTTCTTCAACATTAAGCTTTTGATAAAAGAATAAGTACAAGAAGATGAAGATGGAAGGGTTTATACAGAAATGGGGAAGATAAAGATGAAAAGGGAGATGTTTATGTCTTGAAAAAGGGGAACTTTAAATGTTTTTGTTACAAAGTTGTTCGGTAATTTAAAACTTTAGATGTTGTTAATAACTAGAAATCGACCGCGCGTTGCTGCGGATATCCGGGTATAACATGTGCAAGGTACACGGTAATGAAGTGGTAATAAATAAATGCACATAAAGTCTAAAATACTTGTAAAGAAACACAGGATCTCTAATTTAAATCGAAAAGTTTTAGCAGGATCAACGTTTGCAATCTGTGAAAAAATAAGGCGAATCAGTACGAAGACGATTATAAACGGATACCTTAGTACATGTAAGATAGTTTAAAGAAAACAAAAGGAGAGCACCAAAAAAAAAAAAACATACTATGAAACATTATTATTTCTGATTTAAACAAACTATGAAACATTATTCTGATGAAATTATTTGGAAGCATTTCCTGGCAGAGGTCATTCCGAACATGGTGGTGCAGATTCAACAGGGTCTGAATGCTAACCATGACTCTGGTTGACTTAACTGCGGGTTCGAGTCCGACTGACGACTCGCTAATAAATTAAGCGCTTTCGAGAGACAATCCGAGTAGTTGGTCAATAAAATTATTATCAACTATATCCATTCAAAATACTTAAAATTTCATATTCACCAATTTCATGGAATACAACTTATAATATGACCATTACACCCTTCGCACCTAGGGTCAAGTTTCTAGAGACGGAATGTTCACAAATGGAAAGCTTACCTTTGATAATGTAAAACTATTTTATTCAGTTTCAAGATCCAAGCTTTGATGGCATTGAGATATTGAATCAAGAAAACTAATCTATTGACTGAAACAAAAGCAAACTAAAAAGTCAGTCATAAGAGCGAAACTCAATTAAGTCACTTTGCATATCAAAAAAACAAAACCAAATAGAGAAAACAACCTAGGATTAGATTGTCTTTATCATCATTGCCATCATAGGCAGAAACACATAAAGCCAAGGATACCGACATACCAGCAAGAGAGAGCAACTGCAAGGCAAACTGAACGAAATTCGACCTGCAACAACAAAAAAACCGATAACGAATGAAGACAATCATCAGGCAAATGTATTCATCAGTTTAGTATTTGGAAATGCAGTACTGCTACTCACATATGTAGATATTAATAATTGGTTTATTTGGATTTTGATTAATTGATTCCTAATGGGAATTACATGAATGTTGTTGTCCACAGTTTTGAAAGTGGAGTTTCAACCTTAACCCATGGAATTGATGACCTATAAACTCAGAAGTGATTGAACTATTAGTTTTAGTGATAGAATAACGATTAATTATTATGTTTTGTGATCACAAACAAAGAGAAAACGAAATTATTCTACATATATTTAACCATAAACAAAGTTAAATTTTTAATAATTGGTAAACAAAAACTCAAACAGACACCAATCGTTAAGAAGTAACGGAAACTTGAAACTGTAAATCCGAGCATATGCTACTAATGAATCCAATAAGCCTAAACAATCTCAAAATCCATAAATTAATCAAACAAAACAACCCCAAAGTCACTCACACTAACAAAATGATGAAAGGGTAAACCACTAAACCTAAAAAGAAAAAGCTGCACACCTTTAAAGAGTAAACCACTGAACTAAAAGGAAAACAGTTGCATCACTTTTATGAGAAATTATAACCATGGACCCAAAGAAATGACCAACTGACTAAAAACGTGGCAAGTGATTCAAGTACACCATTAAAAAAAATAACATGGAAGAATCTTGCGGCGGGTAGCTGCTTTTTTAAAGTGTTTTTCCATTATTTTATGTTTTAGAACTAAGTACTGTCATTCATGTAGATGGATTAACTTTATCAGCATATTTTTTAACTCATTTCTATCTTTATATGTTAGAACCAATCTCCACCAACTGAAATTGGATTGGTTTAAAAAAAGATATTGATGTATGCTATAAAAGATATTTACTCTCTCATGTTTTTTTTTTTGAACGGCGTTTGGAACTACTCCCCAAATCTCCAATACCCGAGTGAGCCTTCCTGAGACGGGATTGCAACCGTCCATACTGATTTTGACACTCCAGGCTTGGCTCACCCAGGAACACCATCAAGGAGGAAACTCACCAATTGAGAAAAACCCCCTTGAGTCAGGTTTGAACTTGAGACCTCAAAGTCTCCAAGCTCTAACCTTCATTCCCATACCATTGATGTTTTAGTTTCCACTAAAAGTTGCATTGAAAGAGATAACAAAAAATCATAATTATTTTTCTAAGTATATCATACCTGTAAGTGGTCATTTAATTTGTATTAACTCTAAACCTGCAAAAGCTTTGATCTTGCCGAGCATATGCCTGACCAATTAACCTCCAACCACCACCACTAATAACAACGCACATCATTACTCCCCTTGCAGACAATATAGTTGTCTAATTAACTTTTTTGCAGCCTTGAGAAAGAAAAAGAAAAATTAGGACCTGTTGTTATTTTCCTAAACAATAAGACATCAATAGGGTTGTTATTAAAATTTATTGAATTTTATACACAGTTTGATTTTCATAGAGTCAAACATATTCAACAAAATTGATTTGAGTATTCTTTTTTTCATTGATGCTTCTAGGCAATTGTACTGGTTTGTTTGGTACTTAAATTGGTTGGGTAAAGTCAATTCCATTTCTATTTCTTTAAGGTCTATTCTATTTATACACCCATAAAAAGACAAAAAAATGCTATTTGCACACCCCAATACGCTGAGTATTGGCTAATACGCACCATATAAGGAGTCAATACGCAGAGTATTAGCCAATACGCAGCGTATAAAAAGTACAGCCCCCCTGATTTTTATGTCGGCGGCGTCCAAAAAAGGCAAATACGCTGCGTATTCGGCTATACGCAGCGTATTCGAAGTCTAAAAATGGAAAAGGGTGTACAAATAGTAGGTCCCTTCTTTAATATGTGAGGCACTTTGACTTTTAGAAAGTCAATGTCATGTCAATCCAACTTTATAACTGCCTGCATTTCTATTTCTATAATAGGATGGCAGCCTGGCTTTCATAAAAGCAAACATGTTTGACCTTGCAGCCCATTAAAGGATGTGTATAACCCATAAACCATTTGAAGTCACAACTATTGCTGATAAACTAAAAAAGCATTTCATTCTGCAAAAATCTATACACATAGTTTGAAGCTCTTATTACCAACATAGTGACATGTTTATAAAAAAAAAAGTGGAAAATGAACAACATACAGCCTATAAACACACTTTGTCTACCAAGCACCCAAAGGCTAAAACCTCACACATACAATTTGACCAAACCCATAGGACCCAAATTTGACCACACCCAATTATTGAAAAATTTGTCAAACCCCCAATCCCTTTCTCAAGAAAGTTCCATAAATCCAGCAGAAATATGTTATGTCAAGTTGTGTACTACATGAATTGCAAGCTGTAAATTAATCAGGATTTGTCAATCTGGGAAAGGGGTAAACCCAAAAAAACCATTGCTTGATCAAAATTGAAATCAAACTGGCCTATAGGCCTGATTTTGCAAGAAAATTTTGTTAATTTATTTCATAGGGATGAGGAAGAAAATGGATCAAAGTAGTCTGTAGGTCAGTCTCCGCCTCAAACAAACGTGTGAAACTACATGTTTTCGGATCTGGTTTCTCATTCATGCCGGTGGAGAAAATCATCACACAATAATACAAAAAGAACTCATCAGATTTCAGATTTTCAGTCTATTTTTTTAAAATCAAGAGCTAATTAATTACCTGTTCAGGCTTGAGGAACACAACGTTCCCTACGACGATCACGTAACCCGAATCGTCGAGCGCTTTCGCCAAATCTGAAGAATCAGATCAACAATTAGACCCTTCAGAGTTTAAAATATCAATCACCACATTCTTTGATTTGGTACCTAATAATCTAATTTAACAGATAAGATAAATAGCTTTACCAAGGTGAGCCAAACTGTTTCTTTTAACAGTTGCTTATTAGAAAGGTAAAAATGTAAGATCACTTTTATATTCTGATAATATTACCTGTATTGCCTTGATTGCTGGGGATGTAGATCATGGGCTGCACAGAAAAGGCGAATTTGTGTTGGTGTTCTAAATTGTAAAGTAAAATCATTGCAAAAAAGAACTAATACATTCCATGTTTTCAGTTTGGTGCAAAATTACCTGGGCTGTTGAGAGGGCTGCGGCTGGTCAATGGGCATCACCATGGGCGGATCACCTTTATCTGTTTTGTCGCTGCCTTCATATCAATGTAGGATGCATACAGCAAAGCAGTGCAAGTAAAATGTGTTCAAACTACTGTTTTCCCTTTAATCTGTTGTACTG
This sequence comes from Deinandra increscens subsp. villosa, assembly GCA_039602395.1. NCBI lineage: Eukaryota > Viridiplantae > Streptophyta > Magnoliopsida > Asterales > Asteraceae > Deinandra > Deinandra increscens. Next base: position 18,290,786 of record JBCNJP010000018.1, read on the forward strand.
TTCATACAATTAGAACTTCTTAAACATGTAAAAACAGTACACATCTCTGCATATATGATTTTAAATCAACATTCTTTTTAGTGTGACTCCAGATATGATCAATGAAAGAAAAAGTAAAATAAAGGACCTAATAGCATATCTGATCATTGCAAACTATTCATAACCATTCAAAAGATAAAATTCAACATCTCAATCCATATCAAGCTTCGAAGAACTCAATTACGATGATCATAACCATAAAAAAATGCTGAAAAAAGTTGTGGCTTAACATGGTTTCACCTTAATTTCCAAGGAGCCTACGTTTGAATATGGAAAATCACTATTTTGTAGTTAGTAGGCAGATACATTGGTTTTTGAGAAGGCCTCATAGGTGCTCTGGTCTGACGAATTGCAGCAAATAACATAGTTAGTCAGAGGACCCCGTTGTGCATACCACTAATTCAAACAAACGTTTACAATCATCGGGTTCTATTAATGTATATTTCAATTGAGATAAGCAAGAAGGTAGTTCATGCCATTAAGATTATAATCTGGGCCATGTATAGTGCAATTTCAACCATGGGTTATCCTCGTATATTTCAATTTTAGGAACCCCTTTTTTTTCTCATATGAATTTGCTTTTTTCTTTAGTTATTCCATACAAATAGACCACATATTTAGCTGTCGTAAATAAAACTAATGTATAAATTAGTTTTACTATTGGAAAAAGTTTGTAAAAGGCTTTAGGCAATTAGTGCCCAGCCTGTGTGACTATATACCCATTTGACCCATTGGATAACCCAACCTGTGTGACAATACACTCATTTGATCCATTGGATAACACGACACAAAAACAACACAAACTCTGCACGCAAAAGAAGGCAGGCCCACTTTCTATCCTTAGGCAAACAGAGCATAAGCATAAAAAAATAAACTTATGAACACCAAAGGCAAACATAACACTAAAGTTGAACATACCTACTCCCAAAGCACGGAACAGCCACACCACCAAAGAAACGCGAACCTGTAACAAATATACACAAACTTTTCAGAGCACCGAGACAGCAGATATGATTCCACGAACCATAAACCAGCAAATAAAAAAACAAACATAATACATATGCAATAATAAAGATAGAAAAAAAAAACAGGGCCATGGGCAAAGCCATGTAGAACCTGTTAACTTAAAGAAACAAAAATTAACGCAAACACCACGGGAAAACCATAACTTTGAAGCTTTATTTCTTATAAATACTCAAAATTTACCTGGACTTTGCTTTTGATAATTTATCCTCAATTCAATTTGCTATTTATTTTAGTTTTTTATAAGGCAATTTTGCAGCCCGTGAACTGTGTTTGTACACAACTTTTAAAATTTAAAAATAAATATAGCTTTACACAAAATATCCCCATGGTCAAACCCATTAAAAAAAAACTGAACAAATAAAATTCAACATCTTCTCGTGGCAAGCAAACAAACCAACAATATAACCACACAATAACCAGTAAGCCAGACCTCTTTTTTTTTTAAGGTTTATAAATCTCACATGCTAACCTTTTCAGACAAACAGCCCACCGAAGATAGCAGCACCTCATATGCCGGCTGTTTCAGACAAACAGGCCAGAATAGACAGCAGCACAAACAGCAACCACCCATACAAACCAAAGGCGTTTAAACAAACATCCTCCATGCACAACCATTGAACACAAAGCTCATTATAAAAAATGATAATATTATGAGAGTACAATGTTTGGAAATCAGATAAACAACCCTCCCAGTGATCGAGTTCTTCGAGATACCCTAAGCCCTAAATATTATATATTAGGGGGAGGGGGTGGAATCTGATGAGCTTATATTATATGAAATCGATTAAAAGAGTAGCAATAAGAAATCAAAATCATATCAACAAACAAAAGAAGGTACCTGCGGACATCAATCTCATCTCCTCTGTGTGCGGCCATTTTAGTTTATTCCCTGAAAAACAAAAGCAAAACAACACCTCAAAGAGAAACCCGTTTCAAATCATAACCAATTTATAGGATTAAATGCAGCCAATAACCTCAAATTAGATGAAATTAAATGATAATAAATAAAAAACCACAACAAAGTTCCTAAACGGCTGCAAGAAAAAAGAGTCTTTGATAGAGACAATCAATTTCGTTAACATTAGTGTGTGTATACAAACAGAAGCTTCACACTAACCTCGAACAAATTACGTAAAACACAACAGAGGAGTCAAAATTACCTTAACGATTTGCCACTGCCGGTAGCCATAACAACTAAACTGTCTTTTCCCTGAGACCTGCGATGAATGGGACGAAGCGAGCACTTTTAGGATTACAAAAAGCAGCGATTAACTAAAGTCTACATACCCCGGTTAATTGATGTTGTTGATTCTGATTTCAGAACTTAACGGCGGCTGCGAGATCATTAGAGGAACCTGGTCTAACCGGAAATCGGTGAAACCAAAGGCGAAGACGGAGTGCAGTGGCGGAGCACCAAAATAGACTTCAGCGGCAGAGGGCGGAGCACCAAAATAGACTTCGGCGGCGGAGAGCGGAGTGGATTTCTTCACTTCAGCGGCGATAAAGGGAGATGCTAGGGTTACGAACGGGGAAAAAGTATAGCGATGGCGAATCTGTTACAGATTGGAAGAAGACAGCGCCTCTTGGAAATTAGGGTCGCGAAGAAGGAAAGTCTAAGGGAAGAACCCTCGCCTTCTCGTTAGTGTTTTGGAAGAGGTAGACGAAGATAATGTGAAGTTAAGAGAGAGAGAGAGCAAGGCGTGTTTTACACGCTGGGTTGAAGATGGGTCAATCCAGATCCAAATCAGGATCCGAATGGCACGAAAGCATATGTCGCTTTCTCTATTGTATATATATACAATATACTTCTCCTTCACCTTTATGATAATCATTTTCAAAATAGTTTTTTAAAGAAATGAAAAATAGAGCCTGAAGCAAGATAGCAGAGAAAAGAGCACACAATCCAAATAAGAGCCGAAAAATAGAGCCTCAAACAAGATAGTAAAGAAGAGGGCACACAACCCAAATAAGGGTAAAATTCCAACCACATATGCTCTATCTCATCGTGGGATTATTATCATGACCCCATTATGCACTCTCTGCTCGGAAACGAATGAAACTTATGATCACCTTTTCACCAGGCGTCAACGGACACATGAATTATGATCACTAATATCATCTTGGATAAAGACATTACCCATCTTTGCGTTTGAAACATAAGATCTCGTTACCTTTCATATCTCGACTCATGGTAATGAAAAAAGAAGAAGCTTATTTGTGCCATCATTCTTATCGCTTGTTGATGTATTTGAAGAACAAATAATGATTTGATATAATGATTTGATCTATGAGAACAAAATGACTACAACAATGCAACTAGTTGGGGAAATAAAGACCCTCTCACATCTTTGAACGAAAAGTATAGCAACACATGGATAGACTCGGAGACTTGGTATAATTTCTCGTTTCAAATATTTTTTTTCCATTTCTTGGGTGCTTGTCATTTTCTTGTACATTGTATTTTGCTAGCTTCTCCTAGCCCTTTTTATCAATGTTCTTCGTGTTCAAAAAGTAAATAAATAAAGGGAGTTGTTAAATGTACCAAGGTAAATATGTATAAAGAAGATTAAATTTTGCTAGCTTCTCCTAGCCCTCTCACATTTTAGTAGTGTATTTAAAAATTAGATGCCAAATCAAAATGTGATTTATAATTAAGTGTTCTCAAGTAAATATGTATAAAGAAGATTAAATTTATACTAAAGGGTCTTTGGGATAACACTAATTGGTATTAGATAAAACTGTCTTTTCATTTTCAAATAGTAAGGATTTAATGTTTCAATTCATGTAGTAGGAAAAATACTACTATTTTTTATAACGAAAACTTGATTTATTATTTATTATTAATTAGATAAAAATATACTAATATATTGTAGCTTTTCTAACACCAATTTCTAGATTTTGTAAACTAAATACATCACTACCTATAGCATCTAGAGTTTATACATGCATGATTTAAACTATAACTTTTTGGTTGTAGAGTATACATGCATGATCTAAATGGAACATAAGCCGGAATGGCAAAAGGGTTAGGTTAAGTGTTCGAGTTTGATTGTTGATTGAGGTTTTGTGGTTGATTGGAGTTTTGGAAAAGAAAAAAAAGGATTGAGTTGATTGTTGTATGGACTATGGATTCATGATATTGGAGAAAAAGATGAAGATGATTGTAAAATATGGGCAGTACGTACACCCTAAGAACAAGAGATTCTAGCTTATGTATCTATCTAATGTAAGCAACTAAGCATATACATGTGTGCTTCAAATCGTTTTACCCGACTCATTTTGCTATGTTTTTTTTCCTACGATTTAAATTTTAAACAAGATTGTATTTTAAGTTCCATTCGGACATTCAGTATACTGCCGGATTCAACGACCCGTTTCACTGACTCAATATAATTGTTTTAGTTAAACTATTTTAATTGCCCCGTTTTTTACCCCCGCTAACGAGAAATTCTGAATCCACCACTGATCATATTGTCTCAAGCACCGGTTTTGATTCCGATTTGTCAAGATTTGATAATCAAAACCAAGATACCAAAACAGTGATTTATTACTCACAATCAAATATTCAACACTCAAGAGTTCTCTAAACATTATAGACACAAAACCACAAATATGGTAATTTAATCAAGAAGCTATAGCTCTCACAAACAAACATTACGACCTACAAGAACTAACAGATTCACCGTATTGATGAATAATTTTTTTAAATTTTTTTATTTTTTATGTAAAACACTTTATACCTAACTTTTCATTAAAAGCAAAAGCGTACAACACAAAAAGGAAATACTATATTTGAGAGAACAAAAGATATATTTGTAAACGAAGACTTGGATCACTGATGAAGAAAGAAATAAACCTGATCGTTGCTAACAAGAGGCAGAGGTGATTTTTTGATTCTCTATATTCGTCATAAACCATATCACTGTCTTTATATATCAGCAGCCCCTTGAACCCTTGACCAATCTTTAGCTTCAGTCCGGTTCAACATTCAGTCCACTTCAACACAAGCTCATGCCTCACCATGTGTAACTGTAACACCCCAAAATCTAAAGGTAATAAATATATATGTTTTTATATATATATTTTTTATATGTGAGAATATGTGTCGTATATGTGTTTATGTGATTAACATGTTAATATGTTAAGAAATGCGATTTGAAGTTATAACAATATACTATGCATAAGGTAAGTGTTTATCGGGTTAGATTATTAAGAAAAATTACATGTTTATATAAATATATGTCAATTCTCATGATTAGTCACCATGCTAGGTGTCAATTCTCATGCTTAGTCACTAGGACACTTGTAAGAAGCATGTGAGACACTCTTAGCTATAAATAGACCATGGATCCATCCATTTTTCCTTGCTAATTCACCTAAAATCAACCTAAAACCTCTAAGAAACCTCAAGAACACCAAAAACACTCTAGCTTGCATTCTTGAAGATTCAAAGGGAGTTAGGAGCCCATCTTCTGGAATAGATCAACTTAAGGTATGTTTAACATAAGCCTTCAATTAGTTTCATTATTCATAACACTTAGATATGCCTTTTAAGAATAATGCAAGATTAAGGTTCTTGAACATGTTTTGTTAAGATTGGGAGTTCTAGTGGGAATCATGGGTTGAAATTTGGTATGAAGCCTTAGAATAAACATGTTTTAAGAAAGCCTTAAGTTAGTTCATGTTTAAAGAAGGTTTGGTATGGTTTCACCATGTTGGTTTATCAAGAACAAGTAAACCAAGAACAAGTAAACCAAGAACAAGAACATAAACATTGGTGTTTTGATCATAGTAATTCCGCCTCCTGGTCGTGATAACGCCTATACGGTCGGTCATGATCATCACCAAACTAAAACACAAATATGGGTGATATCTCATAGTAATCCCGCCTCCTGGTCGTGATAACGCCTATACGGTCGGTCATGAGAATCACTCATCAAGGACATAAAGGCTTGGGCAAGGGTAATAATATTCAACAAAAGAACATGATTATATATATGTACCAAGTATATATAAGTTAAAACATGGGTTTTGATAAAGTATTGAATGTACCGAGTTACTCGGATATCTAGAAGTTGGTGCGGACTGGAAGGGTGGCGCCTGTACACTGGGGTTTCTGGCATAGTGGCGTTGTCGCATAAATTCCAACTGGGACATGGCATACGCTTCACTGGGCGATCCCGGAGTGAGCGTTTACTTATAGGAATGCACCTCTTCATAAGTATCACTAAAATAATATTTTTTCCCATAAAGGGCAAAACGGTCATTTTTGACAAATGAATGTTAAACCAACAAGTGGTTGGGTTTAGGTTAAAGGGTTAGTCTTAATGACCATTTGTAATCTCTAGGATGTCTTTCTAGGGACATCACGTTAAAGCAAGTTAGATTCACGAAGGAATAAGCCAAGTAACTACTTCGCAACCTAAGGTGAGTTCTATGAGCCCTGTTTTATATTGCTTAAATGCTTTAAACTGTTTTGGGCTGATATACATAACGTCTTGTGTAAATACTTTCTACTGTTTATAAAGTATTGATATATGTGAAATGTTTACGATGTTACTTGCCTTTAGTGATTAAGTAATGAAAGGATTAGTGGAAAGTAGGATTACTAGGAAGATGTTTAAATCAGATGATTAGACGTCTTAAGAGTAGTAATCCACCAGGGAAAGTAAGATGTCCATTAACAGGGTTCTATTTAGCTAAGTAGAACATGTTAAGGATGGTAATTAGTAAGGTCACAAGGGTTGTCAAGTATTAAGTGGGGGCTTCTGAAATAGGGAGTTTTATAGTGTTTTTCCTGAAGTGTCGGCAAAGCAGGAATGAAAGACCACTGTCATGTGAGGATCAAGCAACACTATTCCCCGAGATGGTACTTGAGACGAGAAGTGACAAAAAGATACATTAGGACAGGTTCTTAATGTGAGGCGAAGATGATAAGGTTATAGAAGGTTATTCTATTCACGAGGTTTATAGAATGATAGGGTAGATGTAATCTACTAAGTATATGGATGATTATGTGTAAACCTATGATACTTTATGCTTAATTGTCTGTTTGCAGAAATGGTTTGATTGACCCAAATAGTATGTGTTCGAAAGGTAAAGTTTTCCAAAAACTTAGAACTCACCAGCGTAAGTTGACTTGTTAAGTTATGTATGTCAGATGAGGCTGGACCATCGGATCGAAAAGGGAAAGCTGAGATGTGAGTAGGAACTAGGGGGCGTACACTATCAAGACAATGTCAAGCTATCAAGAGAAGACATTTTCAAAGACTGGCATGGAGATATTTTTCTCTCTTTTATTTGTCTCTCTTACTATGTAATGCTTGGCATATGAATAAAAGTTTTTATTTCCGCTGCTTTAGTTATCTCTGTTGTACCTTGTGTTCATGAGTAAATCCGATGCGTGACCGCTCCTAGGGCCAAGTCTGGGAGTGGGCGTCACAAGTTGGTATCAGAGCCTTGGTTTAAGAGATTTAGATACTATTGCGGTGTCTAGACTTAAACTAGGACTCTGGGAAGGCCAAGTAAGATGAGACAAATGCCAGTATTGATAGTTATGCCCATAGGTAGAGCGTTGCATTAGGAACATAATAGACGGGATTTAGAGTATATGGGTATGGGAAATACCCAATTGCAATTAGCTACTGCAATTTGGTATTAACTATATAAGTATATCTTAAATACTGGTTATTATGAGGCCAAGTGCGAGATAATTCATTTGACGATAGGATACGTTGTCAATGGAAGTAGGAACTTAGGATGGGGACACTAAGAATGCATGTGAATTGGTGTAGCTAAGTTTTGAAGACATCATATATAAATAAACGTATTGACGTCTGCGCTTATCTGTCTATCATGTATTCAAAACTTGGAAACTCTACGTCACATAAATTCTAAAATGTCACTCATCTTAATGTAGGAAATGGCTAGAGGAAGTCATAGCAATGACGGTAGAATAGTTAGAAGAACCACTCGTGCAAATCCCGAGCCTGAGAGTAACGGTGGAGCTAGTACGTTTACTAGTGAGCAAGTAGCAGCTATTGTCGCTCAAGCAATAGCTCAGCTCCAAGGAGGCACCGGTAGAGCCAACGGAGCTCGAGGAGGAGGAAACAACAACGGGAATATTGGTGGAGGAGACAACTCCAGAGATAGGAGGGAAGAACAAGGAAGTCAAGGTTGTTCTTTGAAATCATTCAGCGGATGTAGACCCCCAACCTTCGAAGGGAAGAGAGATGCGGTTACAACCATACGATGGATACGGGAAATGGAAGCAACAATCGACATTAGCGAGTGTCGAGAGGACCAAGTGGTAAAGTATGTATCACACTTCTTCGTGGGAGACGCATTATTTTGGTGGGACTCCGTTAAGCAGTCCCGAGGAAGTGAAGCCATTACCGCTATGAGATGGAACGATCTAAAGGAGATCGTGATGAGCAAGTTTTGCCCAAGGCATGAGCTAGATAAGATTGAGATGAACTTTCTTAGGTTAGAGGCGGGCAACATGACTCATCAAGAGTTTACTAGCAAATTCGACCAGATGGCGAGATTGGTACCAAGGCTGGTTACCCCCGAGGAAGAAAAGATAAAGAGGTATGTCCAGGCCCTTCCACCAGAGGTAAGGAAGATTGTGAAGCCTCACGCTCCTAAGACCTACCAGGAAGCTATCAACCTCAGTGCTACTCTTTATGAGGAAGAGTATGGAGATGAAGGTAGACCAGGGGAGCAAAAGAGGAAGTGGTCTGAGGAAGGTTCGAAAAAAAGAAATAGCAGTCACTTTAAGAAGTCAAAGAATGGTTCGAAAGGCAGCAAGTCTTTATGCCCCATGTGTAACAAAACCCACTCTGGAGAATGCAGGTCAGGTTCATCTGGTTGCTATAAGTGTGGGAAGGAAGGTCACTATGCTAACCGTTGCCCTGACCAGAGGAAGTGTTTTGAGTGTGGAAGCCCCGATCATATCAGGACAAATTGCCCCAAGTTGGTGAAGAATTCAGAACCACCAAAGGCGAAAGAGGCTCCAAAGGCGAAGGGTAGAGCTTATACCCTGACTACCACCGAAGCCAAGATAACACCCGATGTAGTTTCAGGTACGTTTCTCGTTAATAATGTGCCTGCTTCTGTGTTATTTGACTCTGGTGCTAGTAGGAGTTTTGTTTCGCATGAATTCTGTGAGATATTTGATCGACCAACTGTTAAGGCTAATAGACCATTCGAGGTCGAGATTGCCTCAGGGAAAAGTATTAGGATTACTGAGGTAGTAGATAACTGCCTAATAGAGTTAGAAGGGTACAAACTACCTATTAAGTTATTCCCTATGGCGTTAGGAGGTTTCGATGTTGTGTTAGGAATGGATTGGCTTGCAGAGAACGATGCACAAATTATCTGTAACCAAAAGAAGGTTCAACTTCGAACGCCAACTGGGCAATTCATATCAATTTATGGGGATCGTGATAGCTCAGCAGTAGAGATCATTTCAATGATCAAGGCGCAGAAGTTCATAAGACGAGGATGCAAGGCGTACCTTGCTTATGCTATCGATTCGAGGGTGAAGACTAAGGGATGTGCCGGTAGTATGCCAATTTCCAGACGTGTTTCCAGAAGAACTACCTGGCATCCCTCCCGATCGAGAGATAAAGTTTAGGATTGACTTAGTGCCAGGAGCCCAACCCGTAGCGAAGTCACCTTATAGGTTAGCTCCATCAGAGATGAAAGAGTTGATGTCACAATTAGAAGACTTGCTTGACAAAGGGTTTATAAGGCCAAGCATCTCACCTTGGGGTGCTCCAGTGCTTTTTGTCAGAAAGAAGGATGGAAGCATGAGAATGTGCATCGACTATAGGGATCTAAATAAGCTAACCATTAAGAATAGATATCCTTTGCCTAGGATCGACGATTTATTCGACCAGCTACAAGGAGCGAGTTGGTTCTCTAAGATAGATCTAAGGTCAGGATATCATCAGCTCAAGATTAGGGATGAAGATATCGAAAAGACAGCTTTTCGCACGCGTTATGGTCATTATGAATTTTTGGTAATGTCATTTGGGTTGACCAATGCCCCTGCAGCTTTCATGGATCTCATGAATAGAGTGTGTCGACCTATGTTGGACCGATTTGTAATTGTGTTCATAGATGACATTTTAATTTATTCCAAGAATGAGCAGGATCACGCGATGCATTTAAAAGAGGTTCTAGAGACCTTAAGGAAGGAAAAGCTATATGCCAAGTTTTCGAAATGTGCATTTTGGCTTAAGGAAGTCCAATTCCTCGGTCACGTGATAAACGCGGATGGCATTCTTGTAGATCCAGCAAAGATCGAGACGGTAATGAGTTGGAAGCCACCTAAGACGCCTTCAGAGATTCGTAGTTTCTTAGGTCTTGCCGGCTATTATCGTAGGTTTATTCAAGACTTTGCAAGGATTGCAACGCCACTGACTAAGCTAACCAAGAAGGACACTAAGTTCTTATGGGGACCTAGTCAGCAGAGTGCGTTTGAGGAGTTAAAAGCCAGATTGACTCAGGCACCGGTATTATCCTTACCGGATGGGTCTGATGATTTAGTAGTGTACTCTGATGCTTCTTATCAAGGCTTAGGTTGTGTTTTGATGCAGCGGGGCAAAGTCATTGCCTACGCATCAAGGCAACTAAAACCTCATGAGACAAACTATCCAACTCACGACTTAGAGTTGGCGGCCGTTGTGTTTGCTCTCAAGATATGGAGGCATTATTTGTACGGGGTAAAGTGTACCCTCTACACTGATCATAAGAGTTTAAGGTACTTCTTCGAGCAAAAGGATCTTAATATGAGGCAGCGTAGATGGTTAGAGTTGATCAAGGATTACGACTGTGAGATTATGTATCACCCAGGTAAGGCCAACATAGTGGCCGATGCTTTGAGTAGAAAGGAGGATCATCCTCCAATCAGGGTGAAGTCATATAAGTTAGTCGTTACTCCTGATTTTCTGGTCCAACTTCGAAGAGATCAGTACGATGCATTGAAGGACGAGAACGTCAAGAAGGAAAGGATGGTAGGACAAGTTGGAAGCTTAGTAGAAAACGAGTTTGGAGTTAAGACTAGGTACGGTCGAATGTGGGTACCGCTTTTAGGTGAGATTCGCGGTAAGATCTTAGATGAAGCTCATAAGTCACGCTATTCAATTCATCCTGGTGCGACCAAGATGTACCAAGACTTAAAACGAGACTATTGGTGGCCGGGTATGAAGTTTAATGTCATGCAATATGTGAATAGGTGTTTGACTTGCGCAACGGTTAAAGCTGAGCATCAAAAGCCTTATGGAAAGCTTCAACCTCTGAAGATTCCCGAATGGAAGTGGGAACATATCACGATGGACTTCATAACCAAGCTACCCAAAACAGCTAAAGGTTATGACACCATCTGGGTGATAGTGGACAGGCTAACAAAAAGTGCTCGTTTCTTACCTATAAAAGAAACACATTCTTCTGAAGAGTTAGCTACGTTGTTCACAAAAGAGATTATTGCTCAACACGGAGTGCCAGTAACTATTGTTTCTGATAGGGATACGCGGTTCACTTCGCGGTTTTGGAAGAAATTCCATGAGCAAATGGGGTCAAGATTGCATATTAGCACGGCATATCATCCTCAGACGGATGGACAAAGTGAGAGGACGATACAAACTTTGGAAGATATGTTGCGTGCATGCATTATTGACTTTGGAGGAAGTTGGGATAGTCACCTACACCTGGCAGAGTTCTCATACAACAATAGTTATCATGCTAGCATAGGTATGCCACCGTTCGAAATGTTGTATGGTAGGAAATGTAGAACTCCAGTGTGTTGGGGTGAAGTAGGCCAGCGAGAGCTAGGAAGCAAGGATGAGGTTCAGAACATGGCTCGAAACCTTGATGCAATCAAGGCACGATTAAAGGCTGCTCAAGATCGACAAAAGTCTTATGCAGATAAGAGGAGGAGGCTTATAGAGTTCCAAGTAGGAGACTTCGTGTTATTAAAAGTGTCTCCATGGAAGAGTATTATTCGCTTTCGCAAGAGGGGCAAGTTAGGCCCGAGGTTCGTAGGACCTTTTAGAATTGCTGAACGTGTAGGAGAAGTTGCTTATCGACTAGATCTACCTGAGGAAATGTCTGGAATTCACCCAACATTCCATGTATCACATTTGAGGAAGTGTGTGGTGGATGAGTCGCAAATAATACCCTTAGATGAGATAGAAATCGATGACACGTTGTCACTTGTGGAAAGGCCCGTTGCTATTATAGATCGGTATGAGAAAAAACTTAGGAATAAGACTATTCCAATGATTAGGGTGCAGTGGATGCACAAGAAGGGTTCTGAGTCTACATGGAAAAGAGAGGACGAGATGCGAAAATCTCATCCTGAGTTGTTTGGAGTATGAACAGGTTTCGAGGACGAAACCTTGTTTAAGGAGGGGAGAGTTGTAACACCCCAAAATCTAAAGGTAATAAATATATATGTTTTTATATATATATTTTTTATATGTGAGAATATGTGTCGTATATGTTTTTATGTGATTAACATGTTAATATGTTAAGAAATGCGATTTGAAGTTATAACAATATACTATGCATAAGGTAAGTGTTTATCGGGTTAGATTATTAAGAAAAATTACATGTTTATATAAATATATGTCAATTCTCATGATTAGTCACCATGCTAGGTGTCAATTCTCATGCTTAGTCACTAGGACACTTGTAAGAAGCATGTGAGACACTCTTAGCTATAAATAGACCATGGATCCATCCATTTTTCCTTGCTAATTCACCTAAAATCAACCTAAAACCTCTAAGAAACCTCAAGAACACCAAGAACACTCTAGCTTGCATTCTTGAAGATTCAAAGGGAGTTAGGAGCCCATCTTCTGGAATAGATCAACTTAAGGTATGTTTAACATAAGCCTTCAATTAGTTTCATTATTCATAACACTTAGATATGCCTTTTAAGAATAATGCAAGATTAAGGTTCTTGAACATGTTTTGTTAAGATTGGGAGTTCTAGTGGGAATCATGGGTTGAAATTTGGTATGAAGCCTTAGAATAAACATGTTTTAAGAAAGCCTTAAGTTAGTTCATGTTTAAAGAAGGTTTGGTATGGTTTCACCATGTTGGTTTATCAAGAACAAGTAAACCAAGAACAAGAACATAAACATTGGTGTTTTGATCATAGTAATTCCGCCTCCTGGTCGTGATAACGCCTATACGGTCGGTCATGATCATCACCAAACTAAAACACAAATATGGGTGATATCTCATAGTAATCCCGCCTCCTGGTCGTGATAACGCCTATACGGTCGGTCATGAGAATCACTCATCAAGGACATAAAGGCTTGGGCAAGGGTAATAATATTCAACAAAAGAACATGATTATATATATGTACCAAGTATATATAAGTTAAAACATGGGTTTTGATAAAGTATTGAATGTACCGAGTTACTCGGATATCTAGAAGTTGGTGCGGACTGGAAGGGTGGCGCCTGTACACTGGGGTTTCTGGCATAGTGGCGTTGTCGCATAAATTCCAACTGGGACATGGCATACGCTTCACTGGGCGATCCCGGAGTGAGCGTTTACTTATAGGAATGCACCTCTTCATAAGTATCACTAAAATAATATTTTTTCCCATAAAGGGCAAAACGGTCATTTTTGACAAATGAATGTTAAACCAACAAGTGGTTGGGTTTAGGTTAAAGGGTTAGTCTTAATGACCATTTGTAATCTCTAGGATGTCTTTCTAGGGACATCACGTTAAAGCAAGTTAGATTCACGAAGGAATAAGCCAAGTAACTACTTCGCAACCTAAGGTGAGTTCTATGAGCCCTGTTTTATATTGCTTAAATGCTTTAAACTGTTTTGGGCTGATATACATAACGTCTTGTGTAAATACTTTCTACTGTTTATAAAGTATTGATATATGTGAAATGTTTACGATGTTACTTGCCTTTAGTGATTAAGTAATGAAAGGATTAGTGGAAAGTAGGATTACTAGGAAGATGTTTAAATCAGATGATTAGACGTCTTAAGAGTAGTAATCCACCAGGGAAAGTAAGATGTCCATTAACAGGGTTCTATTTAGCTAAGTAGAACATGTTAAGGATGGTAATTAGTAAGGTCACAAGGGTTGTCAAGTATTAAGTGGGGGCTTCTGAAATAGGGAGTTTTATAGTGTTTTTCCTGAAGTGTCGGCAAAGCAGGAATGAAAGACCACTGTCATGTGAGGATCAAGCAACACTATTCCCCGAGATGGTACTTGAGACGAGAAGTGACAAAAAGATACATTAGGACAGGTTCTTAATGTGAGGCGAAGATGATAAGGTTATAGAAGGTTATTCTATTCACGAGGTTTATAGAATGATAGGGTAGATGTAATCTACTAAGTATATGGATGATTATGTGTAAACCTATGATACTTTATGCTTAATTGTCTGTTTGCAGAAATGGTTTGATTGACCCAAATAGTATGTGTTCGAAAGGTAAAGTTTTCCAAAAACTTAGAACTCACCAGCGTAAGCTGACTTGTTAAGTTATGTATGTCAGATGAGGCTGGACCATCGGATCGAAAAGGGAAAGCTGAGATGTGAGTAGGAACTAGGGGGCGTACACTATCAAGACAATGTCAAGCTATCAAGAGAAGACATTTTCAAAGACTGGCATGGAGATATTTTTCTCTTTTTTATTTGTCTCTCTTACTATGTAATGCTTGGCATATGAATAAAAGTTTTTATTTCCGCTGCTTTAGTTATCTCTGTTGTACCTTGTGTTCATGAGTAAATCCGATGCGTGACCGCTCCTAGGGCCAAGTCTGGGAGTGGGCGTCACAGTAACGGGTCCAAAAATACATAAAAATAAAATAAAAAATGAATCAGAATTATTAACTAAGAACAAAAGTTTAAATTAATATTCTATATTAACACATTATACAACTTCTCTGACTTTTTTTTTGACTTTTTTCCATGTAGAAAAGTTTATATATATATGCATTGTTTATGAAAACATTAACAATTGCCGATTTGCTCTAATGGTTGGGATGCTGTCTTTGTAATGCGAAGACATGTGTTCGAGCCGTGCTTCTGCCGGTTCATACAATTTGGATCGCTTTCTATTTTTCCTCTTTTTTTTATGTGCTTTGTCATACGTTTTCTGCCACGTACATACCACGTGGTGGAAAAACCCTCTTCACTTGCGCCATCATCATCCTATCCCTTTTGCTTTTTGCCACATCCGATTACATCTCCCTCGCTTTGACGGACTTTTCTTTTCGTTTTACACATGTGATTTTTTCGCTTTCTCGGTTGATTCATATTGAAGACGCTGACTTTGTTCATCATCGTGTTGGTTTTTTGACGCCTGTGCGCAGGGTTCTGTCTCCCCCTTGATTTCGTTGTTATTTATGTATGTTTCATGAGGTTGAAAGTTTGAATCAACGAAAAGTTGTCTTTGATCACCGAATCCGTTGTTTAGATGTTCTGTTAAGAGTTTTGAGGACGGCAATTTTTTTGATTTCTGACTACTTAACGTTCCTCTTTTTTTTGCAGCTTTTTATCTGGCTCAAAGTTCACCAGTTGTTCTTAATCCTCAGGTATTTACAGCTTCAGGTACTGTTTCCTATGAATATTTAGGGTTTTCTATAGTTTTACAACATATTTTATTCGTTATTTCGTTTCTACCAAATTTGTACTCCGTTTTAACAATTAAGAAGGATGTTTGTATAATGATAGTTATGATAATCTGTAAAGATACTGATGGTCATAGGGTTAGGTTTCTGAAAGCATCTTTGGTGGCTCCTGTTTAAATTTGATTAGGCATAAAGAAAAATAGACCCAAATAAGAAGAATACGTTTATGTTTTCTAACTCTAATTTCATGTGGCTTCTAAGATATCAACTGCCTAATGTTGTTTTGTTGTAATGAAAACGCCATATTTCTAAATCAGACTTCATTTACACCTACATATAGTGCCTGTATATAATATAGAATGAAGAAAGTTCGTGGATAAAATTTGGGGAAATTTATTATGTTGTGGCCACATATTTTAGATATGTAACTCAAATATTTTTAGGGCTACTGACCTGTTGTGAATTGTGAATATGCTGTTTAGATAGTTTAATGGTCTAATTCTTACAATAAACATTGGTTGAGGACATGATCAGGTGAAGATGTGGTAAAGCTGATAGTAATTACAGGTAGGAAGGGAGGTGAAGTTAATGATAAATTGAGCGTTCTGTGCTAATGATTGGTCATACACTAATTGTTTGATGACATGCTTAAGGAGTGGCCAAAAAATTAGTGAAGGTGATAGTAGTCAAAAGATTTAAGGTGAGAAACAATTTGAGGGCTCTATAATGTCAGTATGTGTATTGGCATGTTGGGGTTTGTAGTTGAGGTTTTTAGATAGTAGGACGGCATACAGGTCTCTTACATAATAGTAAGAATTTATTTGATTTTTTCACCTGCTATATATTTGTCTGCATGTGTTGGTATTCATAAATAAACCCATTAAAAAGAAGGGAATTCATGAAACAGATAAGAGACAAAAACATATACAAACATTAGCATTAAAAACTATACATCCCCACCCGACCTACAAAACGTTCTTTATCAGCTACATACATATTTTACAGGTAGTTCCATTTTTAAACAACACATTATGAAATAACTTCGACCACTATAAATTTCGTCTATGCAGCTACTAAAATGAAACAGCAGCACCAAATACACACACCTATCTTACTAATAGCATTTTATCACATTATACATGTCAGAGGTGACACTATAAGGTGCCGGCTATGGAAGGAAATCATTCAAGATCTAGATAGGTTTGACCGACGTTCTATAGAAAATGCTCCCCGTCCAGCAATTATTGCGGCCAGCTCTGTCAAAATCACAAAACCATTCGGTCAGCATCAGCACTTTTAATCCACTTCATATACCCTTTGTTACAACTGCTTTAAATACTTATCATTATCTGCTACTACATACATCAGAATGGATTCAGTTGGGCGCTACCGCAGCAACCTATGTATACCTTAATCCGGACATCCCTGATTCCGTTGCTCTCAGAAATCGGTAACACTACTGCCTTTTATCCCCACCAACGCCCTACTCAGTGCCTTTCACAGGTTCTAAGAACATATACTGTTAATTAAAATAATTTCAACATTTCCAGGTCTCATGCAAGCACATCCTCCTCAGTTCCCACAGCACCCATACCAATCGTTTCATCATCTGTTGAGAAAAAAAAACAACAGTGAACTTCTTCAGTTTGATCGACAAAGTGCCTCTGTAAGTTAAAGAACATCGACCTTCATTACCGAATTTAAATTTCTTAAAAACACAGTTCTAATGTATTACTATTACATGTTACTAGGACCGTACATTTATATGTGACGCTTCCATTTCGGATATTACAACAGAGGAAGGATGGTTTAAAACTGAGTGCACCGTTGGAACCTGCACCCTAACAGCCTACTTGCGAGACGGATTCTGGACATGCCCTGCTCACTGGAGAATTACAGCATGCAGATACATGTAATTTTTTCTTTTACTAATAATAAACAGCTTACCTACGACACTTCCCGTAATCTTTTTAAACTTCAGGTACCACATCAACGCTGTAATAATGGACTCTACAGGATCTGGTAATGCTGTCATCTACAATAACGCCGACGAAGCAATAGTTGGCTCGCCCTGTTCTGACCTGATTACTGCAGATACCATCCGCAGCCCCAAAACCTTACCTGCAGCAGTAATGCAGACAAAGGGAAAAGTTTTCCGACTCTATCTCAAGGTTCAGTTATATACAAAGATTGGGGCCACAGGTTTCAACATCAATCGAGCAGAACACACCGGTGACACATCAGGGCCACAAACAACACAGCCGCCCTTTGGAAGAGGACCCACAGGTGCTGACGGCTCTCTACCACCACAGACCCCAACTCCAGCAAGACAGCCACATCGTCAGGCAACAACTACCAGCGTCAAAAGATCTCTTCCTTCAGAGACCGGTTCGAATCTTCCCTGTCTATAACAGCTACATTAGAAGGTGACAATACCTTGATACTAAAACTTTTGTCCCTAATTTTTTTCACGGCCTTCCTCATATGATACCCCACCTCACGCCTACGCAACACCACTAGCATCGGTCACCGAAAGTTTTGTAAATACTGCAACCGAATGTTCTAGACCTTATATGTACATATACAGACACCACATTTTGGCATATAATATATAGGTGTCAAAGTCTCTATATCTCCACAGTTTCTCCTGTGACTTTTGTTAACCTACACTCCCAAATAATAGTCTACATATATACAGTATTTCTCTAAAAATTAATGCTAGATGAGTTACTCTAATAGTCATTGATTATGATTGCCTCAAAATAAATTCCATACCCAATCTCCTTCTAAACTGAGCCTTCATGGTTGCACATTCAAGCAACACCAAAGTATATGATCAGCTTTCTTAAGCTAAAGTTTATTTCTGTACAGGTTCAAGAGAAAGCACATTTGACATTACGCCTCTTCAAATTTGCCCAAACACCCTTCCTATTTATCCACCTGCCATATAACACATTGCCTCCCGCATTGCTGTAAAAAGTTTATCGAACTGTTTTCGTTATAATATGAAATTCTCGGCTTTTATAACTGAATTACAATACTCTATATTTTAAAACACTTGATATAGCATTACATTTATCAAAAATCTTGCACATCAGAGCCCATATTTTTGTTTTTAAAACAATAGCATGACCACAAAATATTTTAAAAAGTTATCTAAATTTTTAAATAGATTTATTTGATCGATTATAATTTATCTTCTATCAAATCAACAGGCATAATAAAAAAAGCCAGAATACATAAAAAACTATTGAAAAAGAACTCGCTCTTTCTGCACACGACGGTACAAATGTTATCAAATGATCTTGATGTTATGTATACATACACAGCCGCCAATGAATATTAAATTCTCTATAAGTCTGAATCCTTCGAATACACAACCGCTGCAACGCGCGGTTGATTCCTCGTTAATAATAAAAATGAAATTCTCATTTTTAACACCATTACAAACCGGCTCCGGTCTCAAACCCTTTTTTTACCTCTATTGGACCAATAATTGATGACTAATTATTAAAGGGCCTAAGCCCAATGAACAATCACAAATTCCCCGTCAAACTTTTCACATATATTATTGAAAAAAGGCAGTTTAATTGATTATATTACTCAAAAGTATGGAATGTGTTTAGATCGCAAATCGTTCCAAGACCATGAGGGATGATATATATTAATATTTTACCTTTAATATTAAAAAAAAAAGATTATTTTAGTGACCTAAATGGACCAAAATACTCGAGGACAAAACAACATGATACTATATAGTAATAGTAGAGCTAAACCATATATCATACACTAACAATTACCTGAACCGAGTTTTTTCATCGTTGAAGCTCGATCACGAATTCGATCAAACGAGGTATGTACATTAACCATCTCCTAAATGTCTGATTTCGGTTGATTAATTCTCGTTAATGTTTACTGTTATCGATTAAATCTTAAGTTCAATCGGTTGAAGAATCGGATTATTTTGTATTTTATATGGCGCAGATTGAGATCGAGCAAAGCATGGCAGAGCTGAAACACCTATGGCTTTTGAAGAAGATTGCGGCGAGATTTCTGGTTGTATTGTCGAATGTCGCCTCCACTTTCGGGCCAATGTACGAGAAGCTTAACGACTTGACTGAACAAACTATCGTGTTTGTTGATGACAAGGTACGTATATTTTTGTCTTGTTTCTTTACACATGTGTAAGGTTATGTAAGTAAGTTCATTTATAAAATAAAAAAAAAATTGTGAGAGGTGTGAAAAACAATAAACATAAACATATTATATAATATATCAATCGTTTTCTTTATTTTTAAACTCTGATTAAAATGAGTTATCTGTTTTCTTCAACGGTTTCTTGTAACAAATATGGTTATGGATAATTGGAGATATTATTCATCTATATATTTTTTCTTTATATCTTTTTTTTAGTGAAAAAAGATAAAATTTAATAAAAAGAAAAAAAATGTTATTTTATAAAACAAGCATAGATATAAGGCTATATATATGTAGTGGGAGTTATATTGTCACATAGCGCCCCGGGGGCGCTATGAAGCAAAATTCTCCCTTAAACGTTTTGGTCAACTAAACAAGAAAAAAAAAGAGTAATAATGAGAAAAGGGGGGGGGGGGGGTGGGTTTGTTATGGGGTTAATGGGCTATGATTACACACTTTTAAAGCTATGGAGTCTTTGTTGAGGTGGCATAATGTCCCTTAATAGAGGTTAGGGCATTAGGTATATCGGTTGTAAGTTGAGGATGTGAGTTCCGTGACGTAGACAATGTGGGGACTCAAATGGAAACTCAAAAGGAAGTATAGCCATTTGAGTTGGGTATTAGTATTTATGCACTAGGTACAAACCCGTTTTCACCTGGCTTCATTTCACGGCTTTGTTTAACTCACGTCCAAATCCATGCTACCCACTCACGCCATGGGGTGGTGTTCCACGGCGTGAGTGAGTGTTAATCAACTCACGCCACAAGCCACGTCTGACTTTATGACTACACCTAGCCTACAGAATGAGATGTGAAGTGTTTTTAAGAAATTTTTATTTTTTCAAGACAAATATGTTTTTTAGTTAAAGTAACGGATAAACATGAAAAATAAAACTATTGTGAATGCTATTACAAGATTATACTATATAACATGGTTTACAATATAATTGTGACGTAAAGTAGAGTTGTAGAGAGAATAAGAAACATGAATAACAACGACATGAATAATTTAAAATTGAGTAAATAATTTCATTAAAAATGTATCTGTAAAACATGGTTGGTTATAGAATGACATGTGGCGAAAACACTCATTTGAAAAAGAAAATGGAAAAGTTTCTTGCATTAGTTCAAGAAAATATTTATATTCAAAGAAAATGTTCTTTATATAACGATGACATGTATTCTCCTATAAACTTAACACTCTCATTTCACGTAAGATGTAAACTATTCCTGACACATATAGACAAGAAATTAAACAAAGACTCATAACAATAAACATAATATTAACAAAATAAAAACCAAAAAGTAAAACATTAAAAAAACACATTGATAACAAAAAAGTTCTAAACTAAGACAACTAAAAAATACTTAAAAGTTACAAGGATAACAAAAGAGAGACCTAAAATAAGATAATAGAAAAAAATGATTAAAAGAACATGAAAATATTAGAAAAAACAAACAAAAAAATTTGTTGCTATTCATTAGAGGTTTAAATTCATATATAGCAGTTACGAAAAAAAAATTATATTTCAAGCAACACACATTAACACTTAACTATGTTTTGCGGATCATCTTTACTTATATAACTTATTTGACTATGTTTTGCGGATCTATCTTTTACTATCTTTACTTAAAACATAACTTATTTGACTATGTTTTTACTATATAAAAACCGGAGACACCAACTTGCATTTTTGTTGATAACATGCAGTTTGACAAGTACGCTCCATCTGACGTCAAGAAGCTTGTCGCCGATGTTCAATCTGAAATCTACAAAACTAAACCTTTACTCAAACTACTATTAATCATCGCCAAGACCATCATTATACCGCTAATCACCATCACCATTTTCCTCCTCCAAACCACCAAATATCTCATTCAAATCATCACCACCACCACCCCCAAATCTATACCGGTCGTCAGTACAGCCCAAACACCCCTCCGGTCAGCGCCACTAGTCGGGAGTATCCCGCTTGTGGGCAATGTAGCACAATCACTAGTCCCCAACCCAACCAATTTAGCCAACGTAACAAACTCTTTAGTCAACAAGAACCCATTACTCGGGGCGATTGCCTCAACTGCCCAAAGCAGCCTCGAAACCACCAAATCACTTGTCCCAGACGCCATTCTCCAAAAAGGTCTTGACTCAGGCAACCAAGCCCCAGACACAACCAAGTCACTGTTCGGTGGTATCCCATTCGCTGGCAATGTAGCACAATCTTTAGTCAACAATAACCCAGTACTTGGGGCTTTTAACTCAGTCGTGAACCAAGCCCAAGACACGACCAAGTCACTAGTCGGCGGTATCCCACTCGTGGGTGATGTAGCACAATCTCTAGTCACCAACCCGACCGATTTAGCCAACGAAATACTTGAAACAACAAACTCTTTAGTAAACGAGAACCCAATACTCGAGGCGGTTAACTCGGCCGCAAACCAAGCCCAAGACACAACCAAGTCACTAGTCGGCAGTATCCCACTCGTGGGCGATGTAGCACAATCTCTAGTCACCAACCCAACCGATCTAGCCAACGGAATTCTCAACACAACAAACTCTTTACTCAACGAGAACCCATTACTCGAGGCGGTTAACTCAGCTGCCCAAAACATCGGAAATAAGACTCAAGCCACGGGCACGAAAGCAGTGTTGCAATCGGCTTACATGACAATGAAGCTTACTTGGATCCCTGTAATAGCTCAGCTTTGGTATGAATTGGTCAACAAGTACCCTTGGGTGGGTGAGTTATCAGAACTTATTCTTCCGGTGGTTGAATATGTGTGTGAGTTATACAATAAGGTAGTTACATACATGGATGAAGAGGGTTATAGCATATTTGGTTATATGCCGTTAATTCCGATTGATGAAATGAAGGTTGCATACAAGTTGGTGAAGACTTCTAGAGACGGTTTATCAGCTGTTGGAGATCTATTGGGGATGAATAATAATAAAGGTTTGGCAGCTGTTGGGGATCTACTAGGGGTGAACAAAAATAACTAACCAAATATAAAAATATGTAAGGTCTATGGGCATCAAAGATTGGATTTGATGCTTTGGTTTAAGTATGTATTTGTTTATCGATATAACTTCATTATATTTTGTATTCATAATAATTGATCGTGTCACCCTCTCCAGACCCTACTGTTTTGATGAGATCTTACTTGGTTTGTTCTTGTTTTTGTGATGATTGATTGTTCTTGTAATAATTGATTGTCTGTTCGCTGGAGTCTTTTGTGCCCTATGTTTTTATCTCTATTGGCAAAAGCTGGCTATGGATTTGCATTTAAGAAGAATCGGGTTAGGATGAGTTTAATCAATGGATGAAGAAGACGATGATGGTGAGAGGATGTAATGGTGATTACCAGCGGTGATGATGGACTGCGATTAGGAAAGGGGGTGGTGATTTATGGTAGATTGTGGTGGCGGAAAGTGGTCCTAGTGGATCAATTGCAGATTTGGTGGAACTCGTTGGGGTTTTGCAATAAAAATGGATTGAAATTTGATTTATTCACACAGATAACCCATGAACTTAAGATATAGTGATTGACATAAATGGTCATTGTGAGTATTAAAAGGTAAAAATTTCATTCACCCTAAAATCACATAAGTGAACAAGTGAACTGTTATCCCTGGAAGCGGCTTTGTTTAGGCGTCTTCATGTATATAATGCATTAACCACATCACAGCCATACAGCGGCAACAATCATATGACCCATTCTTTAAAAAAAAGGATTGATTGGATAAAAGAATTACAACAGACAGGGTTGTTTCATGATTACTGTATCTTGTTTGATTCTTTCCTTACAAAAATCATTTTAAGTGAGGAGTATGCTACAAGTTTATTTTTAGGGGGTCTCAAACTAGAAATTAGGAATTGGGTTAAGTTGTTGAAACCAAAAACACTTGCAAACGGCTTATGAAAAGGGCAAGGAGCTATGTTAAAATGTTAGTTTTTCTCTATGGCAATGAAGGAACTCCATCGACAGAAGTTGTTAAACAAGTTATAAAAGATAATAAAGAGATGGTGGGGTTGGAAGATAAAGAGATTCAAGCCATGGATGAACCTAAAAATATAGTTGAAATTCAAAAAACAATTGAGCAAGATTTAGGTGGTTCTTTGGATCAAGAAATGCCTCAAAGGTTTGAGTTTGGGTATGAGACTCAAAAATTCATAGATGTTGATATATTAGAGATTCAAAAAGAGGCTGTTGTTAGTGAGATTCAAGATCTAACTCATTATAACACACATGAAAGTAATATCTCGAATGAAGCAATAAGGGTGGAAACGGAAGTAGGTGGTTTAAAGGAAAATTAAAAATATATACTTCTGATGTTGATATAAAATGTTTCAATGGATATGAAAAGGCAGTAGAACGTAGAAGAGATTGATAGCATCCTTGCTAGTGTCCTATTTCAATTACAATTGCTCCAATTGTCGTGTCAAAAGCTATACTTGCTATTGTGGATCAAGGGAGTGTGGTTGATAAAGTAGTTCATGAAAAAGAAAAACTGTTGCAGTTCTTGAGTAGTCAAGGACAGGGAAATTCTGTCATTATTTTTTAGAGAAAGAATCTCTTTAAATTGAGGGCAAGGATACACAGGTGGCACAAATGGAAATCCAAAGGGTTGTGGTTCATTATTAGTTTAAGAGGTGATGGATTACTTAATTTAGTGTTTTCATGGCTTGTGATGGACCGGTCACATTGTAAGTATGATTTAATATTTAATAAAAGTTGAAAATTTTGAATGGAAACCAGGTTGGCATTTGGCAACATTATTCATTTGTAGTTGCAATATTTTTTAATAGCCACATGGATTAGAGTAGAAGATAGTATCAGTATGCAAGAAAAATGTTCCTTGGCATTAGTTTAGCTGCCTTCTGTTACAGTTTAATTCAGGGAGATGAGGTGATGTATACGGAATTGTTGGATGATAATACCCAAATTTGGAAGCTCTATTTTTGTTTACGGTCAGGTGATCATTTGTTAAAGAGTTTGTTAAAGAGTGGATATCATCTGAAGTGGATAAGTCAATGCTAGCATAGTGATCAAGTTTTTAGAAGGGCAACTAACAACAAATATGGTCTTGGAATTGCTTCTGATTTGAATATTGGTACAAAGGTGAACTTTGATAATGGCCAAGATGGTTTAGTTATAAAGTCAACTGATGTGCTGAATTTTTTTCCAAGCAATGTTTGCCTGGGAATTGAGATAGATATCTCATGTTTATATTTGTGTGGATCAATTCAAAGTGGCAGCCTCCAACTTACAGTGCTTCTCTAGGTTACAGAAGTAGCAAATCATTTGTCATTATTGTTGATGGTGCAGCATTTTCACAGCTAACTTTCAAATACCAACATGTGGGTGGTCCATGTCAAAAGTCAATGGTTGGCATAGTGGAAATGTTTAGACCACAAGTAACAAATTTTATATACCACTTCAAGAGCAAAAAGTAGGTTCATCAGAATTGCCTTTTTGTACTGCGAATGTCCATTTGCTTTTTGATGTTAAGTTGTACTATATCCTTGAGGTCAAGGATGTTTAGAAGGGGAGAGTATTGTTACATACCAAATAATATGGGGGGTTAGTTGTTATTATAGTTAAGTAGAGAGATGTAATTGTAATCTTGTAATAAAGGGGTTGGTTACTTAAACAAACCAACGAAGAGAATGAAAGCATCGATTGAATTGAGTAAACCACCCGTTTTAACCCGAAGAACTATGCTTCCTATAATCTTTACACAGTTTGATTTATTTCCCTTCCAAAACACTTTATTATTTAACATGAGAGTACAAAGACACGCACACCTTACATTCACCTGAGTTTTAGCTGAGATCACAATGGTCTTTGATACAGCCGTTTAAACAAAAAAATAGGATGGAAGTATTTGAGTAAAGCGTTCATTAAAAATACAATAAGAAATTACCCTCGCATCAAGATCTGAAACATCCACAGTGGTTTTGAAGACATGCCGCTCCAACTGCAAGACCACCATGTAAGAATGTAATAAGCATGTCAACCAGCCAGTTTCCAGTACAACAATGATTTTTTCATTCAGTTGTTATTAATAGTACACCATTTTCATTGAACTATAAGTCAAGTCAAACCGATTATCCTCCGTTTAGTATGATGAAAAAATGTTATATCATTCAAATGTCTAAAAAAGTACAAGTAAACTACAACAGTTCATACGATCTATGAAAACGATGGTAGCAATAATAAGATGTGTAATTTTCTAATGCCTATAATACACTCGTAATGACAATTACGCACGAGGACTAAATACCATCTAACCATTGAAAATACAAGGAATTGGTCACTATCAATATTAATCATAGAGTTCATAGTCATAATATAGAGGGGAGCGTTTAATACCACACGTGTATGGAGTGCTGAATATATTTTAATGGGAGAAAGAAGAAACAAGGTTATGCAGTTACATAACCGGCTTATGTACCACAAACTTCCCACTCAAGAGAAATTTGAGTATTACACATGATGGGAAACTTCAAAATCAAGATCAAACTTTTATAGAGCTAAGCAATAAAATATCAAGCTCCAGTATAGCAAGAAACACATGAGCTTACAGCTAACAGTTTCATCACAAAGAATACTGAAAAGAAACTTACAATTTACTTAGCAGAAGATGATGAGTCGGATTGGTGGTCTTGAAGAAGGTCATCATAAGGATCCCTGCGGCCTTCAACTTGGCTAATCTGAGCATCCCAGAAGATTTGAGCATTGTGGCGGTCGAATGTCCAGAAACCATAAGGACGAATTGGGTAGCTCCACATTTCCTTTGTCTTTGCACATCGTTCCTTCATATAATAAACATGATCTCTGATTTTTCTATCTCTTTCAGCTGGATCTTCCATCATCCTCAAGATCAAATTCTCAGCAAATTCCATTATGAAAGACATCTCTACCCTCCTGATTACAAATAATCAAAATAATATAACTTTTACGGTTAAAAAATCGATGTAGCATTATACCTTCAACATGGTATCAGATATTTCCATACTTTGAATTGACATCAAAAGCTTATATCATGTTGATTAATTAGCGCGGAAAATACCATGTTCCCATGGCTAAAGCCATTGATCAGAAATACGCAGATTATGATATAGTTAAGTGAAACTCTAGCAATGCAACTAAAAAGAATGTTGATATAAAGCCATATGTATATAACATAGTCATACTAATCACATCCACTTCAACATAAATCCAAACAAAACAGAACCAGCCTTGAAATGGCTGAAGCTCAATCTTTGAACAATGATATAAAACCAAAACCATAGTAGTCAAAGGTGAAAGGAACACTCAGGGTGCAAGGGGTGAGCCTTCGGCCTAGTCACAAGGAGCTCAAAACGAGGGCCTGAGATAAGCAAGACGCATAGCATAAACATACCATCTTTAGGGCTTTTAAACATGTCTTAGACATAGGCTAGTTTAGTGCTTAGGCACGGCCATTGACCAAAACATTCACCAACAAACATAATCTAATTGAAATTTATCATAACAATAAGACAACTAGACATGTACTGAATTTGAGATCATATATCATATCTACCTCACAAGTTCAATCCAACATGAATCACAGGTGCTGAGCAGTAAAATGATGAAACCTTCAGGAACGAGCAAGACAAACAGAAAGTGGTTATAGATTAACCATGAATTAATAAACTAACTGAACAGAAAACACATTTTGTAGATTAAACCTAACATGAAAGATTTCAGCAATATCAAATCGATAAATGTAAATCCGTTAAAACAGAAAACATCAGTTCTTTCAACCGAAACTCAGAGAACAGATAAGAAATGTACCAAAATCGAATACAAAACCCTAGGTTTCACAATCACTTTCACATATATACGCCTAAATTTAAAAATTGAAATGAATCAAGAAGGCTACATAAACACGAATCCGAAACATGAATTTCACGAAACAATTTTCATAAAAAAACTAGTACAATTTACAGATCATGAAACAGCAGATTTCAGCAATTTGGCACAAAATTACACCAAAACAAGATAACAGAAAGCAAACAGAACCACGAAACGATCATAGAATCAATCAGAGCTAATTTGAAGTGCGTAATTACCTGTTCGCTAGATCGAAAACGATGAACAAAGGATATGAACACAAGAAGAAACGCAGCAAGTGTTGAGGTCGAAGATATACTCTAGTTCTCGTTTACTTTTTGATCCGAGACTCGTAATTCGTAAATGATTAAATTTGGGCCCTTAACACATTTTGGGGTCAATATGGGCCGATAATAGTTGAGGATTCGGTTCACAAACTAACATGTGCGTTATTTGATATTTTGATCCAACCCGTTTAATATGGGCCCTTTAATAGTATAAAAAGAAAAATTGTTTTATATTAGATGGCGCGAAACCCACGAGTTACGGCTGTGATAACATCATCAAAGTTCGGTTACCCGGGGTTACATCTGGCAAACATGTTACCCACGACACTTGTGAAATGCTGACAGTGTGGATAACCGAGACCATCCGTTTGAACCGTTCTAGAAAAAATCCACCACCAAATAGGGTAAAACCGGGTGCCTCAAGGATCGAACCCGCGACCTCATAGCCACTAGGTCTCCTATCATCGGTGGATTACAGATAGGAGGACGGAACGAACCAACCCACTTGTCCTGATCGGAACGATTGGAGAAAGAAAGAGAATAGTGTCCCCTTTCGCCCAGGGGACATCGTCAGAGAACAATGTCGGGGACTGGGTGAGAATCTTCCGTTGCTTACACCCTTTAGGTGTTGGTTCTTCCGGGGATAGATCTGGTTTAAAGATTATGAACAAGACAAGTCTCAAGGTCTGATAAGAAGATATTTAAGTTTTAGTTTTGTCTGACTTATATAATGGCTCAAAAGTTAAAAACTATTAACTCGTGTGGAACTCAAAATAAAAAATGGATATTAACGAGTGGAGATATAAAATTATTAATGTAAAATTCATAAAATAAAATTTTACCACGTAACTCTTAAAATATAATATAAAAAAGATAGTTATATATTTGTCATAAGTATTATTATAATTACAAACTATAATATAATGTAGATACGTATTTAAACAAAAATTATAAAGTATTACTAGAACGAACATAATTATTGTGTAATATGACTAGAGCTAGAATCATTATTATTTGAATTAATAGTATGTTTGTTTGTTTAATTATTTTCGTAGGGAGTTATCATAACAAATACGTTAACATATTCATTATATGATCATATCATTCAACTAAAGTATTTCAATATCTGAATCTCTCTAGGTGATAGACATACGCCATCAAAACATTTTATGATATGATTATGTTTAAGACTGTGATTGTCTATTGTTTAAACAATAAGGCAATATGGGGTATATTTTGTTATGATGTAGTCTAATGTTGTTTCAACAAATAAAATCTACTACCACTATCATTATGTCTATTATGTTTTTATAAATATCCATGTAATGATCATAATGATGTGTAGAAAATATTATATATGTATCTAGTAAAATCCACATTCAATTTAATCATTCTAATTATGATCTCAAAAAAATGTTATTATAAGTAACTACACAGTTAGGGTTTAGTGCTCTTTTCGTCAATAGTTTTATGTTATTTTTGTTAGTTTCGTCCCTAAGTTCAATTTTTACCATTTAACTAGCAGATTTTGTTAAAATTTATGTAAATACATATCATGTGACAAGCAAAAGTGCTCATATGGAGACCTCCTTTTCACTTGGATTCAATAGATGGCCACATTTACCTCCAATCACCTTTATTTATAAAACACATAAAGTATCACCTAACAATTTCATATTCTTTAATCTTTATAGGGCCGGGTGCAAATCCATTTCCATGGTGATTGATGCAAACTTACAAAATAACCCCTCCAAGTGTAATTATAAGTAAATTAAATTCTTATTTATTTGCAACATTGTGTGTCACCATAATTATAACATCTTTTAAAATCCCACCCATCCTCTAATAATTTAAGTGAATAAAATACAGAAAAGGACAATTTCCATTTAATAATATAATTTAGAAATTTGGAACGTTACATGTAGTAGAAAACAAATGAAGATTATTTAACCAATTGACAGAGAGATAAGTACGTAGGATGCATTTTTAACATGGAATGTTTGTTTTCACCGTTCTTTTATGAGTGGAATCTTTTTTTTTTCATGCATGAGCTTTCTCTCTTTCATGTGATCATGTCAGTGTTTTAAAGTTCATTTTCTGTCACTGCCACTTATCTTTCTTATTTCTAAATTCTAACATACTTTTTTACTTTTTTTTTTTTTTTTTTTTGGAACAGCAAAAACTAAAACAGGAAAAGGCTAAAAACCCTCAGCCAGCAACTGAGAGCCGCCCCCCAAAGGATTACAGCCACGAAAAAGGAAGAAACACAGCCATTACAAAGCAAAACTCGACCACCTGGTCCATAATATAATGTAATAATATACAGAAACATACTTTTTTACTTAAAGAAAATAATGTAATAATATACAGAATGTTGTTACAACAGGATGTCTTGGACATGGGCGGCTATGAGGGGGGGCGGGAACGGCGACCGCCTCGGGCCCGGGATTTTAGGGGCCCGGAAGTTTTGTAATATGTTGTTATATATATATACATCAAATTGTGTATTAATATATTGTAGTTTGAAATTAAAACAAAAAAGTCATTGGTGCAGATGGTACTAATATAAAGGTGTAACCTAGAGGTCCCCGGTTCAAATCCTACCCACTCCCTTTTTTTTTCTTTATATTATAAGGGCCCGGTTTTTATTTTCGCCTAGGGCCCGATCTTGTTTTTGCATTTTTGGAGCCGCCACTGGTCTTGGAAATAACAAAACAATATAGACAATCGTTTAACAATTACTATAATTAATTATAATACATGAAAACACAATACAAATAATTAAGAATTTGAAACATAACAGTATGAAATATCCGAGAAGGCATTTTTAGCTATTTAGGTGTTAGAGTTGACTACCGTTGATTGCGCACCAATATTCAATGTCAGGCGACGGTGACTTGATTCAGACTCTTTCCACATCTGCTAACTTTAATAGGATTTGACCTAAGAACCAATTTTATAGGGAGTTCCTATGCTATTCACTTATTCATTATGGGAGATTGTAGAACTCTCATGATTCTGTCATGACCTGAGGCAAGTCACTGAAAACTTGCCTAGCATAAGTAACCCAAGCAAGTTGCTCTGAACTTGTTTAGCGTTAGTAGCCGAGGTATGTATGTAGGAACTTGCCTACCGTAAGTAGCGGATGCAAATTCTGATACGAGTGTTCTCCTTGCCAAGTGTCGCTTGTGAAGGTGTGTACTTGCTTTCGTATCTTTCTTGTTCCTGTTGATCAATTCAATCAAGTGATATACTAACACATATAAAGTAAAGACATACCGGTAGGGATGGAGATTATAGATGACGATGATGATGCCATAGCCATGATGTTCCTCTCTTCCCTTTAGATGCCTTAGATTGATGGTTTTGAGATTATAGAGAATAGTGTATGAGTGGTGTTCTTGTTTTCTCTAATGATCTATTTATAAGGCATCAAAGGGCAAGAGACCCTTCATAATATGTCATTATTCCCATCAAATAATGACTACATTAATAGGGACTTTATGTCTTTTAATAGGGACTTTATATCATATATTAATAGGGACTTTATGTCTCTTAATAGAGACTTTATATCATATATTAATAGGGACTTTATGTCTCTTTATGTCACTTTATGTCACTTTGGTCATTGTAAGAAATGATCCTAAAGGACACATGTAGGAATATTTCCAACATTCTCCCACTTGTCCTAGTGATCATTTATAATGAGCATTTCTAAAGTTTGGCCAAGTTAATAACACTCATCAGATTTCGAATTTTAAACTGTAGTAGAAAAATACAGTCATTGAGTTATTCTAAACCCAAGACCCCCATTAATCATACTACAATTCCAAAACCGAACATAAGGAATTTAAGGACCAAAATGACTAGGTTAATGCCCCTCAGTGCACAATAGTTACTTGTGAAACTTTGTCAAATGTGTGTATAATATTAGGCGCGCATACACATTTTATAGACAAATTAATATTCGAGGAAATTTTATTAATTATTAAAGCACATGCTTATTACATAAGGTCTCTACTAAAACCCATTCTCAGTACGAGGTCTTTAAAACATTTTGGTGGAAGACCTTTAGTCATCGGATCCGCAAGCATATCTTTTGTGCTAATACTCTCAATACAAAGATTGTTTTCCTCTACTCGTTCTCGTACAAATAAGAACTTTGTATCGAGATATAATCCGGCTCCACTCGAACTATTACTGTTCGAAAAACTAACGGCAGCCGAATTATCACAGTAAATCTTCAATGGTCTTGATATGGAGTTTACAACTTTGAGCCCGGCAATAAGATTTCTTAACAACATGCCTTGGCAAGTTGCATTGTACACTGCAACGTATTCTGCCATCATGGTTGAGGTTGTTGTCAATTGTTGTTTATGGCTCTTCCATGAAATAGGTCCGCCTGCTAACATGAAAATATACCCCGAAGTTGATTTCTTATCATCTTTGCACTTAGCAAAGTCAGAATCAGAATAGCCTATCACTTCTAAATCATCACTTCTTTTGTATGTCAACTTGTAATCTTTTGTTCCTTGAAGGTATCGCAACACTTTCTTTGCTGCTTTCCAATGATCTAGGCCAGGATTGAATTGATAACGGCCTAGCATTCCAGCAATATATGCAATATCCGGACGAGTACAGACTTGAGCATACATCAAGCTTCCAACTACTGAAGCATAAGGTATCAATCTCATCTGCTCCTTTTCAACCTCTGTTTTTGGACATTGGAAAGAACCAAAAACATCTCCTTTAACTACTGGAGCAACTGAAGGAGAGCAATTTTGCATGTTATAACGCATTAGAACACGTTCAATATAAGCTTTCTGAGAC
Organism: Deinandra increscens subsp. villosa; assembly: GCA_039602395.1. NCBI lineage: Eukaryota > Viridiplantae > Streptophyta > Magnoliopsida > Asterales > Asteraceae > Deinandra > Deinandra increscens. Next base: position 18,323,642 of record JBCNJP010000018.1, read on the forward strand.
AACCCTAAAGTCCCATTAGCTCGATCTCGGTGTATTTCGATGCCTATTACATAAGAAGCATCTCCAAGATCTTTCATGTCAAAATTACGCGAAAGTAATCGCTTTGACTCATGCAACATATCTAAGTTATTACTTGCCAGTAAAATATCATCTACATAAAGAACAAGTATAACAAATTTACTCCCACTCATTTTGAGGTAAGTGCATTGATCCACTTGATTTTTATTGAAACCTTGTTTCTTCATTACTTCATCAAACTTTAAATACCACTGACGCGATGCTTGTTTTAACCCGTATATGGATTTCTTTAACCTACAGACTAAGTGTTCTTTCCCTTTAGGTTTAAAACCTTCAGGTTGATTCATAAACACTTCTTCATGTAAGTCACCATTAAGGAAAGCGGTTTTAACATCCATCTGATGTAACTCTAAATCAAAATGAGCTACTAGGGCCATAACAATCCTTAAGGAATCCTTTCGTGATACAGGTGAGAAAGTTTCTTGATAATCAATCCCCTCCTTTTGGGTGTAGCCTTTAGCAACCAATCGTGCTTTATAGCGTTCAACGTTTCCATTCGGGTCTAATTTGGTTTTAAAGACCCATTTACATCCTACGGGTTTTGCACCCTTGGGTAATTCAACCAATTCCCACACACTATTCTTATGCATGGAATCAAGCTCATCAATCATAGCTTTATTCCATTCAGACGATTGATCACTATTGATGGCTTCATTATAAGAGGTAGGATCGGTAATCTTTCCTATATCCAAATCAGCCTCGTTAAGGTAGGTTACATAATCATCAAAATTAGTAGGCCTTCTAGACCGTGATGACCTCCTTAGCTGATTGTCAGGTTCATCAGTAGTCGTCTCAGGGACTTGCTCTTGTGCATTTGATGTGCCTTCGTTTACAGGGGTGTTTGGAGCAACATGGTTTTCTAATGGTACAGTGTTTTGTAATGGTTCAGTGTCATGTACAAGAGGTGTAATAGGCGGTAAGTGTATAGAGAGCCCATTTCCCCCCTCCTCTTGTACTTCTTGTAAGTCAACATTTTGATTTTCACTACTCCCACTGACCCTAGAATCCTCAAGAAATTCCGCATGAGAGGTTTCCACGATACGAGTTACATGTGAAGGACAATAAAATCTATATCCCTTAGAATGTTCAGGATATCCGATAAAGGAACAGCTGACAGTTTTCATGTCAAGCTTTTTCTCATGAGGGCTATAAAGCTTAGCTTCAGCAGGACAACCCCATACTTTCATATACTTCAAGCTTGGCTTCCTCCCTATCCAGACTTCAAAAGGAGTCTTAGGGACAGATTTTGAAGGAACCCTATTCAGTATATGAACAGCTGTCTTTAAGGCCTCCGTCCATAAGAATTGAGGTAGTTGTGAATTGGCTAACATACTCCTGACCATATTCATGAGTGTCCTGTTCCTCCTCTCAGCAACGCCGTTCTGCTGAGGAGTACCAGGCATGGTATATTGGTTCACAATCCCTTGTTCTTTACAAAATTTAAAGAACGGACCGGGAGCCTGTCCTATATCAGTATGTCGCCCATAATATTCACCTCCTCTATCTGATCTCACTACCTTTATTTTGCATTTAAGTTGATTTTCAACTTCAGCTTTAAAAGTTTTAAACATATCAAGTGATTCAGATTTTTCTTTGATTAAATACAAGTACATATAACGTGAGTGATCATCTATGAAAGTAATAAATGAATTATGTCCAGTTATTCCTTCGGGAAAAGGTCCACAAATGTCAGTATGTATGAGTTCTAGTAAACTAGAACTCCTTGTGGCACCCCGCTTATTTCCCTTGGTCATTTTACCTTTAAGACATTTAACACATGTTTCAAAATCAGAGAAATCGAGAGTTGGTAATATCTCATCCTTTACGAGTCTTAACATTCTATCTCGCGAGATGTGGCCTAAACGTTGATGCCACAACATGGATGAGGTTTCTGTGCCTCGTTTTCTTTTAGTTACATTATCATTAATATTATATGATAATAGTGATTTTGAGAATTGGTCATCTAGTTCTAATTTATAGAGATTTCCTTCCAGATAGCCACAACCACAAACATGAGAGTTTAAAGTAATAGTGACTTTGCCTTGGCCATGCAAAATTTCATAACCATCATTGTCTAACTTTGGTACTGATACTAAATTCCGAGTTATCCTCGGTACATATAATGTATCATAAAGTTTAATACAATGACCAGTTTTCATTATTAGTTGCATAGTGCCTACGGCTTCAACATTCAATTCATCACCATCTCCCACTTTAATTGTTCGTTGGTTTCTTTCCAGCTTCCGGATTGTAAGGAATCCCTGAGTAGAATTTGTAACATGTACCATAGAACCAGAGTCAACCCACCAAGTGTTAATTGGAACATTTATGTTAAAGGACTCAAATATCATAAAAAGATGATTACCTTTCTTAGTTAGCCACTCCTTGAACTTAAGGCAATCTCGCTGCCAGTGCCCCTTTCCATGGCAAAATTTGCAGTGAGGTTTACCTGAGGAGGTTTTGGGGCCAGAAACGTTGCTTGTACTAACCTTTTGAACTTTAGAGCTTTCCCCTTTAATGGATTTCCCCTTCCTTTTCTTTGGGTCAGTGGTGGTGACGTGAACAACTGCTGGTTTTTCTAGTTTTAGACGTTCCTCCTCCTGCACGCACATTGCTATCAATTCACTCATTGTCCACTTATCTTTTTGAGTGTTATAATTGATCTTAAAAGCATCAAAACGTGCAGGAAGGGAGGTCATAATAAAATGCACCAGAAAACCATCGCTGATTTCCATGTCTAATCCCTTTAGCTTATGGGCCATGTCGCTCATCATCATGATGTGTCCGCGCACACCACTAACCCCATCATACTTCGTAGTAACCATTTTCAGAATTAGAGTGCTCGCATGTGCCTTAGAAGTTCCCTTAAACTGCTCCTCCACAGAATCCAAATAAGCCTTAGCATTTTCAGAATCTGGAATGGCACCCCTTATTGCAACAGAAATGGAATTCTTGATCACCATAAGAGACATTCTATTAGATCTCTCCCACTTTTCATACTCTTGTTTTTGATCTGCTGTGCTTTGTGCAGTAAGAGCAGCAGGAGCTTCATGCCTCAATGCATAATCAAGATCCAACATACCAAGAGTAAGTTTCACAGTGTCCCTCCATGAGGCAAAGTTTGTTCCATTCAAAGTTTCAATTCCAAATGTTGGAGTGATGGTGGATGCTAGATTGAGACAAGTATAAGAAGAAAATGATTTTTAAGTGAGCTATAATATGAGGTATATAAGCAAGCAAACATAATTACAACCATTAAAGATGTAGTCTATTATAACACCAAATAATAGACTAAAGTAAGGTTCTACTTAAATGTTGGCTTCGCTTTGGCTATGACCAACATTAAAGTGTTATGAACAAATTAAATATAAAGTTCTATTTGAATATTGGCTTCGCTTTGGCTCTGACCAATATTCAAAAGTTATGAACAAATTTATTATAAAGTTCTACTCAAATATTGGCTTCGCTTTGGCTATGACCGATATTCAAGTATTATGAACAAATTAAATATAAGGTTATATTTGAACATTGGTTTCGCTTTGGCTATGACCAATATTCAAATATTATGAACAAAAATTAAAATAAGGTTCTATTTAAACATTGGTTTCGCTTTAGCTATGACCAATGTTCAAGTATTATGAACAAATTAAAATAAGGTTCTACTTGAGTATTGGCTTCGCTTTGGCTATGACCGATACTCAAGTATTATGAACAAATAAAATAGAGTACTACAGTGAGAAATAAAAAATATGGTTCACGAATGAATAAGCATACTAATGATTTGAATATAATAAAATCATAAAATCCATGCTTTGAGTATTTATTTAAAATGGGACTAAGCCTCACACGAACATCAAACTCAAATAGTTTTCTCAAAATTTAAGTGAAAAGCAAAAAATGCATCTGGAAAGTCAGATGATGGTATTCATAACCCACATGGTTTTTTAAAACATTCCCTTAATTATCCATCAACATATATGGGGAAAATTTGCTGATTATAACTCTCTTGCAATCCGTTTTTAATCTCCACTGATCATTCCACTAAGAAATTTTATTTTATGACATATAACCATTAAGTTTCGAATTTTGAGATAAAAAAAAAACAGAATTTCATTTCCCTTTTATTAATTATTTTCATGTGATGGAAAATGATAAATCCTTTCATTTGAATTATTTGAAACTCCAATAATAATATTTTGACGGCAATTGTTATCCAACAACATCAAGAAAAACAAAAATAAATTGTTGGATCTGGATGATAGATTAATCGATCAATTGTCAAGTTAAAATTTAGAATCTAAAATTGATCACCAGAATGGTAAACATGGGGCTGATTAACGAAACCTAAACCGATTTACAATGATCGATGCATAAAAATTGAATTGGTATACATCGGATTCGGTTGAAATCACGAAATAAATAAAGTAATTTCAAGATTGAATTGAAGTAATCAACATTGCTCCGATACCACATGTTGATCAATTCAATCAAGTGATATACTAACACATATAAAGTAAAGACATACCGGTAGGGATGGAGATTATAGATGACGATGATGAAGCCATAGCCATGATGTTCCTCTCTTCCCTTTAGATGCCTTAGATTGATGGTTTTGAGATTATAGAGAATAGTGTATGAGTGGTGTTCTTGTTTTCTCTAATGATCTATTTATAAGGCATCAAAGGGCAAGAGACCCTTCATAATATGTCATTATTCCCATCAAATAATGACTACATTAATAGGGACTTTATGTCTTTTAATAGGGACTTTATATCATATATTAATAGGGACTTTATGTCTCTTAATAGAGACTTTATATCATATATTAATAGGGACTTTATGTCTCTTTATGTCACTTTATGTCACTTTGGTCATTGTAAGAAATGATCCTAAAGGACACATGTAGGAATATTTCCAACAGTTCCAACTTATCTTTATGTTTGGCTTTTATTGGATTATCTCTGGCCTAGTTACCGAACTCGTGGTTAAAGCCCATTCGGGAAACGCCCTACATCAATCATCATCACACACAAATATGTGTGTGTCGTCAGAACAACGGCTTTCGCACCTCGAGTATTCTACGCTATTCTCACTTTCCCAGTTTTTTCCGATGTTTCCTAAGTAATTCATAGCAAGGGTGTGTATTTATGACACAATATGAATCTAACATAAAATTAACACAACTTTAAAAAAAAAAAAAGAAGAAGAAGAAGTTTAATTTATACGGGTTCTAGTTGAGAGATCAAACAATAGTTAGTTAAACAAACAGTTGGGTTGGATCTCAAGAGGCGCACGTACACGTTTATGTTATAAATTAATCCATTTATATATTTGTTGTAAAAGATTTGAGATTAATAAGCTTGAAATATAGACAATTGCAATTTCGTCTCAAAAAGATTAATTCGAGTATCAAACATTACGGAGTAATTTTAAACGTCATTAAAAAAATAAATATATAAGCTCTAGGTTTTATACTATAAACGTTATTATTCTCTATGCATGTTGTTTACTTTAATAACTTTATAACCTTAGAATCTTAATATGCAATAAAATATAATAAAATTTTGGACAAATATCAACTTATAATTGAAACTCAAGTTCTATTCAATTTCTTCAAATTCACGTTTCTGACATATGATTATTGTTGGGTTCATGTCATGTTCCATCCATCTCTATAACACAAACACTAGTATATAACTCCTCTAGTCTCCACTTCTAGTTGGAAGCTTTAATATTTCTTACACGGTTACACCCAATTTTTCTAGTCACTCGGCCCATATCCATGCCATACCCCACTGGCCCACTTACCCCTTGGACCACTTATTGGCCCATATTCATGTTCTCCTAACTCCATCCCATAGATCCATATATAGCACTACCTTTCTTGTGCAATTACATCATCTATAAAAGGTTCTACATATGCATGTGTTTAAGATGTCACATCTTTAATGCCATTGATAATGATCAAGGTTTTAAATTTTGAGAGATACCTTGTTGACATGCCCCTAAGCTAGAAATTCTTCAAGATGAGTTTTTACATTCCTAGACCTACCATCTTGTGTCTTTTCGATATGGTTGATAATGAAGTGATACCAACACATCACATCCGAAGCCTATGAATAACGTGTATTGAGTGTGGCTTATAATTATTAACAACGTGAAGGTTTTCGACTTGACGTAACAATGGGGGCACGGCCCATCACTTGTTACGTGCGCCTTGGATTCATTGATACGGGCCACATTATAAATTATTGTGTTGCAAGTGTTTTACTCACTATTTTTACGCTTTTTCTTAATACTAATAGTACGCTAACCCGTTTAAAGTTAAGGAAATATGATTAATAAACTTATCATCCCGAGTTATGATAGAACTTTAACATGTGTAAACGATCAAAATATACCTAAAACATAAATTATCATACCTATGTAAAGCACATTCAAAGGTTATAAATCCTAGTATATATACTGGTTTAGAACTTTAAATATGTTGTTATCTGCTCATTTCTATGTAATCACTTCCATGAACCCTAATGGTACTAATAAAGTTGGTCACTAGTTTTGAATTTTCTAGAGAGGACTTGAAGTTAAGATTACGTATTGAACACGTTTAGGTACAACATGTCATTGTTGAATTTAGTAAAAGTGGTAATCTCATTTATTTTAGTTGTGGTTTTATAGCCACATGCTTATGAACTTTCATGTTTATTCATTTATTGACTTTGAAAACTTACATTAAGCTCGCACTTATTTATTAAATAAGCTCAGTTTATTCAATTTTAATATGTGACTTAATCCTAATAAAGCAATAAATTTTTTTCCACATGTCTTCTTTTTAAGGTGTCCACATCATCAGTGACACATGTCAAAACCAGATTCAATTATCAATTTAATAAATTACCAATTAAGACTAATTACCAATTTTATCTAAATAAAATTTTCATTAAACATTATGTAGATTTTATAAATTACTCAATAATTTGAGTATTTTTAAGGAAACAAATCAAGAATTTGTCATTTTTAATGCATTAAATTATCAATTAATATTTTATAATGAATTATGTCATTTATAATTTTCAAAATTTTTAATGGTTTTTTATATTTAGCTAATATTATGAACCTAAATTCAACCCTATACGGGTTACTAACCTAGTATATTATATATCTTAGCGATTAAAAAATTGTTGGCCAACTTTTGTGTAGTTTTTGTGAGAACAATAGAATTTGTGTTGAGGTTCTTTTAATCATATATGCCCATGATTATATGACGTATTATTTAACATTTTAATAAATTTATGTCAAAAAACTTTTATCCTACACATGGTTTTTAAAACTAATAATAATCGGGTGATTCACGAAGACATACTAGTGGTTAAGATGTAGATACCACAACTTGAACGTTGAAAATTTAAATCTTGTAATATTATATATGATTTATATATCCTAGAAAATCTAAAAATTTGTCAAAGAAAATTAAAACCATCTGATAATTCAATGCTAGAAATATTGGACCGCACAAAAGCTATGGCTAGAAGATAAAGATGAATATATTTTTTATTTGTTGATAACATATCAACAATAAACTCGACCTTTCAAATAAGGTTGTCGAGAAAATAGAGGTATATACGTTTTTATGTGTCAAGAATAGACCAAACATTAAAAGTTAGATTTGAGTTTTTATGTAATTGTCCTTTTTAAATTTTAACTTTCGAGCATATTACATGGGTCCTACTATTTATACTCAATGAATTTCTATTTGCAGTAAAAAACAGATTTTAATTTTTTTTATTTACTTTAAGACAACAAAAGCTATCAAGAAGCTTTGGAATACAAAGAAAACAGGAGAAGAAAAAGAAAACATTACAACACGTTGCAAAATTACACAAAGTAACCCAAAAAAACTTAAAGCTTTCATTTGCCTTAAAATTCAGGCAGCCCAGGGTCCTTGCCATTGAAGACACGTTGATACCTCGCATTCCAAATACACTAGAGGAAAGTTAGAAAGAGCGCATGCAACGCCAATTTAAGCTAAGAAGAGAAAGGACACGTTTGATGAACCATAATAATGTCACACACCGAACCGATCTGACTCATAGGAAATTAAGCCCCCTCCAAACCAATTCCCATACCTCCCAAGCACGCTGACAGTGCACGAGGAGGTGGTCCGTAGTGCCATCCGTCCGATTGTATTCCACACATTTCGTTCCCACATTAATTGACATTTTTAAATTGACATTTTCAAATAAAAAAAAATCATCTATAATATTAAAATTTATAACTTTTAATATAATATTATTTATATATAACTTTCTTTTTGTATTGTGTATACTCTGTGTGGTTTTGTATGTGGTTCTTGTTACGTATGTGATGACTTGACTCACTTTAAGTGTGGTTGTGTTATGTGATGTGGGTTATATTTTATTAATGTAAACAAAAAGGAAAAATTATGTGGCTCCAAATGATTGGATGGAGCAACCCGTATACAAACTTCACGGGCGTGGTAAATACCACGAAAAGAGGTCGTGCCACCCTTCCACATAGGTGGTGGGGGTGGGGGGTGGGGGGCTGGGTTAGCGCCGTTAAACTTTAGTACTTCTTTTATTATATATGCATATACACGTTAGGGGTTAGGGTTGGAGTTTTTACCATTTCATTTATTTCTTTCTTTGACATTAGTGTTAACAATAAATGTTCAGGTATACCTTTTTAATGCTAGGGAATTAGTAAAACACCGTCCTATACGTCACGTATTGACGTATACATGGCGTATAATGTAAGAAAAAAACCTATACACCACGTATTGATCTCTACGTGGTGTATTGGAGCGGTGCAAAAACTAAAAAATATCTTATATTCCACGTATTAGTTTACATGTCCTGTACACTGGTCAAGTTTTTAAATTCAGTATCTATTCAGTAAATGTCTGACAGCTGGTTGAAAAAATTATACAAATATAAACCATAGATATAAAAATCAAAATATATTATATTATCAAAACTCTATATGTTTTAATTGGCCTTTGTGATAATTAATACTCTATATGTTTTAATTGGCCTTTGTGATAATTAATACTCTATATGTTTTAATTGGCCTTTGTGATAATTAATAATTATAGAAAATGATGGTAGATGATATGCCTCTCTATAGGTTAAAATCTTTTATGATATATCATAATGGTATCATCTTAAAAAAACTCTAGGTGTTAATATTCATAAATAATAATAATAGAATATATATGTTATTTATGCAAATATATTTATTGTTATAAAATTATCGTATTAAGTGATTTAACCAGTTGAATTAATCATTATTACCATAAGAACACATCAAAATAAAAAATATTTATTGTTTGTTGGTAATAATAGATTAAATTCTCTATTTTGGGCCCTATGCGGATTATCACCAAGCTCAAATAGTGGCCCTCACGCGAATCAGCTGGCAGTATCATAAAATATTCACATATGCTAGTTCAGGAAGTCGTTATTACACATGTCACACACGAACATGATCTGCTCCCCTCAGTCAATCAACAACGTTGACTGATAACCGTTTCTAGAAAATCCACGCGCATGCATTTGACGTCACCAGGAAAATCTTAAATTCCCTCTCATTATATATAGTTACACTACCTGAGGTACATACTTACACTTCCTCTTCTCCAATCAGATCACTACTTATTCTCTTGTCGGAAGGCCTTCGCAACGCAACATTCAATGTCCTGAATTAGTCCTAATGCGTTGTTACTATTAGTCACATGCATAAATCACCTCCTTAAATAAAGGATCGGTTATTATTTTAGCTTATTCTCTAGATTGTATTTAGCTAAATTAGTTATTTCCTTCCTAGATTAGCTCATTGTATTTGTTATATATATTGTTGTATCATGCATTCATGAATACGAATCATATTCACATAATCTCTATATGGTAATCAGAGCCCTTGCACTCTAACGAGTCTCGATCCATCACCTTTTTTTTTTCAAAACCCTACCGCCGCCATGTCCACCTTCGGCTCAACGACCGCCGCCACTGCCTCCTCTACCATCACTTCCATTGTCAGCATCACCGCCCCTACCCATCTACCCATCAAACTTACATCCCTCAACTTTCCCGTATGGCGCCGCCACATCGAATCTACTCTCATCGGCTTAAGTCTCGATGGGTACTTGACCGGCCGAACCCCTGTTCCCTCGAAGACTCTTCCTGGCAACAAAGCAAATCCGGAGTATGACTTCTGGTACCGTCAAGATCAGATCATATTCGGTGCCCTTCTGGGGTCCTGTTCCGACGATATCCAGCCGCTAATCGCGTCCGCCGCTACCGCCAAAGATGCCTGGGATCGTCTCAACTCAAGCTATGCGAGTACCTCGTGTTCTCGCATTATTTCTCTCAAATCTAAACTGGCCAAGAACCCTAAAGGTAATCGGTCAATCTCTGAGTTTTTAAATGAAATGCGTTCAATCGCAGATGAACTTGCCCTTGTTCAGAGACCGGTTCAGGACGAAGATCTACTTGTCTACATCTTGAGTCAACTTGGCGACGAGTATAACAGCATCACTGCTGCCCTCAAAGTGCGTGATCAGCCTATCACGTATCCGGAGCTATATGATAAACTGGTTGACTTCGAGAGATCGTTGAAAGAGGCTGAACTCGTCGTTCCTACTGTCATTCCAACTGCCAATGCGGCCCAACGCTACCAGCGCTACTCTACGGCCCAACAAGGGCGCTCGGACCAACCAGGCCCAAATAGGTCCATGCGCACAACTTCCAGCCCATCCTCCTACTCCAGGCCCAATCGCACCTCTGCTGGCCCAGCTTCCAATTCAGGTTCGAAATTTACACCACGTAACCCGAATGTTTTTTGCAACTTCTGTAATATTGCAGGACATGAAACCAAGGATTGTCGTAAGCTACGTAAGTTCATTAACGACAACCAAGTGGCTCTTCAACCTCCGGTTGCGTCGCCAACGGCCAACACGGCCACCACCGGCCCGTCTCACAACATGTGGATGCTTGATAGTGGAGCATCCCATCATCTCACGCCCACACCGGCTAATCTCCCGTCTGTTTCTGAATATGGAGGCCCGGACGAAATCTACTTAGGAGACGGTACGGGTCTTTCTATTTCCCATACTGGTCACACTTCTTTTCCCACTAATTCAAAATCTTTGCATGCCACTGACGTTCTATGCGTCCCTCACATCAAATCAAATTTATTATCCGTTGCTAAATTGTGTAAAACTAACGGCGTTTCGGTTGAATTTTTCCCCTCTTTTTTTCATGTGAAGGATCTCAATGCGTCGCCATCGTCACATCGTAGAGACCGGGCTTTCCCTCCTTCACTATGCGGGCTTACCTCTCACCTACTGGTCACACGCCTTTCAAACTGCCGTATACCTCATCAATCGTCTACCCACTCCCACCTTATCCACCGTTTCCCCTTATCAAATCCTTTACCAACAACACCCCAACTACACGAAACTGAAGACCTTTGGGTGTTTATGTTACCCATGGCTCCGGCCATATACTACCTCTAAACTTGAACCCCGGTCTCAACCATGTATATTTCTTGGATACTCCACTTCCAAGTCGGCTTATAAATGCCTTGATCCAAAAACAAATCGACTCTATCATTCCCGACATGTCACGTTTCAAGAATCCATTTTCCCTAACAAAACAACCACCTCCGCACCCGAACCCCTTCCCACCGTCGATCGGTTCTTCACTCCTAACTCCCATTCCTACCCTCCTGTGTCTATTTTTCCGCCCACGTCCCCTTCCCCAAACCCGTCCCAACCTGAACCCAACTCTCCTCCTCCGATGCCATCCACCGAGTCCCCAATTCCCACTCACGCACCCACTTCTCCCTCTGTTGAACCAACCCCCCCCCCCCCGATCACTGCTTCGCACACTCCTACCAGCCCCGCCGCCCACTCCCCTCACGAATCAGCCACATCCCCTGCCTCCGTGTCCACCCATCCCAGCTCCTCCTCATCTTCCGGCCCACCTGCCCCTGCTGCCCGAACCCGAAAGCCCAACCCCAAATACTTTAATTCTCAGTTCATCAATACCGCCACTACTCATCCGACCCCTCCCTCCCTCGAGCCTACTACCTACCTCCAAGCCGCAAAGGACCCTCTATGGCGCAAGGCCATGGACGACGAGTACAATGCATTGCTACGTAACCATACTTGGGAACTAGTGCCTCCGAACAATAAGAAACCGATCGGATGCAAATGGATTTTTCGGGTAAAACGTCATCCCGATGGCACCGTCGACAAGTACAAGGCTCGTCTGGTTGCCAAAGGTTTCCTTCAAGAGTATGGCAAGGACTATTTTGACACCTTTAGTCCTGTTACAAAGCCCGTTACTATTCGTACCATCTTATCTATTGCATTGTCTCGTGGGTGGTCTCTACGTCAACTCGACGTAAACAATGCGTTCCTTCATGGCACTCTTCAGGAGGAAGTGTACATGGAACAACCACCGGGTTACACACATCCCACTCTCACATCTCATGTGTGCAGGCTGAAGCGCTCATTGTATGGGCTCAAACAAGCTCCTCGAGCTTGGTATTTAGAACTAACGAGTTTTTTGTGTGATACAGGTTTTAGCAAATCTCTTGCCGATGCATCATTGTTTATCTACAATCATGGAGCCACTGTCTGCTACTTCATGGTATACGTTGATGACATTATCCTCACGGGTAATAATCAGGACTTCTTAGATCAGTTTGCGGTCCGCTTGGCGTCCCGGTTCTCTTTGAAAGATCTGGGTTATCCGAGTCATTTCTTGGGAATTGAGCTTATACCAACACCCACCGGGTTATTTTTGTCACAACACCGTCACATTCATGATCTCTTGGTCGCCAATCACATGGACGGTGCGAAGCCTGTACTCACACCCTTATGTTCTTCTCAGACTCTCATGCTCGAAGATGGAACTCCGCCGGTGGATCCCACCCCTTACCGCCGGCTCATTGGCTCTCTTCAATATCTGGCGTTCACGCGTCCGGATATTGCCTTTGCGGTTAACAAACTAGCGCAATTTATGCATAAGCCAACGCAGACTCATTGGCAGGCTCTTAAACGCCTTCTTCGGTACCTCAAGGGAACAATATTTCATGGTTTATTTCTGAATCGTCGTTCTCCTGTTACTCTAACTGCTTTTTCAGACTCTGATTGGGGTGGTGTTGCTACTGCTGGTCGCTCAACTACAGCTTATGTCATTTATCTTGGTCACAACATCATTTCGTGGAAGTCCGCTCGCCAAAAGTCGGTTTCCCGATCATCCACTGAGGCTGAATACAAAGCCCTTGCTAACGCCGCTGCTGAAGTTGCATGGGTTGAAAATTTGCTTAAGGAGTTGGGTGTCTCATTGCCGCAATCACCGACACTCTATTGTGATAATACGGGGGCCACCTACGCTTGTGCTAATCCCGTCTACCACTCTCGGATGAAACATGTTGCGTTAGATTATCACTTTGTACGTGAAAAGGTGGCCGATGGCTCTCTGTTGGTTCGTTATGTTCATTCTGCCGATCAACTTGCTGATGTCCTTACAAAGCCGCTGCCTCGTTCTCCATTCTTGCAAGTTCGGTCCAAGATCGGTGTCTCCGACGGAGCCTCCGTCTTGCGGGGGCGTATTAGTCACATGCATAAATCACCTCCTTAAATAAAGGATCGGTTATTATTTTAGCTTATTCTCTAGATTGTATTTAGCTAAATTAGTTATTTCCTTCCTAGATTAGCTCATTGTATTTGTTATATATATTGTTGTATCCTGCATTCATGAATACGAATCATATTCACATAATCTCTATAGTTACATGTACAGTTTGAGGTTAAGATCACCTAAACTCCTCATTCCAATCAGATATTAAAGCTGATGTTCAACCTGTTTTAAGCCAGATTGTCAGAATTAATCTTGTTCCCGATCCAGTTCAAACATTTGTATAGAAAATTTATTGTTAATTTATTTTCTCATGGATTTATAACAAAAGTTTTCCACTAATTCGAATATGGTTTTTCAAGTCTATAAAAAAGGGCATCGTAGTGTCTTTTTAAAAAAAAAAGAAATTACATAATGGGTTCCCTTGGAGCATAAAGCACATACAACTATAGCAACAACAAAATTCTCCACTAACAAAATATCTATCTTTTTTAAAATTAGTTATAAAGTAAATAAAGATGCAATTGCTCATCAATATCCCACCATCACTTGTGGGTTCTTTTTGAATTCACCATATTGTTTTGAATATCACGTATATTTCTTTCTACATATCTAAGCAATGAATAAATAGATCTAAATTACAACTTTTTTAAAGTATTTTATTTTTTCAAAGTGATTTTTTTTCAAAACCCTAACCTACACACTCTCTAACTCGTCTACTAAATCTATATCATTTATCTAGCTACCATGAAACTTTAACCACTACCAACTTCAAAATTAACATTTTTTAAGCATCTTGATTAAGCTTACCATAAGTCCTTTACTTAACTTACCCGATTAATGAAACAATTTTATACTTCATTTAGTTCTATAACAATATTAGTTTAAACAAAACTTGATCACCAGGATAAATAACAAATAATTTCTTCAGTTTTGGACAATTAGATAAATTTTGGCTTCATACAACAGAAAACTAAGATTAATAGTATTTTTACTTTTGAAAAGTTTTAACTTATATAAAGAAAACTAGACATATAATTGGATGAACTTGTAAATTAGTATTAGTGTTAAAGACTGATATTCTTATTGTTATAGGTTTTTATATATGGCCAATGACAACCTATAAGTAAAGGAAAAGTAAGGAAATTAAAGTCACATTCTTGACCAAGTATTTAAATACCTTAAATTTTTTTAACAGTTAAATTTGTGTTGATATCTATATAGATGCATCTCGTATCATCGTGCATTTTAACTTATCAGGACTTGAATTCACACCAACGTCATTAGAGGAAACCCCAAACAACTGGTAAAACATCCCCCAACGTGAACGTCGGGCCTGAAATCGGTGACATCCCATTGCTGATGGTCTTCGAGGTACCATTAGGGCGAACCCACAACGATAAAAGCCTTTAATTAATAGCTAATAGATACCATGTACAATATTACTCTAAATTTACCTATTTGTTTATATTAAGATTTAAACTATTTAAAAAGAGACACCACCATTTAACACATTAGTATTGTTAAACTAGTAGCTTTTTAATATCAAATCCGTAATGGTTGGCCTTTATGACCAGAAAGGCTAAAACATGAAGGAAATGGTGTATGTGTGTATCATGGAATGAAGTGGTGGAATGGTGGAAATCATATACAAATGACCTAGGATCCCTTTTACTACCATAACCACATGTTTGCTTTTCACACGAAAAAGAAAACAAAAGAACCAGCCTCACAACCAAAGGTACTTGTTAAGTTATTTGAAATCACTAATCTTGTGTGTAATGTTTATAACCAAAGCTTGGATAGGTGCAAAATACTAAATTCAATCATTGATTCATAGTTAAAAGTGGATTTAGGTGGTGATATACCAAGTCATAGGAATATAGTCCTTTATCGCGTCTATGTATAATTTTATGTACAAGTTTTTCAAGTGACACCATTATTGTTTTAATGGTGAATCATTTAGTTAATAAATGCTCAATTGTCTCAATGGTTTCTTGTGTTTGATTTAGTGCACTTGATGTCTAAGATCACGGGTTCGAATACCTGATAGGCCCGGTTCCACTAAATATCCAATACCCATAAAAATTAAAATTAAAAAGATGATTTTAATTGAAACTTTAGTGATAGAAACTCTATTGATCCAAACTATAGACAAACCTCAAGCATTAATTATTGACCCCCTGATTTGAAATCACTGTTTTATGTTTATCATATCAAGACCTGTCTCTCTACAGGAATCGCTTTGAATTGAAAGGGAATGAAAAAATGCAAATAGCAGCTAGCCACACCACTTTTTGTCAATAATTATACACTGCACAACAAGAAGAAACGTGTTAGGGGAGACAATAAAAACGTTCATGTAGAAGGTGCATTAAATCTACTGCATTTAATTGACTTAATTGTTTATACACGAAAGATGTTATGTGAAAAAAAAGTCGGTCACACATTAAATTTAAAGATAATTAATGACGCAATGAAACTTACGTGACAATAAAAAGAGAATATTTTAAGTACAATAATTATTTATTTGAAATAGAAATAGATATTAAAAAAAAAGATACGGGTTTTAAAAAATGTGGAATAAATTTATTAAATTGATAGTTTATAATTATATTATAGGAGTAAATATGAGAAACTCCTATGAATGTTCTAATACCATTCATTTTCATTAGTCCAAACAATTTTTTTTTGCATAAAAAATTCAAATGTTTGAAATCTAACTGTTTCAATTCACCTCACTAATACCAACTATTTTTATGTTAATTTTTTATTGAATGACCAAAATACATTTATATTTGTTCAAATATTTTTAAAAATTTAATTTCTAACTAAAATTTTTTAAAAAAATTAATTAGTTTTTTTATCCATTTTCATTTTTAAGCAACAATAACTTTAGATACTTTTATTTCTAATGCCTCAATGAACTTATACATATTGAAAGGCGACGATTTAGGAATATAACTACTAAATTTTTAATGAAATGCAAATCTTGATGTGTGACATTGGTGGACATAACTTGGCATATCCTTTCGCCATATATAACACATGTTTGAAACAAAATCTACATATATCTTTACGACATGTTTTTTTTACCCGAGCCGCTTATCAGAGTGACAATAGTTACACCATGATTTATTTATATGCGTTTTGATATTCAGGATCAAACTATCACCACCGCAACACACAACATGTGTTTTAAGTAGTTTAAAAACAAGAGAAAATTACACAAAATGTTCTTTATATTTTGTATAATCAATGGATCACGTTTTTTAACAAAACTAATTACACTAGACATCGTTTAACTTACATTCTTGTTTTAAAAAAAAATTCTTTAGCACTAACGGGGTTAAACCCCATTCCGTACGAAAGGATATTTTTGTCATTTCACAATAATATTTAATAAAGAATGTTATTGTTGAAGGTGGGTGATTTATTCTACCTTCAAAATTTGTTGTGACATCCCTCAGTTAACGGATGGTTTTTAACCCAGATAGTGTTAAATAAACTTTCCAAAAACAAGTATACAAGTTAAAAGATGTCTGATGTAGTTAGTTAGTTAAAAAAACATAATCCATAATTTATATAAAATATAGAGAGCTTTTTGTGTAATTAACTCTACAAACAATAACGTTTTTCAGAAAAAAATTTAAAAACGGCATACCATTTTACATGAAAATTATGCTTTTTACAAGATTATCGAATAGAGTTTATTAAATAAAAAAATATTTTTTATTTCAAAAAATGACTTTTTAGGAACATTTACATATATTCCTAAACTAAATCATTGATTTACATATATACCAAACTTAAAATTTAATTACATATATCTTTTTTATATAAAATTACCCTCTTACCCTTTAATTTTTTTTAGAGTGAAACTTAAAATTTCAACTTAATGAAAATATCCATCTTAGGAGTTTGAAACAATGGAAAAGTTGCTAGTAAAAAACAGTTGTATTTGATTGATCTACATGTTAAAATTAAAAATAAAATAAAATCAAAACTTGATTGTTGTATTTCTTGAAAAAAAAGCCGAAAACCATAATTAAAGAGTCAATTATTTACCCTATGTAAAATACTAAAATTTGTTAAAATAAAATTTGTATTCTCATAAAACGGTTAGGTAAAATGTAACAATTTTAAGTTTAACGTAGCAATAAACACAATTATGTTAAAAGAATAATTTCTAGCGGCAAAATTTTATACTCATCATATAATCTAAACCCTCACCATTAGGCTGTTCGTAGTGGTGGGGCGCCACCACTCTACATAACGCCCCTGTGAAGAGAAGCGTAGTGGGTAGGGGCGCCATGTTACAACTTTTGCAGAGGAGATGAGGCGTTAAGAACATGGCGCCTGGAGGGAGATTTGATGAAGATGGCGCCCCGGGAGGTGGTACAAGGGCGTTATAGGGGCGCCATCTTGCACTTTTTGGCAAGATAACGCCCCACTACACATAGCCTTATAAACGGTGAGAAAAAGAAATTATAATAATCATTATAAATGTAAGTGATGATTGTTTAAGAATTAAGTTGATTGAGTATGTAAAAGATATGATGTTAAGTAGTATTAAAAGAATGAGTAGTATTTAGAAAATTGTGACGGATGATATTAAGGGGAAAATATGTAAATATTAATAAGTGTATAATAGTCATTTAATAAGATATATTTTTAATGAATTAAGTAAATATGTATTATATATATTTTAAGAAGAGATAAGATATTTTTTTTTTTTTGATTAAAAATAGCTTACCATTTTCATTGATATTGATTAACAACGGTTACAACTCAACATGAAGTACAAGGGAGGCGGGCAACAAGCTGCGCCGCCAACCCCTTCTGAATAGCAAAGCCTAACCGAGTGAAAACCACATTCAAACCCCTAGGAGTCGCCACATTCCCGTTCATGACCCTCTGGACGCGGGTCAAAGTATCCACAGCTTCCGGGGCAAGGTAACCGAAGGTGTCAAACGCAAAAGGCACGAACACATGTTGATTCGCCAGACACGCTTCCTCATGTTTGCGCACTTTCCCAGCAGCAGCATTCGTGGCAGCCTGGCCTGCCCGGAAACCAGAGCCCTTGAACCCCACTAGCGGGGAGACCCCAGTGAGGTCGACACAGGCATGCTTCCCGTGCTTCCACCCAAAGACAAGGACGTCCGCCGGTCGAAGGGAGGAACGCCCATCCGCTGGGTCCGACAAAAAATTAACCGGGGCTTCCTTCTTAGCAGATATCCCGGCTCTTCTGAAAATGTCAAAAAGGACGTCCCGGACCAGATCATGCCGGTATTTGAAACCGGGCAGCTCTTTGCAATGGACCGCGTGCTCCCCATAAGCATCCAAACATGCCTTGCTGCATACTGGACATCTCTCATCCCTCGGGAACAGGGGGATCATAAGTCGATATTTAAGAACCGCCCGATATTCGACTGGCGACATGTGCTGCCCCAACCCATCAATAGGGAGGGCGAGGAGGAAATCTTGAGCATGTGGTTGGCGGAGGCATTCCCACACCGCTTTGTCCCTGGCTGACATCCCGAATCCAGCTTCCATCTCCCCTACGACTTTACCAAACAGGACATTCGCCAAAACATGTTGGGCTTTGGGTGGGGCGGTGTCCTTGTTAGAGAAACCGCTAAGATCAAAGCCCGGAATAAGGCCACGGAGGTCAGCCAACGCGCCCGTGAAAGCCGAGTCCATAGGGCACCCCCCACACTCCCGAAGGATATGGTCCTGGAGCGCCCAAGACTGGACCCTCGAGGCCACGAAAGCGTAGGAGGAGGCCTCAACAGCCGAGTAAACCCCAAGCCCCCCCATCTTGATGGGTAAGGAGGCAACCCGCCATTGGAGGTCCCCAAAGAAGGGCCCACCACACACGACAATATCTTCAATAGCCGCGCGAAGGTTGTTGTCAAAATCCAATGCCGCCTGAGCCACATGAGAGGGAGGGCAGGTTCTGAGGCCAAAGGAAAGTTTGGCGATACCCATACACGAACGAAGCAGGAGGAGGGCACATTGAGGATCACCCAGCTTGGGGAGGAGGCGCATAAGATCAGCAGCAGTATTGGCCCTCCTCAAGGCCAAACCTTGAATAAATCCCCCATCGTTGCTGACCGCTCCGCCAAGGAGTTTCACCCCTAAGGTCGGCCTGCTGATGCCAACAGGGAAAAGCCCCGGAAGCGCCTTCCTACCATCACAACTTGGCCAGAAAAGTTCGGTCTTCTTAATATTAAGGTCCAGCCCGAGCGGAGGACCCAAAACTTTGATGATTTCGAGAGCCCTGGAGACCTCTTCAACATCCCCAATGATCGTGCCATCATCGAGATACCAAGCATGCAGAAGGAGGCGGCAAGAGTCCCGGATGTGGTGGACAAGGGGGTGAAGAACAAGGGCAAACAGGAGTGGGCCCAACGGGTCACCCTGCTGGACCCCCGTAGTGGCCCAAATATGATCACCCCCCACGTACAACCGAGCCGGCTGCCCGTATATGAAGTCCACCCAAGGCGAGATAGCCGGGCACCTCAACCGAACCTCGCGGAGTAAGGACGAACGGTCGACAAGGTTAAAGGCGTTAGAGAAATCGACGGTGAGCATGGCAAGGGACCCATCGGTATGTCGGTTCTCTAGGAGACGGTTGACGCTATGCAGGACAGCCTCGGCCCCACTGGGGACACCAACCCCAAACTGGAAGTCATGGAGATATTGGGTCATGTCCTTAGCAACCCCTCTCATAGCAATTTTCGAAACCAGACGGCGCCATATAGTGCCCACCGCAATAGGCCGAATACCATTGTCAGGCTTTAAAAGCGGGGTGAGGGGGAGCCGAGGCAACGAACTCCGCAAGGCTGACTGGGCACCTCCCCCCCAACCACAAGTTAACGACAGAAGCCATAGCACCCAAAAGGTCGTTGGCAGTGGCAGACCCTTCCCCGCAGAGACTGTCCAGAAAATGCTGAGCTCTCAAACCATCCCTACCACAAGAAGTCCCTTTAGGAAACGACTTAATACCGTCGAGGACCCCCTCAGCGGTAACAACCAGCGCGGGCTCAGCAAAAGGGTCATTAGGCAAGGAGGGGCCCGGACGAGACGGGTGCTTGGCCACCAAAGCGTGAAAAGTTTCAGCGTTAAACGGCGCGACCCCAGAAGAGGATAGCACCTTCACAGCAGCCGTGAAATGGCCATCCGCGACCTTCCGGAGACACCTCCTGACGTTAGGGGCGGCCTGGTCTCCTTTATCTTTAACAGGCACCCGCCCCTCCCCGGAAAGGTCAAGGAGACGACCAACCAGCAGCTCGACCCCATCATCCCCTGCCCAGGTGGATAAAGAAGTTAAGATGGAGCGACACTGCAGAGCCTTCCGATTCCCAGAGCGGCATTCCTGCCGGCTCCGGGGTTTAAAAAGCTGCAGCGTACACCGCGGGAGGAGAAGAAGGCGCACCCAAGCAGCCACAGAATCAGGCCGAGCTGCCACCCCGAGGAGAGCATTTTTAAGGGCTTGGGAGAAAGCCATGCGACAGCTGTGTGGGATGCTCTTAACGGTAGTGCAACGGGCCCTGAAAACACGATCAAGGAGCGCCACATCCAGCAGGAAGGAGGATGTGGGGGAGCCCAAAACGGCAGGGGTTAGGGGCGCCGAGATCCCGACGATATGGGTACCCTCACCCCCATCCGGGGTAACGAACCGGACGATGCCGTCTGGGTGGTGGCACCCACGGCTCAAGGCATGGATCCTCATGCATCTCCCACACAACCACACACCATGGCATTTTAAGGCCCCGTCAAAGGCCAGAAACAAATCGAGGTCAGAAGCCAAGGCCCCTCGCACAGAAATCTGTTTTGAGGTGAGCGACGAGGCGGGAGAAACCCTTGGCCCCGACGTCCCCGTCAGGGCAACAGTGAAGGGAGCGAAGAGGACAGCGGACACCACCCGAGCCAAGGGCCGACACGGACCCCATAAAGGGGAAAAGGAAAGGAAAAGGACAAGGAGAGGGAAATGAAAGGAAAAGGAAGAAAGAAAAAGGAAAGGAAAAGGAACCGGGGCCCCGCAACCGAGCAGGAGCAGGGCACGAACAAACGAGGTGCTAAGGACGCACCAACCGGTATGCCAACCGGAGGTTGGCAAGGCCGGGAGACAGAAGGCAGGAATCTACATTCCGGGAGGGAGCGGGAAGGGAGGCCGGAGAAGGTCAGAGAAGGTGAACCAGGGCCGGACCGAAAACCGCGCGCCCGGGCAGCACCCCCGGAGGACCAGGCGGGGGCGGACCACAATCCGGCAGCCCACTTTCCGGCGGACCAGTACCCACCGGCGGACCAGGAACCACCGGCGGACCAGAAACTTGCCGGCGGATCAGAACCTGCTGGCGGACCAGAGCCCACCGGCGGACCAGAAACCCCTAGCGGATCACTTGCCGGCGGTTCAGAAAAGGCCGGCGGACCAGCAGGGTCGCGGACCAGTTCAAATGGTCCGGCGGCCCGTTGGGGGAGGAAGCAGGGGGCTGCGAGGGGTGGAGGAGGGCGAAGGAGGCGGCGGAGGGCGGAGGGCGGTAGCGACGGAGAGGCTGGGGGCAGCAAAGAGAGGAGAGGAGGGTGGCGGCGGGAGGGTGGGCGGCGGCAGGTGCGAGGGTGGAGGAGGAGGGTGAGGGTGGAGGAGGCGGCGGCAGGTGCGAGGGTGGAGGAGGGGGGTGAGGGTGCGAGGGTGGAGGAGGAGGGTGAGGGTGGAGGAGGCGGCGGCAGGTGCGAGGGTGGAGGAGGAGGGTGAGGGTGGAGGAGGCGGCGGCAGGTGCGAGGGTGGAGGAGGGGGGTGAGGGTGCGAGGGTGGAGGAGGAGGGTGAGGGTGGAGGAGGCGGCGGCAGGTGCGAGGGTGAGGGTGGAGGAGGCGGCGGCAGGTAAGATATGTAAATTAAATTTTAGACTTAGATAAATATGTAATTAAATAACTTGGTAAAAAGATATATATGTAAATGATCCCTTTTATTTTTTAAATAAAAATGAATGTTTATCATTATTCAACCAAAAAATGAATATTGTCAGTGAGATGAATTGAAAGTATTACAAAATTAAATTAAAATTAAAATTATAAAATAAAAAAAATATTTGAATTAAACCTAATGATTTGGAAACGAAACCCTAATTAACTCTTTCTTTTGCTTGTAATACAAATCTAACGAAAAGGCTGAAAATAAAAATATAACACAAAATAAACCTCAAATTAAATTCATATTTTTCCTTTAATTTTGAATCTAAATAGTTTACTTCTAAAATAGAAAAGGCAGCTACATTGAAATATATTGTACAAAATTTGCTACCTTAAAAAAAAGAGTAAATAACTTTTCTTACTAACGTCTATATTCCGGCGTACGTCAAAAGAAAGCATGTTCCCGAAATTCCATTTTACTACCCCATCAAAACTTTGCTTCAAGTGCCGTTAAAGTCGCCGGTACTGTTAACCTCAACAGCCACATATCCGGCCAAATTTTCAACTCTCGACAAACATTCCGTCATCTTCATTTAAATTGCCGTTATCTTCACCGTCACCGTCATCAATCACCCTCTCCGCTTGTGTACACTCCATCTTGTGACGCATCTTCCAGTCGAGTGCCTGACAAGCTCGGGAGCAGTAATTCACCGCTCCACAAACAGAGCACCGCCGGAACTCATGAAGTCTGGTCTCCGGCCGGCCACAACCCGCGTGTGAGCATAGCCGGAGACCAGAACCGAGTTTCCTTCCGGCGAACCAGTCCGAAAGAAACCGGTTCGCCAGATGGAGTTCCGGCGGCGGTACGTTACATCCAAAGTCACTAAGCAACGGACACCCCGGTCCGACGACGTTTTCGTGCCGGAGGTGAGGTAACGGGTTCCAAGTAAGCCAGTTGCCGGAGATTAACGCCGACGGAGTTGTTGAGAGCACGGTGGCGAGCTCACGCGCGTTCGCTTGGACTAAAAACCGCCGGCCTTCTGCAATGTTCTGCCGGACGCCGTAACCGTCCTGGAGGCAATGTCCGAGTTCTCGGAGCGCGTCGATGTGACCGAGAAACGCCGCTCGGGCGCAGAGAGCCACTCCGGCGCGTAAATCCTTGTCGTTTTTCGAACCGCCGCTGCCGTTGAACTGAATCACGGCGAGTGAGTACAACGACGGCGCGTGAGAATTGATAGCCGCTTTCGCCATTAGAGAAGCTCCACTTCCCCGATTTTGCAAACAATAGAAACGAATCTGCGTTACAAAAAACAAAATTTCTCAGTTAGTTAATTATTAATTAATTACATTGCAAAGATGATGACGTAATAAATTAAAACGTATTTAATAATTTATGATATTATTAAACTAACCATGCCGAGAGTGTAACAAGCTTCAACGTTTCCGGCGTCGGAGCACCGTTTCAAAAACCGGTGAGCAGATTCCGACCAGTTTTTCGCCTTAACGGCGAACGTTTTCGGAGACGCTTTCGACAAAACAAGCGAGTTCACACCCAACGTGTTTAACCTCCTGCATCTGCATCACAACAAACCGAAACAGAAATCAGTTACAAAAACTAACAAACTCCGCGGAAAAACCGGAACCGTTGTCAGATCCTTACGTCGATAAAACGCTGATGAAATCAGCCGGACAACCGGCGGTGGAGCCGAGTTTTGCGAGAATGAACAAAACGACGTCGTCTGGAAGCGCATCGAGAAAATCACACTGGCCGGAAACAGTGGCCGTCGGCGTTCCGGCCGACGACTTTACCCTTTTCCGGCAGTGTAACGTCTTTTCGGAAATGAAATCACAATATCTTCTTCTTTTATCATAACACATAGTGTTCACCTTGGGATAAGATACCCCTCCTCTTGTTCTCATTTCCTTATCTCTTCAGAATTTATCACAGGAGTCTGTGGGGGGTTATTGTGTGTATATATATATATATAGATAGATATATTCGTGCAAATATATATACGTATAAATACAGGAATTTGTACGTATAGGTTTGTGATTTTTCCTGAGGGAAGGAGAAACTGAGGCCTTATATATATATAGATAGGGGTAAGGGGAAGATGAAACACAACAACAAAAACGACGCCGCCGAATATCAAATTAAAGATTTGACAATAAAAATATAAGTTAGCCCAAAAATGGGTAGTTAATTACGAGACTACCCTTCTGGGTTCTGTTCTGCCTCTGTTTTGGTCTTATCTGATTTGTAAGAGGAATTTGAAGAAGCAAAAAACGAGGTCAAACGGCGTTGACTAGATCCGTTTGCCCGTCCTCCTACTCCATTGCACGCTTTGTCTGCCTGACCGTACAAGTTTTACCCTCGCTAAAAGTTTTTTATGTTTATTTATTTAGATTTTTTTTAAAGGTTCAATTTAGTTTATGATCCCATCTAGATACGGTTTCGTATTATTGTGTATTTTTGCTTATCGGGACTTCAACCCACACCAATATCATACAAGGAAATCCCAAGCAATTGGATAAAACCTCGTCAGCATGAACGTCAGGTATCGAACCGGTGACCTCCCATTGGTGTTGGTCTCGGATACTATTATAAACTACGGTAATACTCTTGACTTAACGAATAATTTTAACCCCATTATGACAAAAGACATTCTCTTAAATAAGTATAAAATATAAGGGATGTATGATGTAACTATTTTAGTTAACTTACTTAATTCGAAATTTGACTAAAACATAAATTAATTTTTATATAATTTACTCAATTCTATTTTAATATATATATTTAAAAACCTTTAGAAATTAACATTTTTAAATTGTAATGGTAAGTAGGTTAAATGTTGAATATTATATGTGCATATTTGGTAACGATTTAATACTTTTTATTAACATGTTAAGAAGGTAACATAATAAAAGATTTCCAAGTATTTATTGTTACAAAGATGGTTTTCACATTAAAAATGTGCATATTTGCTAATACTATAATAACAGGATGTCACGGAGTGTGTGGTGTTCGTTGATTAGCGATTATCTATGTTTGTTCATCAGCAATTGTTATACGCCATCACCCATTGTTATTACACTGAGGGAGTGAACATTATTTGTCACATTCATATGTATCGCCTATAAAAGGTATTACAACCATTAAATTGTTATATTTCTTATTTTATCTTCTTTTACCATGTTTTTTTTTTATATATTTTTAAATGCTAGGTTAGAAAATGAATACTTCTTATTATAATCATGTGAATACTACCCATGATTACAAAAGTGAAATTTAGAAGTGTAATTGTTATAATTACTAGTATTACCTATTACAGAGAAATAGATAATAGATAAAACATTTAACAAATTAAGAAGGCGGAATATAAATAATTATAACGAAGAGACGGGTAAACGGGTAATAAGTTGCGCTGCGACCTGTTTTTTTATAGCAAAACCAATCATATTGAAGACAAAATTTTGAGCCTTAAGGGACGATGCATTACTATGCACGACCCATTGAATCATATTCAGAAATTCAACCGCCTCCGGGCTAGGAACCCAAAAGTATCAAAAGCAAAAAAGGATAAACACGTGTTGGTTATCGAGAAAAGTTTCTCGTGTTTAGCAATTTTACCTGATTCCACCTTCAACGTAGTAGGGGTGTTGATCGGGTTTTTTATTCGGTTTCGGGTTAAACGGGTCGAGTTTTTCAGGTTTTTTTAGGTGGAGTCCAACCCACAACCCGACCCTAATTGCTCTCGGGTTGTTCGGGTTTCGGGTTTCGGATTGCGGGTTGATTCGGGTTGGGTTATTCGGGTTTCGGGTTAAATACAAAAGATATTGAACACATTGTCTTAACCTAACTTACAACTGAAAAGAGCGGAATCAATCAAAGAAGTTGATAAAACTGAGTTCATAGTACAATGGAGGAATGGATGAAACCTTGTATAACTTTGAATGTTTTAAGAAACTAAACTTTTAATAACCTAGAATATAACGTATAATATATATCGCATGATTTTGTTTAGAATACATTACTTTAAAAAGATAAACAAAATTTGAATGAAATAAGGATGTCCATATTTAAAATATATATGGTGTTAATTACGATTTGAATAAGAATATGGAGTCATGGATGGTTGGATATATGTGTAATTCTCATATTTAAAATATACTTGATGGAATGAATGTGTATTCGGGTTAATCGGGTTGACCCAAACAACACAAAATCAACCCTATTACCGACCCATATAACTAATTCGGGTTCGGGTGATTCGAGTTTAAAGTTAGTCGGGTCAAGTGAGTTCGGGTCGGGTTCAGTAATCGAATTTCGGGTAAAAACGACACCCCTACAACGTAGCATAGCCCGCGACAAACCCATAATCTCTAAGCCCAAAAAGTGATGTCACTCCAGTAAGCTCCAATAGATTCCATTATTAGAATCAGTTTATGTGTCAATTACAAAATAACAAAAATTCAATGTAAACACAAAAAAAAAAAAAAAGTCAAATTTGATTATTATTTGTCAAGTTCCCCTTGTTGTTTTGAGGCTTAAGAGGTTAAAAACAATTCAACCAAGCACATCGATGCTTGATTTATAAGCCAAGTAGGTTGAATGGTATCTATGATAGAAAGCCATACTTGACAACATTGTTGGACATCAACTTGGGTCTTTTGTCACTTGTGTTGACCAAATAATATTATATTGGGGGTATCTCTTTTATGTACGAACTTTAAGGAAAACAAGTATCATATAGTACAAAGTTTTAAATAAAATTATATTTATTTGTTCATGGTGATTGTTTTTATGAAATTGACCTAAGAACAAACCGAATATCATCATCTTATAATATAGCGTTGTTGTAGCGGTAAACAACCTAAGTTGCTCTATAATTAGTCCGTTAAAAACTCCAACAAATTCGAGTTTATGTAAACTTAAACCTAAATTGGAGCTAATATATAAACAAACTTTGAGCACGAGTTTATTTAGCACACAACACAACACAACACAAACAAAGTGAACAGTATTGATAAGGTAAAAATCGATATATTATTCGATGCCTAAACTAGTACATCAAATAGAGGATTTGATCATATCTTATGAATCAAAACTTATAACTATTTAATGAAATTGCGGGGTGGGGAATCAAGTAGCAGATTTTATCATATCTTATAGGCGTTAGCATGGTTGTTGCTCGCCTTTAAGTTATAGATTAGAGTCCCGTCAAAGACAGATTTAATGTAATTTAACAGAGATATAAGTCAAGTAGAGTATGACAGATGAGTTTTTAAGTCTCCGGTCAAAAAGAGTAGTAAAATTAAGAAAGTAGATAAAACCGAAGTTAAACCGAACACTGCCTCAAATATTATAGGTGTTTCTAGACGTTTAGAAATATATTTTCACATCTTCATTTTTTAAGCTAATTAATATGTTTTAAAAGGCTTATTATAGGTTTTGCCTTACAAAAAGGTATAAACAATTACTGCAAATATTTACAATAAAACAAAAGTCGAAGGAAATTAAAATTAATTTATGAAAAAAATAATAATTATGAAAACAAATTCAAAATGCCACGGCCGCCCGCCGTCTCCGATGCCTAACTTGTTCTGGATAACGACTATTATGCCAAATTAAATATACTTGTTATGTCGGGTTATACGTGAATGATCAAAATCAAACAAGAAAATATAATATAAATTAATAATCCATGTTATGACTTTAATTTTTAAAATTTTAAATTATCGAATTTTTACGGTCATGAAGCAATCGGTTGGATTGCTATTGTCAATGGTTTTTTATAAACGAATTTATAGAATTTAAGCTATCTACGCGATGAAAAATAAACTATATAATTTAAGAGAAAACGGATTATTAAAAGCGAATCTAACTGATTTTATATGTACATATTTAATACGGAAATATATACTTTTTAGAGTTAATTGCAAATTTCGTCCCTGTGGTTTGGGACAATTTGTAAAATTCTTCAAAATGGAACTTTTTTGCATATAACGCTCTATGGTATAAGTATATTGCAAATTTAGTAAAAAACATTAACTCTGTTAGAGAATTCAGTTAAGTTCAGGGGTATTTTAGTCTTTTTAACTAATATACAACTACCTAATTCTAGTTACAATCTCTTGAAATCTTCAAAATTTCTATTTGAATCCGAGTCCGAAAATTCGGATTTTCTGTATTTTTGGATTTGAAATTTTGGATATTTCGGTTTTGGTTTCGGATTGTTTTGCTCACCATTACCATCATCATCATCATCAAGAATACTCTCATTACCAACTAATAAATTAGAAAACGTAAATATAAACAATTATAAATAATTAATTATCCCACACCTCGCTAATACTTTAAGAACAATATCTCTCGTTAATAACTAATTAATTTACTCAAATCACAATGTATTGACCGTACCCACTATTCTTATTGGTGTTATGATGTTCTAAAAGCGGTGTTAACCTGCTGAGAGATTAGTCGAGCTAACTCATCAAGGGATGCGGGTAGGCTAGTTAAATGCATCCATTTTATTTGAAAAAAAAAATCTATTAACATGTAGTCTGTACCATTTTAAAAGTTTAAACTTACTAAATCATAAAATGAAATATAATTTGTAAACACAACGATAAGATAGAAAATGAAATACATAAAAACCGATTGTATCTCTCTTTAAAACATAAAAGCACGGTACATTTTATAATCTCTCAATCACTAAACAAACCACATTGTATTCTATAACCATAGAAACCTTATATGTTATCAAGTAACAAATAACGTTTGGTAAAAACTAGCTGCTAAATTAGCTGAAAAATATTAAATCACATAACATGTCATAAATGTAAATAAATGTATTTATTTATAAGTTAGGAAATGGTAAAACTGAAAATATTATAAAAGTTAGTTGAAACGCTACTTCAACAAGCTTTTCAAAAATTAGCTTATAAGCTAGTTTTTTGACGTTACCAAACGAGATTTTTTTATAAAACTAGCATTTAAAAAAACTTCATTTGGTACACGCCAAAAAGCTACCTTATAACGCTAAACACAGCCATAATGTCTATATTTATGTTTTTAGAACAATTACATAATATTTTAGTATATATTAAAATATATATTTTTATGTGACAAATTGGAAAATTCAATTTTGATGTACGATTAAAGTAATTTTCATAAATAGAGAGAGAGAAAAAAGTAAAGAAATTAAGAAGTTGTACGTTATTGACTCATACAAGAGAATGACATGTTACCATGAAGCTAAACTCCCATCCTTTTAAGCAAAGGCTTAACCATCAAATAATTAAACCACGTCGTTTTAATACTATAAATTATAACTTTTAGTCAAACTTCATTAATTTAGTCGCAAATGGCAAAATCACTAAAGATAAAATTACTAGTTTATGTCAAAATCATGCATTTAGATGATTATGCGACCGACTGAGTTTTTGTTTTTGCCTTTTATTTGGGAGGGTGTAAATTATCGACAAAAAATGAAATTAATATAAAATGTATACGTTGGGTCAGTTTAGTTATAAGTCGCTAATATGTTTAACTAAACAAGTCTTGTCATTTAATCTGTTTATTTATTATAACGTTTTTTAATAATAGAGTTTATGTTATAAATTATTTAGTTGGGAACTTTATGTTAACATGTAAAAGTTAGAAAATAACTAATTTTTTTAAGATTTTATTATTTAAACATAATGATTTATACACATTTGTATGTTTGGTTGTCATTCTCTAATTTTAACTTTAAAGAGTTAAATATGCTAAAATAGCATTAAAAACTAGTTTGTACGGATCGTATTCATGTCAACCTCGAACATTCTTGTTATGCACGTATTTTAGAATACTTGATTAGACCAACCGGCTCAAGAAATCTAACTATTAATTAGAACGATCATTTTTTTGTTTGAGTAAATTCTCAAAATCGTTTTTATTAATTAGAGCGATCATTAATTAGAGAGATTTAGATAATCCGAGGCATTAAAGTCGCTAGGCGATTGGATCCGAAAAGTTAAGATGAAAATCCAAAACTAGACTAGGATTTTTACTTTTCTTTTATATCTAATTATTTTTTTAAAAAAAATACTAAGTATGTAATCGTGTCATAAACATGTTAGAATCGGTAGTGAAACCTGTTTATACACGATTTTAATTGTGTCATAAACGTGTTGATCTGTTTATGACACAAAACATGTTTAACTTAAATCCAAATATGTTTAACTTCGTATCGTATCGTATTAACAGGTTCGTGTTTAAAGTTACGAGCTATAGTTTGGGCACCACTCTCTTGTATTAAAATAAGTAATATTATAAAATAATTTTTTTTAAAAAAGGGAGAAAAAGTTTGAAATATTTGAAACATGAGTGCGGAATGAGGTAGGAGTGGTTCGTGAATATTTGCTTGAAAAGTCGTGATCAAAGGGGAGGGAATGGGATGATGGCTTCAAGTGGACGTTTTGCCCCAATGGCAGGATAACGTGCCACGTGGCAAGAGTGTATACGGCCATGTCAGCATAGAAAAGACAAAACTTTTAATTAATTAAAAGAGCTAGAGGTTGGATATTGAAGCAAGGGTGAAGAAGAGTGTTGATGAAATCGTGTAATATCCTTTCCTTTCACGAATATAAAGATATATAGAACCCCACCACCCTTTACCATCTCTCGAGGACTCTCTACTTGCATTTTTTTTTCCCAATTTCCTAATTATTACTCTTTTAACATATATATTTACATCTTAAATATAAAACTAACTTTAAAAATAAAAAATTAAAAAAATATATTTATATATAATAATGATTGTTTGAAATGTCACTAACTACAATACAATTGGGCGGTCACATGTTGTTGCGGGAAGAGCACAAATAACACAAACAGTTGCATTGTAATAATGTAAAGTACAAAGAGGAACATGTGCTAAATTTGTTGGGTTTGGATATAAAAAAAAATTAATGTCTAAATTTGTTGCATTTTATTAAAAAAGAAAAAAAATACGTTTAGAATCATACATAAGACTTAAAGATTATGTTTTAATTAAAAAAACAAAAAAATTATATGTTTATCATTGAACCTAAGATCTATAGATTATATTACACGACAATAATACTCATTAGACCACGAGTTAACGTACTAAATTTTTTGTGTTTAAATCAAGGAAAAAAAACAAAAACAAAAAAATATGCATTTTGATAACAATAAAAAGGAAAAACAAAATCATAGTTCTAGAATAAGACAAAAAAATTTCACTCTTCTTCAACTGTTGATTCACTTGTAATCTAATATCATCAAGATGTGTAGAAAAGGTATTATTTTCTGGTGTAAATAAATCGACCTATAAATAAAATCTAAGTAAAAAAACATTAATAGTTACCACACATTTTTATCAATTGTTGATGTAGTGTAAATAGATTTCTAGTTATTTACGTAAATACCAAGAGATTCTATGTGTTCCACCCACCATGCATGGGAAGCACCAAAGATTTGGGGGAATGGATGAAGCAAGCTACAAACATTGAAACACTTGTAGTCTTCACAAGAAAAGAAACCAAGTCAAGCTTACATTTTGGCATTTCCCAATATCATCTACTTTAAACAATACTTTATATATATAACCGACCCCTTTAACGTAACGACCTTCAAAATATTTAGATAAACCATAAATCTAATAAAAATAATATATTTTAAAGACTAACTCAAATGACCGAAAATAGAGATATCATACGTCAATGTTATATATTATATATGTCTGTTTAAAGTGTAAAATTGTTATGCGTTAACTACTACTAAATTGAACACGTTCATCATGTAAAGTTCTAGTTCAGTCACTGATAAATTTTACTACGATGGGGATGTAAACGAACCAAACTGAACCGAGAGGAGCTTTGTTGATGCCCGTCCATTTAGTATTGAATACGTTCACGAACAGTTCACTAACACATAACGAACGGAAATTCTTGTTTATGTTCATTCACTAAGGAGTTGAATTTATTCAGAACACAAATTAACATGTACTATTTCAAAAAATAAAAATCAGCATTTCTAATTCCATACATTGGGCATAATCTCCTTATATAAATAAATTTTATTATAGTTAAACAGTCAACATAATAATGATAATAAACGTAATTATCCCAACACGTTAAATGAATGATAATGAACACACAAACATGAACAAATGTAAACTTAGGAACATAAACAAACACATTACTGTTCACGAATATAAAATATTAATTGTAATTTGTAAATAAGAAAACTTTATGATTGACTCTTATCTCTAAATTCTGGTTCTACTACATATTGTTATTACTAGGGGTAGCATATATGAACAATCCATGTTTCAAAAAGATTTGGATATCCTAATACTATTTTAAAAAATATATAGGAAATAATGAGTTGTTATTTATTTTGGGGGTTTGGAGTCGTGGAGTAAAAAAGAAGAAAAATGTATGCATGGATGCATGTTACGTGATGGCTTTGTCTCACAGTCATGAAAGCTTTCAAAAGTGGGCAAAGTGAAAGTGTGTGATTCAACCAAGTTAACTTAACCTCCCCCCTTAACTTATATCTTTGGTAAATTAATTTTCAATCCATCGTAGTATGCATGTTCCTTTCTTTACAATCCTCCACAAAAAGGACATTACTAATTTGTAGTCATATATATGAGTAATATATAATATTTTATTGTGATAATTTCATCAATGTATAAAACATCATTAGAATGACCTGCATTTCATATGAGATATGATATTAGCTCAAAGTCTTATACCGCCTTTCGGATTGTAGATGTCTTTGCCAAATGATCGTCT
Source organism: Deinandra increscens subsp. villosa (assembly GCA_039602395.1). NCBI lineage: Eukaryota > Viridiplantae > Streptophyta > Magnoliopsida > Asterales > Asteraceae > Deinandra > Deinandra increscens. The sequence continues at coordinate 18,357,113 of JBCNJP010000018.1, forward strand.
TCCACAGTGTTTGAAACTTCTCGGTCAAAGCTTTAAATTGTTGTGTTCGTCTAATTTGAGAGAGCATATTAGTTTCTTTTGTAGTTCTCAAGTGGATATGCTGATAGTAAATAATATTATTTTTTAAATAAAATATTATAAGTTCAAATCTTATAAAATATAGATGGAGAAAATTATCCTAAAAAATAAATCAAAGTGTATGCTATTAAAATAAAGGGAAAATTTCATAAAAAGGTAACCAAATTTTAAAAATGTTCCAATTAAGTCACTCAGCTCATACCGTTTTTCTCCCAATTAGATATCTTAATATTCAAATTGTTCCATGTCCTTTTTTCCATGTGTCAAGAAAAAATGGAGCACAAGACGTTGTGTAGGAATTTTTAATATTGAAATTATAATTATTAAATTAAAAAATACTTTATTTACATTAAAAAAATTTAAAAATGTTAAAATCCATGTTATCACTCGACGTTAGTCTTAAATAAAAGGGGAAAAGATACAAAAATAACTATTACCACGGTTACCTATGAAATAGATGAAAAAACACTTAATTTTGATAAATGTGAATGTTGACTAACCTAATTAAATGAATGACTTAATTGGAACACTTTTAAAACCTGGAATACTTAATTAGAGATGTTTGATTTTTCCTTCTAACATTTCTATATGTTCCCGCTAGGTAAATTTTTTGTTAAAATATAATATCTAATAAGAAGCTAGACATCATGAACTAAAGATACATACTAACCCTAACAAGAGGTTATATATAAAAGAGAAAAATAATAAAAGAAAGAAATACCCAAGAAAAAACTAATTGAAATGAGACAAAGATTAAAAGACCCGAAGTAGTTTAAACGAGCGCAAACTTCCAAGACGGCCCAAAGACTTGCACACTAGACCACCGATGCAAAGTGACCTAATCAACATTCATACTCCTGCCAAAATTATGAATAGCCGAACCATTTATATTGCTTTTTTTTTTTGGAACGGCATCGATCAGGCGACTTTGGTCTCACGTGTAAACCTACCCTTGCGGGGCTATGTCCAAGGTCGATTACTCGGACCTCCGTGAGAACCAAGACACCCCCTCCTGAAGCTTTCTCCTGGCAGAAACCCCCTCCTGGGACAACATGGGGTAAAACTGCCTCCCCTTGGATTAGAACTTGGGTCACATAGTAACCAAAGCCCTAAGAGCCAAGGGGGTAACCACTAGGACAACTCCTAGTGGTTTTAGTTTTGACACTATAACACATTTATAACATATTGGTTAATCGAATACTAATTTTATTTCAGAAGTTTCTCCATATCCTTAAATGAGAAGTTCTCTATATTAGTCACGTATGTTTCAGAATGTAATAGAAGAATATAGAAAAAACAGTAATATAAACTAAACTTTTCTTTCTCTATCTATTTTCTTGTAATTTTTCACACATGCACCTCCCTTGTTTGGATTATTTCTTCAAAAAATGAGATGAAAATGCTGAAAAGGGCATTTCGGTCTTTTTAGAAAGGGTTGGTTCCACATGAATCCAAAGTATAGGGTGCTTATATTTAGCTTGTTTGGTAGTTTATATCTTTTACCTCTAAAGTAGATGAGTAACGATTAAATGTTTAATAAAAATCTCCAATATTATTTCTATATAAATACTAGGTTCCAAGGTTTCGCGTATTAACGCAGAAACACAAAAGAAAAAAAATATCTTAATGTGATAAAGATATAAAAAACAAAAACCCACAACATTGAAAACACTAAAAAAACAAAGAAAAGTGGAAAACACTGTATCAGAAAGAAAAAAAACCCGAAATAGTGTTTTCACTGCAGCAACACTATTCACGAAAACATTGATTTTGATTTGTTAATAGTATATAATAAAATATTGATTTTTTCTTTATTATTTATTACACACGTATTTTTAAATAAGTTTAAAAAATATATATAAATTAATTTCGTCATAGTAAAAAAAATAAAAATAATTAAATAAAATAGGGGTAAAAGACATAAGTTTGGTCCCGTATTTGTCAGGGTGTTGGGAGACAGGTGGGTAGATCCCTCAGAGAGCTACACGGCTACTCTGTCGACATGACACGTGGACACTTTTTGCTGAGTCAGCACGAGTGTCAAAGCTGTGGGCTTGTAATGGGCCTGCCACGTCAGAAGTAGAAGTAGTAGTGCAGTGGAGGGAAAGGAACGGATCGGAAGCATGCGTACGTACGGTATAATGGAAGTCAAACAAATGGTGACGGAGGATTTGTTACCCGAATTTGGCGTTTTCTTCACCGTGACGCGCCGCGTGTCAGGCGGCGGTTAACGGCAGCTGACGGTGGCGCAACAACTTTCACGGGGTTGTTCCGATCTCATAATGTCTATAACTCGACCTCCGACTTATTAATGAAATTAACTTTGAATAATTAGGAATAATGGTGTTTGATACGAGATGTTTACCACCCTCACGTACGTTGCTGCAGGTTGAACTTTTATGCTGATACCCAGTGACGCAACATTTAAGGGGCGGGAAGTGACGTCTGACCCCCCAAAAAAAAATTTTGCGATGTAGAGAGTATATAATTTTCGTGTAGAAAATTTCGATATACTCCGGTTTCGACTCCTCATTTACCCAAAAATTGGGGTTTGAAAAAAAAAATTAGATCCCGACCCCTCACTTGATATTTTCAAGTTTCGCAACTGCTGATACCTTCAGTAATGGATCATTTGTAGTACAAAACATTTACAATAGTTTTGCATTAATGCTAATGAAAATAGAAATAGGGAGTATAAAACATAAAAGTATAAAAGTTTCGTGGTGAACGTGTTAAACTATTAAAAGTATACTAAAAAACGAAAGATGAAAATTTTATGGGGAATAAAACGTCAAAGTGTAAAAGTTGTGTCGTCAAAGTATAAAACTATAAAAAAAAATATATACTAAAACAATGAAAATATGAAACTTTAGGGAATAAAATGTTAAAGTCTAAAACTTGGGTCGTCAAAGAATAAAACTATGAAAAAAGTCGTCGTCAAAGTGAAAAACTCTAAAAGTATATACTAAAAGATGAAATTAGTCTAATAAAAAACGAAAGTTAAATAGTTAAGGGGTATCTCGTGGTGAAAGTATAAATTATAAAAATATACTAAAAACGAAAGTAGAAAAGTCAAAAGTTTTGTTGGCAAAGTAAAAGACAACAAAACTTAAAAGAAAAAAACTTTAAAAGTTAGAGGGTAGAAAACGTAAAAGTATGAAATATATGTGGCCAAACTATGAAAACCTAAAGTTTAATAATTCATTAAAAAAAATAAAATAAATTGTAAAAATTTAAGGGTAAAAAACGTTAAAATACCAAATTTGCATGGCTAAAGTTTGAAACCCCAAAGCCCCACTGTTCATTTTCCAAATTTTGTTGTATTAAACATAATGTGTATATAAGTTGTTTCTCTCAGCCGCATGTTACGATGGATAACCTATTTATCCGCTTGTTAAAATAAGAGATCCTCATATAGCATATACACATAAATATATAAGTTAAGTTTTTGATGACTTAAACAGTGGTTGTAGCAAAAGTTAACAAAATTCATAAGATTCAAAGTACGCGAACGTTAAGCGGCCTACTATGAGTAGATAAAGAAAACGATTACCGCTGAAAATAAACAACAACATAATAGAGCAAAGTATACCAGAAAATTGATATAAAAATATTAGCATACACCACAAATGAAATGTAAATTAAGCAAAATTATGAAAAAAACGTGAAAAAACAGGACATAAAAAACCGAAGACGCTCAAAAAATCCGATCGAACCAATTTTTAAAACACCGTAGAGAACTATATGACAACCCACTAAACACAAACATAAAAGAAAAAGAAAAAGAAAATCATTATAGATAAATAGGTTTTTGATAATAGTATTTATGCGTGTATAATATAATGTGATCACTGATCAGTATATTCACTATTAACAAGTTCTTAGTTAGATAAACTGATAGTATTGTAAATGTGGTCATTATATTATATTGATTATTAATAAGCTGTTAGTGAGGTAAACTATTGAGGGATACCAATAAGTGGATGTAGAATAGGGAGGTAAACTATTGAGGGATACCGATAAGTGGATGTAAAATAGATCGATCAGCTAACACTTAACACTATAATTATATTGTAAATGTGATCTCTATATTTGATTAGTAACAATTTTTTAGTAAAATAAACAATCGATGAATATATCAATAAGTGAATGTAAAGTGGATTGATAATTTTAAACCTGTTTACATATAGTTAATTTTTCAACATATAAGTTTTTACAAACAAAGACTTGGTGACGGCAAACAACTAGAAGAGACATGGTGGTGATTGCGGGAGAAGGGTGCTCCAAAGGTTCGAGGTAATTCATAAGTTACTAGATATGATATTGAGGTTTCGCATATCTTCTATACGTATCCGCAAATAAACATATTTGCAATTTGCATAAACGACTAGAATATGTCGGGAACTCGTTTCTTATAAACTCTACTTATTGTTAGGTTTTCTATTTTACTTTTTAACCCTTATCGTCCAAATCCAAACCCTATAAGTTATTCTTTTAAAAATGACAATAAACAAATCGTAATCTTGTTTGTTAATCGATACCCTCAACGGGTTTAGGTTTTGAGTTACGCTTTGTGCTGTGTAAATAAAATGAGAAGAAAATTAGATAAATTAATGTGTGGGTACGTTGCTTTTAAAAGACCTAAATTACTTTTAAATAAATTCTAAAAATAACATTTGCTATGCACATCCATAAAAACGTTTTCATATTATATTAATTAATAAGAGAGAGAGAGTATATAAGATAGAGTAATTAAGAAATAAGAGACAGAGGATGTTGCTTAAGGGGTATTGCATTAGGGTTAGGATTTAGGAATGTGGGATACGGGCACACGCCAGAGCACGTGCTTCACTTATTCTAAAACTATACAATCTTCACCTGGACCCTAGCATACCAAAGTGTAAAATCTAAGTCACCTCCTCTTCCTATTTTTTACAAGTACCTTATTAATTAGCTAGTTTCTTATATATAAAATTGGTTTAATTATGGGTCAAACCGATTTTGTTTGAAATATGTTTAGGTCGTTTCTATAAAAGTCAAAACTGGAACAATCTAGACTGGATTGGTTTTAAAATCGGGTTTAAAGAAAACTAATCACACGAGATTGAATCAGATATTCAAAGCTAAATTGTTTTAAATTGATGACTCAAATCGGATCCAATTATGTTTTAACCAAACCGGTTTTTGGATTGGTGTAGGGACCGGTTTCATATCTAAATCCGGTTTCATAAAGTTGTTTTGCCGTTCAAAAAAAAAAAAAAAATTGAATCGGTTTGGTTGTGCACCAAGTAAAACGAAAAACTAAAGATAATTTATCTTCTTTCTCGATTTAAATTTTATGTGCTTTTGAATATCATAGTTCTTAGTTCCGGGTATATATTGAATGGCTAATTATAACGCACAACAACAAATATTACGAGAACTAATCTGGATAATTTATTTAGATTGAAAAACTTATGTATTATACAAGTTGGTAAAGTTCATGTACAAACCATTATCTATTGTAAACTTATAAAAACCAAAGTAAAACTATAACAAATGAAGATTTTTTTAGGTAATTTGATATTTTTTTAATTTAATTTCATGTATATCCACTTAAAATAGTTGTTTTTTTTTCATCTTTCTGTCCGACTATGTTGCATATATGCAACATAGTATGTTTCATATGTGCAACATAGTCGGGCAGATTTTTTTTTTGTTTTTTTTTTGTTTTTTTAGGTCGTTAGGTGGTCATCATGTGTATAGAAATGAAAAAAAAAACACAAAAATGACCTAATAGCCTTCATTTAATTGAAATTTAATGGTTTTTACATTAGTTTTTTAAGTTTTTACAATAAAAATGAATTTTATCCGAACCTTACCCTCGTAAAAGTTGATTATAGAAAAGAGAATCAAGAAAATTTTAAGCGAGTATATCATTGAAAATTTAAGTTATCCATTTTATTTCACAATGAGAAGAGCATATTGTGTCTATGCGCGACACCTGTCATAAACGATCTATGGTTCTCATGTATATGAATATCTTGTGGGGTCCGATTGGTTTACGCAAGGTCCACAAAAACGATCTCGAAGATATCAGGGCCGAGTATTTGGCCTATGAAGGGTCCAAAGGGACAATTCAGATCAATTCTTTTCAAGTAAGTTGCATGATGATTTTACTACGGCCTAGTGTGGGAAGTCCATTTTCATATTAAAGCCATACCTTTTGGACCTCCTACCCCCCCCCCCCCCCCCCCCCCACACACACACACACACACACACTTCTCAAATCCCCTTCACTCTATCTCTTCCTTAGCCTCTCTCTCTCTCTACTTTTGAACGGTTATATGAGGTAACCCTTACGTAAATAAAATATGTAATTAAGTATATGATGATAATGTGACACTCAGATAATAGATAATAGTAAAAAAGTTTTAGATTGACAAAATGTGCGGTGGGAGTTAGTCACAACCCAAGGCTGTAAATAAATCCAAAGTATAGCTATTAATTTAAATATAAGTACGAGTGTTTATTAGTTAACCTGTGATTATTAGTAACTATATTTAAATTTACATATAATAAAAACTAACAATATCCTGCCCATTTTTATTAATTTCATGGTTTCTATGAATTTGAAAGTTATCACTTAGTATGTTTTCATACCAAGGCTCAATTCAATTAAGTCCGTAGCGTCTACCAATTTCGCCATATCCCCCTTTTTGAGATGAAAATCTCATTGCGATCTCGTTACCTTTATCTTTGATTTCTTTTGTCTATCTTCTTTCATCTTCTATAGGAGGCCCATATTCGATCAATCAAAAACAATTTTATTTTTACATATCTTAACAATATAATCAAGCTTATATATATAATATTTCAAATAAAAAGTACTTAAATCAGGACGGACGTATAAAGAAAAAAAAAGGGAACAGGTGAGTATCGAGAGTCAAAAAGGGTTGACCGAAGAAAAGGGTAGTTGACCGGTCTTTGACATGCTTCTATAGATGATGCATGTTATCATGCAACTTTACTTTTTAAGTTTTTAGCTTCCCTCATTCACACGCCATCCATCGCACGCCTGCTTTTTTTACTTATATATTTTATCTAACCATTAACCATATAAGGTGGTGGTGAGCGCGCGTTACAACGGTGACATTGACGTAAAACACTATTTAAAAAGAATTATACATATATCGTTCAACAAAAATGTAAAATTCGTTACAACTTTGTTTAAATATCAATACATAGATAACTTAAAAGAAGCACATCGAAACAATAAAAAAAATCAGCTTGTCATAGTGATACATTTGAAAATTTTATAAAACATCGTACGTAAAAGTCGTCATAGAAAAATAAAGACAAAAAATTCATAAAAAACAAAACCTCAAATCAACTTGAACGGTTTGTACAATTATGCTTCGATAGTTCGATGACTTGTTACACTAAAACATAGATAAAAATAAACACTTCATGCTATATATTCATATTTGTACAAAACTTCATCATGAAAGAAAAAGAAAAAAAAAAAAAAAACTATGGAAAAGATGAGGTCGAGGTATATTGTAGCCGCATTAGGGAGCCATATGTAAATCTAATAATTAAGCTCTAATGATTTATACACTCTCTCAATTTGAATCACTCAAAAGCATACCATAATAATATCACATTCTTTATATTCCTTCTTATCTTTAATAGTTAAAAAGAGTATAACAAAATTATTAAAACTTCGTTCCATCTCATTTTTATCTTTATACCTTATTTTTAGAACTTTAAGGGAATAAAAATAAACCTTATATTTAACCATTCATTTTATGCCTTATATTTAAAATTTAGTTTGCTACACATGAGCATAGAGATTTAGTTTTTGTGGGTCGCTCCTTATTTAATCGGTTTGTAACTTTGAATTGTCTTGTCTAGTTTCTAATTACTAGCTATAGTTTACTTTAATAAAAAATTTTGTTAAAAAATTTATAAATAAGAAAAGAAAAAATAACAAAAAAATAATATAGAGATAAATATAAGGAATACGATGTGGGATGTTTTTTTAAGATCTTACAACCTAAAAAAATAAATGTTTTTATATCAATGTTAAGGATAAAATATAAATAACCTATTCTAAGTGTTTTTTTATATATAGTATAATTTTACACTATAAATAGTGTGTTGTGTGTGAGCGATGACTTTTGCTAATCATTTATTATATAGTTTGCTTATTGCATTCGTTTGATTTTATTCAAATTTTTTCATAACTTTTATATATGACAATTAACCTCTCACTAACATTTACTTAATTTGTCATCAACTAGATGTTGAGGCGTGTGCATTGCTTTTTCTGTCCGTTTTATATAAATACGATGCTTCATTACATTTTCGTATTACATGTCTCCACTACTTTATTTTTTGTAAAATTAGTTTAAAAACTATATATAATGCATGTATATACGATTCTATATATATACAATAGGTAATTATATATAAGCAGTAAAGTAGTAAACGGTAAAGGGGTAATATGGACATTGGATAAGTACTATGTAATCACTCTCGGTTCAAATGATAGAAAAAGTTGGGACAAAAATGTTGACGATTTCAATTCACGTTATGTGTTAGGGTCCCATTCATGAATTAGTAAATCTTATTATTACTTAGGTAGATAGCTTAAATTAGGTGTATTTGGGGATAGGTTAAAATAGAAAATGTGTATGAGTATGTGTGTGTCGCCGTTTAAGCAAAGAGTAGTGTTGCTTTGTGCCTCCTGCGTACGAGGCATGTTATATATATTATAATGAACCTTTACGTGCATGGCAAGTGAGCTTCAAGCTAGGCATATCATTTACCCCACTTTCATACCTACACTCTAATCAAATTTTTAAATTTTTTCTTCTACCTATAATATATATATATATATATATTAGGTTAGTAACCCGTGAATTACACGGGTTGTATATATTCATAATATTATATAAATATTATAATGATTAAGAAATTTAAAATGATTGATATAAATTTTTATAATATTTTACATGATAATTCAATACATTTTAAGTAATTTATTATGTTTGATAAGTTGTTGATTATTTTCCAAAAAATAGACTAAAATTATTGAGTAATTAATCAAATCTACATTAATTTCATCAAAATTTTAAAATAAATATTTAGTTTTGTCAGAATTGGTAATTAATCTTAATTGATGATTTGCTAAATTGGTAATTGATTGTGAGCTTCACATGTGACGGTGATGATATGGACCCTTTATAAATAAAACATGTGAAAAAAAATTTAGTGCTTTATTAAGATTAAAATGTATATATATGGAAAGTATAAAATGAAACTCACTTTACACAACAAGAAATATTGGTTTTGGTGGCAAAGTTTTGTTGACCTATGGTGGCGATATATGGCCACTACGTAAGTAGGTGGCGACAAATCGCCACCATAGCCCTGGCCAGTGAAGGTCCGTCGCTATAGCTCAAAAAAGTCGCCACCGGAAGTTTCGCCACCATAGGCTTATCTATAGGGGCGATAAATCGTCATAGAAAAGTCCGTCGCCGTAAATTTCTGAGATAAAAAAAAATGTTTTAAAAATTTTAATTTAGATTTTTGGTGGCGACATATCGCCACCATGAATTAAAATGTTTTTTTATTCTGAAGCTATGGTGGCGATAAGTGGCCACTAAATATGTAAGTTATATAATTAACTTTTAAATCAGATTTATATTTGTGTCGATAAGTCGCCACGTTAGATTTAAGTATTTTTTTTTATTTTTTATCAGGAGGTTTTGGTGGCGATAAGTCGCCACCATAGATGTGATATGCAGTTTTTTTAAATCCTATTGTGGCCATAAGTCGCCACCATAGACTACTGTTCTAAAAATTATATATAAATTTTTTTATATTTTTCCAGGTTTTATAAACCGAATTCATAATTAACTTTAAAGATCAATTCATAACCCAAACTGATATATAACTAAATAAGATATTGTCATAGCATAGATCCATAATTTAAAACAAACATGACTTAAACTAATTAGTTAATGTTTTGAACATAGAAAAGGCTTAAACTAATATTCATCTTCATCATCCTCATCATCTTCATCATCTTCATCGTCTTCATTGTTATGTGATTGTTGTTGTAGGTTTTGTTGAAGTTGTTGTTGCATTTGGGGGTTCAACAATGCCATAATTTGAGCAACTTGTTGTTGTGTTGCTTGTAGTTGTTGTTTGTTGGCTACCAATTCTTCTTGTTGCGCTTGCCATTTTTGTTCGAGTTCCATATATTGTTGTGACGAGGAATCACCAACATCGAACCCTAGAGATGGTTGGGCAACCACACGACCAATGCCTTTTTCATGCCCACTTCTTGGTTTTAAAGCACGGTTGAGGCACTCCATCTCATCAATCTCCTCTGATCCAAGCTCTAGTTGCATTTCATTCTTTGTTGACAATATTTTTTCCTACATCATAAAAATAATTAATATATCAAGTGTTAATAAACAATAGTAGCAATATCAAGTGTTAGATCAAGTAATATATCCAACTAAAATACTAAACGGGTCAAATGACTAGATACAACTTCCAAACACCGAATATATCCAACTAAAATACTTAACGGGTCAAAATGACTCAAACCCATTTGAATTCACATAAGATGTCCAACTAAATGACTAAACGGGTCAAAATGACTAAAACCAACTTCCAAACACCAAATATATCCAACTAAAATACTTAACGGGTCAAAATGACTCAAACCCATTTGAATTCACATAAGATGTCCAACTAAATGACTAAACGGGTCAAAATGACTCAAACCCATTTGAATTCACATAAGATGTCCAACTAAATGACTAAACGGGTCAAAATGACTAGAACCAACTTCCAAACACCAAATATATCCAACTAAAATACTTAACGGGTCAAAATGACTCAAACCCATTTGAAATCACATAAGATGTCCAACTAAATGACTAAACGGGTCAAAATGACTAGAACCAACTTCCAAACAGCAAATATATCCAACTAAAATACTTAACGGGTCAAAATGACTCAAACCCATTTGAATTCACATAATATGTCCAACTAAATGACTAGACGGGTCAAAATGACTCAAATCAACTTCTAAACACTTAATATATCCATCTAAACGTGTCAAAATTACTTTAATCATGCAAATTAAACTATTTTACTTACATAGTCTGCAGCGGCTCTAGCATTTACCCAATGACCATTCTTCTTTTTGTGTTCCTCCTCCCAGATCTCAATATAGCTTACTTTACCCTTCTTCTTTTTTGCCTTCCGTCTAAGCTCGGCATAGGGTGTGCACCCTTGAGAGGTAGGGTAGAGCATTTTTGCTCTGTTAGCTTTATTGGTTTCACAAGTTTTAATGTAGTCTGGATCTAGGAACAACTTATCAATGAGCTCTATCCATTCATCTTCATCCAAGTAGTCCTTAGGATACGACTCCCTTGCCTGTTGCGTGTTCTCATAGCCCCCATTGTCAAGAAAATGGCACTTCATGCGGTGCTTCCACTCCTTATAAGAAGTCTTCATATCACTATTAATCCCGGTTGAATTTGGTTTGCACACCCTCAAGATACATAGAGCAAAATGTCAATGCCTCCTCTGCAACATAACCCTCTGCAATTGAGCCTTCGGGCTTGGCATTGTTTCTAACAAATGCTTTCAGTTTTTTCATGAGTCTTTCAAAGGGATACATCCATCTCATATATACGGGTCCACCAAGAATAGCTTCTCTCGGTAAATGAAGAACAAGATGAATCATGATGTCAAAAAATGCCGGAGGATAAATCAGTTCCAAATTGCATAATATATTCACCACATCCTTCTCTGCTTTTTTCATGTCTTTAACATCTAATGATCGTGCACAAATTTTTTTAAAGAGGATGCAAAGATCGGTGATCGTTGAGGAAATATCTACATGAAGCCCTGCTTGAACTCCTATTGGTAGCAATCGTTGCATGAGAATGTGATGATCATGAGACTTTAACCCGGATATATTCGAAAAGCTAGGAGATACCCTACTTCTAAAGTTCGACCCAAAACCATCGGGTAGTTTCACTTCTTTAACAAACTTACAAAAACGTTCTCGATCAGCCTTCTTGAAAGCATATGGAGCATGTGGTTGGAAGAGCCTGTTGTTTTCTTTCTTTAGCCATAGATTTGGACGAATCCCCATACTTTTCAAGTCTTCTCTTGCTTTGAGTGTGTCTTTTGATTTTTCGTTCATCAGCAAAGTACCAAGCAAACTCTCACACACATTCTTCTCCACATGCATAACATCAAGATTGTGTTTCAGTGGGAGGGAAGACCAATAATCAAGCTCCAAGAAGATGCTTTTTTTGGTCCAATTCAACTCTGGTCGAAGAAGAGCATGCTTTTTTTTCGGACCTACATTGCTAGGATGTTTCCCCGGAACACAAACAGGGACACTATCTATTTGTTTTAATATTTCTGTTTCACTGAGTCGTTTGGGAGCATCCCTCCTTTCCGTTTCGCCATTAAACAATAAACTGTCCCTCCATGCATGTTTAGTACTCAGGAATCGTCTATGGCCAACATAAGCTCTCTTACTGGCTACAGCCATCGAGGGTGTGTCTTTGTTACATGTAGGGCATGCATAATAACCTTGACCACTCCAACCAGACATATAGCTACGAGCAGGATAATCGTTAATGGTCCATAACAGTGCAGCACGCATCCTGAATACGGAGTTGGTTGAAGCATCTCTCATTTGAACTCCGTCGGCCCACAACATTTTCAACTCATCCACCAAAGGCCTTAGATAAACATCAATGTCCTTTCCAGGCGATTTTGGCCCGGGAATTAGCAAAGTCAACATGAAAGAAGACTCCTTCATGCATAACCATGGTGGAGTGTTGTATGTTGTCAGAATTACCGGCCACATACTATAAGACAAAGACATATTACCAAACGGGTTAAAGCCATCGGCAGCCAAACCTAATCGAACGTTCCTCGGTTCTCTAGCAAAATCTGGATATCTCTTATCAAACATTTTCCATGCCTCCCCATCAACCGGATGACGCATAATACCATCTGTTGAACATCCAGTTTTATGCCAAGTCATATCTTTCGCCGTGTACCTGGAACTATACCTTCTTCGAAGCCGTGGAGTTAAAGGAAAATAACGCAACACTTTTTTTGGTACTTTCTTCCCCTTTGTGTTTTTGTCAACCCATCTACTCTCCTTACAAACCGGGCAATTTTGCATTGATGAGTTCTCCTTCCAAAATAAAGCACAGTCATTAATGCAAGCATCGATAGATTCATAGCCTAACCCAATCTTTCTCAGCTTCTTCTTAGCTTCATAGTATGACGTTGGAATATGATTTCCTTTTGGAAATGCAACTGTTAAAAGTTGTAAAAGTTGGTCAAACGAACTATTGGTCCATTTGTTCATTACTTTAATATGCATCAATTTTGCTAGAAAGTTTAGGGAAGACATCCATGTACAATCAGGGTATAACTCAGTATTCAGCTCTTTAAACAAATCCTCAAATTCCGGGTCTAAACCAGCTCCATCTTCATCTACATTTTCTTCATGTGTATTAAACGCGTTGATAACATCATGAATTGCATCATACATCTCAGGGGGGTTTGTTGCTGCAGACCCTGAAGTATACATATCTGGATCGAAGATCGCTGCCATAGCCTCAGCTTCAGGATGTTCCTCACCGTGATAAAGCCATATCTTATATGATTGTGTAAACCCATTGTCAATTACGTACGCCCAAATGGTTTTCATGTTCTGTCTTTTTCCATTATGACACGATTTACATGGGCAATAGGGTTCCCCGCGGCTGTTGACATGTTTCTTGGCAATCTCTAGAAATTGTTCAAGACCTTCGTGGAATTGCGTAGAATTCCGGTTTCGCAAACTAATCCAACTCTTATCAATTGTCATGACTGTTTTATTATTTATTAACAATTAGCTAGAATATAACAAATTATATCATATCAAAATGCTTACAAATTAATGGTAGCAACAACTAGCACCAAAGGTCAAAGCGCATATAAGATGTATACAAGTATAATAAACAATAACAGTGGTGCATTAACATAGAAATATAATATTCGGTGACGGTGGATCCTAACCCACCTTTTGATTATTCTATCTCATATGTATACATTTTAACGTGTTGACACTTAAGAAAAAATCGGCAACAATTCCTCTCAACTCCCCAAGTATGCGTATAAACAGCATACTCGAAGGAGTGAGAGAAAGAGCCACCGATTTTTTCTTAAATGTCAAAACGTTAAAATGTATACATATCCTAAATGAGATAGAATAATCAAAAGGCAGTCCCAAACGGGGACAATCCAAAGCTTATCTCTATTAGATAAACTTTGGACGGGTATAGTCTAAAGGGTTATCTTAGATGGAATATGCACATACTAATACATTAGAACATATACTAAAGGAGATAGAATGATCAAAATATGTGATTTTGAAAAAAAAATCCAAAGAAGAAGTGTTCACGACAGTATACTCAAATGAAGAGGTGTTCAATACTTTATTCTCCAACCTATATACATATACAAACACAATCAAAGAAATTAGACAAAAACAATAGAAATTAGGTGTAAAATAATAGACAATTAGGGGCTGTAAACATTTGTACGGGCTAATTTTTATGATGTTATCTTAACAATACATAGAGAACATAAGGATAAAAGCCTACGCATCTAAACCAAAACAAGTTTCCGTCCCCTTCTATTCATGATGAGCAAACACATAAGTGCATGAAAAAAACATGTTTTCTAATCAAGAAACAAACAACTGCTATAATTTCAGGAGGCCAACAACAAGCAATATAGTAAATTCCAACCATGGACAAATATACTCATATTAAAGTATGTTGCATCAAGCTTCTATTATAGGTTATAAACTAATCTATGTATCTATCTTCATACTATAAATATGTTATAAACTAATCTATTATAGGTTGCAAGCTTAGAAATTTAAAGGGAATCAACAATATATCCCTAAAAATTGTGTATCTATCTTTCACACTGTAAATCTACTAAAAATTTTGTAGAATTGTAACATACATACCTAGATAATCATAATCCCTAAAAGTCATAATTCTTCACAGTACATAACATTAAGGTCTCTTGAAAGCCTTAAAATAAATTAACAATCATAATCTTATACAATTGTAACATACACACCGAGATATTCAACTGCATTATCAAATTAACAATAAAATTTTACCTCCAAATTCGACCAAACAGTGATGGATCTGCAATGCTCTTGGATTGGCGCACAAGGTGTTTACAAGAAATTAAGAGTTGCTCACAAGATTACACTTTAACCTATACACATATACAAACATAAACAAAGAATTAAACAAAAGAATCAAGAAATTAGATGGAAATCTGAAGTAATTAGACAACAGAAGTGAGAGATGTTCACGGTTGTTAGCCGCAGGGGGAAGAACCGACGTGGTCGGAGGTGGTCGGAGGTGGAGGGACGTGGTCGGAGGTGGTCGGAGGTGGTGGCAGTCACGGAATCGCCTGGAGGCGCTCTGCGTTTTCCATGGTGAATTTTGGGTGAATTTTGGTCGATTAGCGGCTGAACTGGTCTAGGTCATGAAACCCACGGTGGCGACAAATCGCCACCATATAATAAAAGAAACGACGTCGCTTTTGTTTTAGGGTTTCGGTGGCGACTTATCGCCACGATACTGTGAGCCAAAACGACACCGTTTCACTTTTTAGGGCATCGGTGGCGACTTATCGCCACCATATAATATTTTTTAAAAAACATTTAATTCTATTCATTTAAAGATAAATATAAAAAAATATAAAAATAAATAAATTAACCCATATTGTGACGATAAGTCGCCACCAAGGGTTTTAACGAGGCGCCAACTTTTCCCGCTTAACATATGGTGGCGATTTATCGCCACCGGAGGTGAAATTTTATTATTTTTCTTCAAAACCCTTCGGTGACGATATATCGCCACCTAAACCAGCCTTTTAGTGGCGACAAAAGTCGCCACCTTAGCCCTCGCCACCAAAAACTCAATTTCTTGTAGTGTTAGCTGTGAAAATTCTGAAAGCCTTATTGTTCTTCTGGAAAAAAATTCAAAAAAAGTATTAGATTTAGATTGTATTAATGTATTTCTGGCACAAGATCTGAAAAATGATAAGATCCAACGCTTAGTTTTTTTTAAAAAAATCTGTCAAAACAAAAAAAGTTCAGTTTCTCGGTAAATACATATGCAAAAAATAAAAATGAATGTAGAATCTATCCGAAATATAAAAAAATAAAAAAGTTGTCGAAAATAATATGTAAAACTGGGTTTTTAGGATTCCGACAATTCAAGTGGGTTTTCAGAATAAAACCCTATACATATATACATATATATAATACATTTAAGTCTTTTTATATTAATTTTTAAACATTAATTATTTTGTGAAGTGGCTTCCAAATGATGTTTAACAAAAATGATTATATTAGTGGTTGAAGGTATTGTTTTTGTTACTTGGCTGGTGGGTAATATGGAAATCAAGGAACAAGACTACTCACAATTAGAATGATGTGAGGAGGGCTTTTTTGTTTGAAAGTACCGGTTATTTTTTGTTTCATTGGATATTTGGATTGTTACTAGGAATATATTAGAAAGTCACTATGCATGTCATGGGTCGACTGGCTTCAAAACGCTATTTTATTCATGCAATGTTTTGTTTTGTAGCTGGCAATGATTTTCTAACTTCCATGTCTGGTAATATATTTTACTTTTTGGTTTTAAAAGTATATATATTTTTATATATGTACATGACTATGTATAGACATATATGTATGTATACGTGTACAGTACTTGAAAAAGTGAAGATGATTGAAGTGTTAAATTTATCTTTTTATAAAATCATCCTTCAATTTTTATTTTTTTAAATGTGGATGGGAGCCGAGGAACGAGATAAGATCCAGAGATTAGAAGCGGTTGGCCGGCATACATATCCTTTCTTACATTGTATATGTATTAGTGGACCAAACAATTCATAAAATAATTAATAAAATAAATAAGAAATGGATTCATGCAACTAATTATTAATATATAATTTGTCATTCATGACAAGGGCGAAGGTTAGAAGGGAAGCGTGTGATGAGTGACTGACGGCGAAGTTTGAAAGAAAAACCCCGAGACTTCAAGAGGGCGGGGCTTAAAAATTTTACCGAGGACGCGACACTCAGTCCAATGGCGAAGCTTGAAAGAAACACCGAGGGGGTGGGGCTCAAAAATTTTACTGAGGGCCCGACACTCAGTACATTCGAGAGGACGACACTCAATAAATACAATTTTTTTATTATTGAGTATCATCTAATTTTGGATGTACTGAGTGTTACTGAGGGGGCGACACACAGTATATCCGAGATGGCAATACTCAATAATTAAAATTTTATATTTATTGAGTGTCGCCTCTCAAATGTACTGAGTGTCACGTCCTCAATAAAATTTTATGTTCACTCCTATAGGTTTTCTTTTAAGCTTCGCCGTTGATCACTCACACATACGTTATAACTTATAACTATATGCAAACATGTACACGGTAGTCTTCAAACTGCTTTACAAAATCAAAGGTATCATTCATATTTTTCCTTTACACTTTCGTAATATGCGTCATATTTCATCATGTCGTGTAAAAAGATGAATGTTTGATTCTAAGTTTTATATATTTAAAACGGTGTGTATATATATATACAGTGAAGAGATAAAATGAAAACCTTTTTAAGCTGTTAAAACCTTTAAAACCTTTATGCCCCCTTAAAAAATATCAAAAAATTATTATAATGTTTTACATGTATTCCCGGCATAAAATCCGAAAAATGACGATGATCAAACGGTTAGTTTTTTTTAATTTCCGATAAAATAAAAAGAAAATCCGTTCTCGAAAATACATATGTAAATCACAAATTACATATGTAAAACAATAAATTTACATATGTATAAAAGATTTATATTTCAAAAAAAAAACTTCCTAAAAAATACATTTGGCGTTTTTTTTTTCCACCAAAACTAATAAAAATAAATGTAAAATTCATCCATAAAACAAAAATAAAATTTACATATGTAAATCTTTCAAATAGATATTTAAAACAAGGTTTTCAGGGCTTTTAAAACTAAAGTGAGTTTTAAGAATTTCCATGCCTTATATATATATATATATATATATATATATATATATATATATATATATATATATATATGTAAAAGATCCGTGTAGATCCCTTATTTTTTGTAGACCCCGTAGACCCCTTATAAAACTCAATAAAACTCATTAAAACTCACTAAAAATAAAACTCAGTTTTGTTAATTTAGTTTTTTTTATTTGCGATAAGCTTTTAAGAACAAAAAAAAGACAATTAAAAAAAAAGAAAGACGAAAAACATTAAAAATTGAACATTTTAAGACAATGAGTTTTAAAAATCAATGAGTTTAAAACTCAATAAACTCAATAAAACTCAGTGTTGCGTTTAAAACTCATTATTTTAAAACTCATTGTCTTAAACTGTTCGATTTTTAATGTTTTTTGTTTTTTTTAATTTATTTATTTATTTTTTTTGGTTCTTAAAAGCTTATCGTAATAAAAAAACCAAATTTACAACACTGAGTTTTATTTTTATTGAGTTTTATAGGGGTCTACGGGGTCTACAAAATTTAAGGGTGTAACAGCCCAGACCCGTCGCACCAAGATATTGTCCGCTTTGGCAGCCGGCATGCCCTCAGGCATCCGCCCCTCACGGATTTAAAACGCGTCTTGATAGGGGAGGTATCCACACCCTTATAAAGCGGTGTTTAGTTCTCCTCCCCACCAATGTGGGATGTTACAATCCTCCCCCCTTAGGGGACCAGCGTCCTCGCTGGCACACTGGCCGACGACTGGCTCTGATACCATCTGTAACAGCCCAGACCCGTCGCACCAAGATATTGTCCGCTTTGGCAGCCGACATGCCCTCAGGCATCCGCCCCTCACGGATTTAAAACGCGTCTTGATAGGGGAGGTATCCACACCCTTATAAAGCGGTGTTTAGTTCTCCTCCCCACCAATGTGGGATGTTACAAAGGGGTCTACACGGAACCCTTCCCTATATATATATATATATATATATATATATATATACCATTAAGACCCGAAAGAAGCACTAAATTACTTTACATTCACCTTCTACTTTAGTCTTTTTCAGACGAACACCTTTTATCATGCATCTTAACAAGCCCGCTAAAAAAGTTTGTTCGGTCTAAAGTTGTTTACGTTTACGATTAACACTACAAGAAACTAGATATTTAGTGGCGAAAGAATGTCGCCGCTAATAATCCCTATGTCGCCGCTATTGACCTTTAGCGGCGACACGTCGCCGCTATAAACTGGCCGCTAATACTGACACGTCGCCGCTAAAAAGTCGCCGCTATTGATAGTGTCGCCGCTATTGACCTTTAGCGGCGACACGTCGCCACTATTTCCTATTTATACAAAATACGTATTTCCCCTGTATTTTGTACTTTTTCCCTGTACTATACTATATACATTTCCTGTTTGTCAACCACATACACAATTAATATATGCTGCAAATACCAACAATAGATACATATTTCCGCAAATGTTAAGTTTGAGAACACAATCAAGTTTCACATACTACCGTTAGTTTACGACCGTTCCTAAAAGTTTTTACAATTCATAAAACTAGATGCATAGGTGGGAAATTCCTTCATTCACTATCGTAGTCGTTTTCATTTCCCTCGTCGTTTTCATTTCCTTCGTTGTCTTCTCCGTCGCCTAAATTTTGGGTTCCAATGTTGAAGCCCGTAACTTGTGAGAGTTGAGCTAGAAATACCGGATTTTGAACTAAATTTGTAATTTGTTCCTACAAAAAAACACAAACATAATGGGTCATGTTACAAAACATACAAATACTAACATCATAAGTTCATAACTACTTGCAAATATTTACCAATTCTAGTACTAACATTTACCAAACTAATACAATACATATACAAGCATACAATATTCGTGTCAAACGGATCCTTTTACATACATACATATGCAAACATACAAGTTTTGGGCCTACTTACTAACTTTACATATCTACTTACAAACATTTAAAATTTGTAGTACTAAAATTTACCAAACTAATACAATACATATACAAACATACAATATTCATGTCAAACGGATCATTTTACATACATACATATACAAACATACAAGTTTTGGGTCAAACGGGTCAAACGGGTCAAACTACTAACATTTAACAAATACTAACATCATTATAACCACTTACTCACTTTACATATCTCTACTTACTAACTTTACATATCTACATATCTACTTACAAACAATTAACAATTCTACTAAAGTTGATCAACCTAATACCATAGATATACAAACATACAACATTCAGGTCAAACGGGTCATTTTACAAACATATAAGTTTCGGGCCAAATTACTAACATTTAACAAATACTAACATCATAACTACTTACTAACTTTACATATCTACTAACACTTTACCAATTCTACTAACATTTATCAAACTAAGACAAAAGTTAGTGTACGTTACCGGTGGGAATTGTTGGAATTGCGCCTGTTGCGACTCCTGATTAGAAGCGGGTTCAGAAATGGGTTCTTTCGAAGATGCTTTAAACCCGATCCCTCGGATCCATCCACGTCGAGGCTTCAATACCTTTTTGAACACAGGGACTTGAGAAGAAGTGGGGGCTTGAGAAGAAGTCCCTTCAACAGGAGGTTGAGTTTGGGAACGAATCTCCTCCTCTAATTCGCGCTGTATTTTATAAAGATGATTTAATATAGATATATATATATATCTATAAAAAAATTATACATAAATAAATACTTACAACTGTATCGACAACTAACGGGTCAAGCGTCCCATCTTTAAGCGTATGATGCTTGATGAATGATTGCAAACGGGTTTGAGCCTGCTTGACATACAATATTCAAGTCAAACGGGTCATTTAAATAATATATATATATATATATATATATATATATATATATATATGCATGTATATATCATTACATTTTTATAACTCGTGTTAGCGTATGAAGACGTCCCCCCACGGTTTGTGATTGTTTGGGATTGACGGTTTAATTTGTTAGCTGCCGATCGTTTTTTATATTTATCCGACAAAAAATGCTCAACAGAGCTGGCCCACTGATCATCCTGCATCCCTTCTGGCACGGTACGCAATGCTCTCGGGATATCATTAGCATCCCCTCCATTGCGTCTAAAAAAATCTACGTACCTCATATTTTTTATCTGAGTATCGATCTTGGTATATTCTATGAAGTGATTTTTTTATATCGATACTGTCAGGATCATTTTCAAACTGGTCCAGATCGTATGATTCCTACAAATTTAAACAAAACAAGTTAGTTAAGTAAAAACAAATCAACATAGAACATATAAATTAAACTTAGAAAATCATTTACCTTAAGATCCTGGAACATGGCATTTTTTTGAGCTTGCGGTACGTTATCCCAAGAATCTTTATCAAATGCGACATTACGCCACATATACAGGGCGACGGCCCGTTTGAAATAGGATCCCGAGTCGTCAAGCACATCAAAAGTAGCATCCCGATCAAAAAGTAATGTCAAAGGCCCCCCATTTGCCTTCACCAACTTGAGGAACAGAATTTTCACCGTGATAGTTCCAAACCTTGTACATCGACCAAAAACCCCATCCAAACAAATGATTCTTCACTTTTCGCAAGGGAAACCTGAGCGAATTCTTACATTTGTTACATGGACAAAAAACATTTCCTCTTTTGTCGATAACACCTTTGCACAACTCTTATCGACAACCATGCTATAACTAAAAAGAATGGAAACACGCAACCTAAAACCATATAATGCACAAACCATTTGAAGATAATTAATATATGTATTTTAATTCAAGCTAATATCGAAAATACTCAAAATCAATAAGTCCCAAAACTCTTGATGAAACCTCATAAACATAAAACATGAACTTTAATTCAAGCAAATTAAAAAGGACATTGTTTGAACTTGTTTAATTTGATTAATAAGAAGCATATTTTTTAAGTAAATCCTACAATCTCATTGAATTAGCTAAGTTGTGAGTAAACGTACCTGAATCAAGTTTAACAAGAGAAACTATTTCAAAGACGTGCCTAGAGACCACCTAAAACAATAACAAACATCCATCAAAATTAAAGTTATACTACAAATACATTCTCAATCAAAACCACAAATTCTACAAATATACTATTGTATAGAGGTGTGCACGGTTCGGTTCGGTTTTTAGCCTTAACAAGAGCAATGTTTTAGCATACTTGCATGAGCACCAACGATTTAATTATCCTCAAGTTAGTCGACATTAGTTCATCATGTTTAGTTGATCAATTTTAGCATATGTTTTCCATTGCTTATAGGCAATGGATGACAGACCAAGGTCTAGTTGGTGGAAAAAGGATGATGTTGTAATTTATTTGATATTTCACAGAAACCAAAACTGTTCTTTCTCATCTTTTCGTATGGAAGAATTTCTTGATCATAAAATCACAACATTATCTTTTAACCGGTAGGCTAGTAGCTAACTTTACCATGAAATGTGATTGGGTCTAAAGCATTTTTCTTTATACCTTATAAACCAAATGATGCAAGATTATCATTTTTGGTAATTTCACGCTAAATCCTAATGTTACTTCTCCCACTTTGTTAACATTACTTGAAACTAGTAGCTTTGACTTTGGCCCTGAATCATCAACAGACACATATTTAAAAAAAGGAAAATTGGATTTTAATAATCCAAGTTATTACCAATTGGCCAATATTAATCCCAATTTCAAAATTGGCCTACATTAATCCCAATTATTAAGGTGTTGGATTTCATTGGACCCCCGTTAAGTTTTCCTTAACTCCGTTAGTTTTTTGCTGACGTGGCAACCACGTGGCTTTTATTAATCAGTGCCACGTCAGCAAAAAACTAACGGAGTTAAGGAAAATTTAACGGGGGTCCAATGAAATCCAACACCTTAATAATTGGGATTAATGTGGGCCAATTTTGAAATTGGGATTAATATTGGCCAATTGGTAATAACTTGGATTATTAAAATCCAATTTTCCTTAAAAAAAATTCAACATTACAGATTATTTGGTTTAGATGATCGAACGGTTACACAATCGCAAACCCAACAAATTAAACATCACAAACCCAACAACTTAAACACATTGCACATTGCAGATCGTTTCCTTCTCAATATCTAAAGCAATCGAGCTTCAAATCGGAATTCACAAACCTGGAAAGAATTGAAGGCAGTCTCGTGGAGGTGAACGACGGTCAAGTGGAGGACGCTGTGGAGGTGAACGGCGGACGACGGTGTGGAGGTGAACGGCGGACTACGGTGTGGAGGTGAACGGCGGATGACGGCACCGAGAAAATCGCCTAGGGCAGCGCTGCTGTGTAAAATTGGGGGTTGTGAAGAGGCTAGCGGCGCTGGAGGGAAAATAACCCGCTAAAAAGATTTTAGGGTTAGTAGCGGCGACATGTCGCCGCTAATAAGTCGCCGGTATTGCTCCCAGTACGATTCATCCCTAACCATCCGATCTTGTCTTGCTTGGACGGTCAGATATTCATGAGAAACCAACACGCGGATTAAAACTCAATAGCGGCGACATGTCGCCGCTAAAAAGTCGCCACTATTGACCTGCGTCGCGGCTAATGATGTCGCCACTAATGAACCAATTTCTTGTAGTGTAACAAAACGTTAAAAATAACTACAGACGGTCGTAAAAACAATCAAGAACAAAAAAACAAAAGAAAACACATTTTGAGCATCAAAAAGCTTGATTTTTACATGTGTAGAAACGAATTACACTTGCCATATTCTTAATTATTAAAAAAGCTTGTTTTGCGACAAATATTTTCATGATAAAGTCGTTTGAATAGGGTGTTAGCGCGACAAACTTCCTAAAAAACAGTTAAAAGTCGTTGAAAATATTTTTTATAACGAAATCCCGGTCTAATCTCAGACAAATAATAACTAAACCACTTAACATTCCAGCGAAGTTAATTTATATTTTTTTTCGACAACATTGCTACAAGTTTCCTAGCTACAATAATTTTTTTACTATGATATTTTTAATATTATTTTCCTAGCTAAAATAATATTATTTTCTAGCTAAATAATAATAATTAATCAGTAATTTAATATTATTTTCTTTATTCGTTATAACTAATCCTGAACCACTTAAAATCGCCTCTTTAGTGTGCTCAAATTTTGACCACGTCTTTGAACTTTGTTACACACAATAAAGATATATCCGTATTTAAGAATTTGACATAACTCGTGGTCCTTGTGGTTTGCATAATATGCACACTTAAATTCTGCACGTATGATTTTCCTTTTGAATTTCTATTATTTTATGAATTAGATTAGATTATTTAATTGAAACACAGACTAAAATTTAAGGTGAACATGTTGGAACTTTAGGAAACGATACTCAATGATCTCGTTTGTTTAAATACTATAGCCTATTACAATAAAGCAAAGCAAAATACAAATGAAAAAAACAAAGCATAAACTGGATGATAAACTCGAGCACATGTAGATTCAATCCATGCAAAACGGACAAAAGAAACAGAGAAGAAAACAAAAGAACCGGACTTGTGTTTGACACAATTCACTTAAACAGATTCGTCGTCTTTCCCAGGGTATGTACACCGGCTTGAAGCAGTGAACTACCGAACTAGAAATTTTTCTGAAAAATGACTGGAAGATGGTTACGACAGAGATGAGTTGTAGCGTGTGTTTTTTAGCATGCTTTCTTTATTGCAATCTATGTGTATGAGGAACATAATGATCATTAAACTGAA
Organism: Deinandra increscens subsp. villosa; assembly: GCA_039602395.1. Classification (NCBI taxonomy): domain Eukaryota; kingdom Viridiplantae; phylum Streptophyta; class Magnoliopsida; order Asterales; family Asteraceae; genus Deinandra; species Deinandra increscens. The sequence goes on from JBCNJP010000018.1 coordinate 18,382,071, forward strand.
AGTTATGGCACCATTATGATCATTAAACTGAGTTAATGGTTAATCGTTATTTATGATGAACATAAATAATCCGTTTGGATTCTTTAGTTAATGATTGATTGTTATTTATGATGAACACAAATATTAGTTTGGATACTTCCTCCGCTCCAACAAAAGAATCCTCTCTCCAATTGTTTTGGAGAATTTCGACCCAGAACTCCGTATTCTGCAATACAATTAACTTTTTTAGCTTAGAAATTAAAGGATATGTTTTTTAAATCCTTAATCTAATCTACTTCTAATAATTAAATTTATCAAACTTACACATTACATAACTTATATCCTCATCATTTGATAAGCACCAAAGGGTGTGGTTTTACTAATTTTCTTTGACTTTCTTTTTTGGTTGAAGGGCGGTTACTTACCCTAAGTAGATAGTAGAGACATCCAAACAACAATTATTGAAGGAGATTATTGTTTTTTGGTGAGTGTTAGGGGTCAAAAGGCAAAATAAAGTAGTGGCGGTTCCTACTGCTGTCACTTTCTCTACGTTTTTATTTCATTTGTTTTTTATTTACATTTTCTAATAATCTTAAATAAAATTGAATTCTTTAGAGTAGTATTGGTATCATCAAAACTTTTAAATCATTTTTAATATTTATATATTTCATGTATCAATTACCATAAATAAAGTGTTAAAAACATGTTTAATTTAAAAAAACGTTTCAGAATCATTTTGACCTGCTTTTAGTTTTTACCCGTCCATCATAGCAAAATCATATTTTTTGGATGTACGTTTTGTTGAAAAATTTATTAGGTTTATTTGTTTATACGTACAGAATATAGTTTTTATAGGAATCCCAAATAAGTGACGTGAAATAAAGGGAATATAATTTAATAATTATTCCTTCAAAAAGAATCAAATTTAGAGGTGGAAATTAAATTTAAGAGAAATGGGGATTAGTGAGAATTTAGCGTAACGAATCATGAAAAGGAATTAGGGAGAAGCAAAGGGAGTATGCTTGGGATATCGTTCAACTTCAAACACATTTCAAAGGTTTTTTTAATGAGTTTTTCTTGTTTAATTGAATTACAATCTTTACAGAAACAAATTTTTTATATTACTGCATAATATATATATATATATAATATCTAATAACAAAAAAAAATCATAAAAATAAATCTAGAGATTCATTATGGTTATTTCCTTTCCTTTTCTTTACTTCTATCAAGAAAACGAATTTCGCATAAAAGGTATAAATTACCTCTGGATTTTTAACTCGGTGGTGAATAAGTTTCTTGAGCTATCACATATAAATTAAAATATCATTTATTTTTGTTTAACAAGGGAATACACAATGATATGATCTATTTCTTTCCGTAGATTATTTAATTCGCTCGTCCATTTCATTCATTCATTATCTTGTGCCAAAAAGACTCTTACTCTCTTTCACAGAGGTTTTATATTTGAATTCAGTTCACATGTTTGTTGTCTTTAACATGTCTGCTCGATCAATGTAAATTGTATTTTCTTAGATCTTATTGGTTAACAGGGTATTAATAAGGTGTATCAGTTTCATGGTTCTTAAAAATGTCATGCCCACAGACAAAGGTCTACACCTTAAATGTACCTGGAATTGTTCCCAATCATTCAAATCCTCTATTAATTTCGTTGATGCTGCTTTGAAATGTCGCTTTTCTTTAGATGAGTCCGTTAGCAGCCTAATGCAAGGGCTAAAATTTACTTTGTGATGCATCTTTTGAGACTCTATAGTTGAAGGTTCTCGTTATAATTTGCTTGTTGGTGATAAATTAAAAGAAACATAATTATAACTATATAGATTTTAATATGTTATCATTCATGCAGACACCAAATCCGTTGTGCTTGTCAACTGTCAAGTATGAATGTTCTGTAACGATCTATAAACAAGATCGCAACCTGTTTATGGAGGTGTTAATATTTTTTCAATTGGCACCTAAAAAGTTGACCTTGGTTGATCGTTTTTAGGTTTGACTAAAAATGTGTAAAACGTCTAGTTCATGAAGAACGGTTCGAAGATGCCTTAAAATTTTACTTCTTCTTGGATCATCACACTAGCCGGCCACCAATGCGAAACAGTTGTCCTATTCCCTCCTTGTATATTTTGATAAAAAAAAAACTATGAGAAAAGAAAAAAGTTAACTTATACTAATGGAAAAAAGGAAAACCAATAACTCTTGAAAATAAAGCACATTCAAAGTAATTTTGAATTTTAAAAGACATGCATGCATGTTCTGAACTTTAGTAATACATACATGAATGAGAATATTGGAATTTATTCTTTAATATATTAATTTTTAGTCTAATGGTGTATTATTTAATCGGTGAAGCTAGGCTTGATCACCTTCTATTCTATATATAGTGCGAGAGTAGAAATCTTATTAATTATGAACTATATGTAGAATTAAAAAATAGATTAGTTGAGCATGTGATTTGTTGTTCAATTATATTATTTTTAATTTAATTTTAATTACCGGGGTCAAAGTCAATGATGTGAATATGAAAACAAAGTGTGTATAGAAATCCGTAGTTGATGAGAGGCCGGCCGGGTTGATTTGCGGGTTTACGCATACTTGAAGTCTAAGCGATTTGCATTTACCACAAATAAACTAAAACCAATTTTTGAATACGAGTAAACCTCACTCAATTATATCTTTTCGATTTATATTATATATCAATCTCTTAGTGTCTTATTTACACAAATAAAGAAATAGCGTAAAAAATAAAAAAAAGTTAAAATAAAATTATAATTCAATTAACATATTAGAGGTATGTAAGGTTTAGCCGAGTTGATCGATGACCTTAAGCGGCTAGTGAACAATCTTATATCGACGTGGTTTGGGTCATATCATGATTATGAATTACACTTAATTATGTGGCTCGGTTTGAAAGGTGATATTAGTGCTAGTGAACAGTCTAGTGTGTAATAAATTTAAGCAATGTGAAGCGATGAAGATGTATTTTATTGGGTTCAAATCAATGTCTAAATTCTTGGTTATAAATGGCATGGGTTAAAATTGAAGGTTTACCATTTGTGCACTTCTGTAACAACCCTAGTGAAACCATACCCTAAAGAGAATAATTAAAAATGGAGTAAACTTCGCTTTTAGTCCCCAACGTTTGCACATTTTAATAATTTTAGTCCTAATTTTTCGAAAATCCCAATTTAGTGTGTCACATTTCATTTTCTTTTCAATTTTGGTTACAACGTTAACAAACGTTTAAAGAGCCGTTAGACTGCCCTCACATGGTCCTCACGTGAGGGGTATTTTTGTTATTTCCGTTTGTTATAAAGTATGAGTTAAAACAAACGGAAATGACAAAAATACACCTCATATGGGGACCACAGGAGGGTAGTCTAACGGCTCTTTAAACAACTGTTAACATTGAGATCAAAATTGAAGAAAAAAAATGATATGTGAGACACTAAATTGGAATTTTAAAAGTTGGGACTAAAATTGTTAACATGTGCAAACGTTGGGGACTAAAACCGAAGTTTACTCTTAAAAATGGAACAAGTCAAACAAAAAGTCAACAGGAGGTCCAAGTGGGCCGTCTACCCCTCAAAATTTAAAACCAAACTTTGGACGGTCTGCATGAGTCAACACTCGGGTCGGATGGGCTAACTAGGAATTTAGATCTGGATGTCTCTTATAAGAGATGCGGACCGTCTGAACCCTTGGTCCAGATCGAATTGAACACCCTATGACAAATAAAGAAAGGATTGTGAGGATAGTCTGAAGAGTTTTTACATTTGCTATGATGGGATCAGAGGGGTTTAAACGCCTAGAAGATGCCTTCCATTCTTCATTGGAGGTGTTTATTCATCACATATTTATATAATCTGTCATTATTATTATTTTTGTTAGGTCAATCATATAAGTCAAACAGACTTTACTAAAGTTCAGGGTCATTTGTGACATTCTTGAAAGTGCAGGGACTCTCGGTGGCAAGTTTTCTTAATGTTTCGTTAAGATTGGTTAGTAGTGGTTAATATAGCCGTTTAAGAGCTTGTGTATAAGTGTGTATCGCAACTGCATAGTTAGGAATCAATTTCTTCTTGTATCCAATTTCTTTGTATTCGTTTCAATCTCGTATCAATGATAATCACTTCAATTTCATATATCGTGTTATGATTCTTCACAATTGGTATCAGAGCCACGTTAGGGCTCGAATTGAAGAATCCGATTGATTGAATTCAGTTTCCGCAAAATTGTTGAATTCAATGGTGACCGCGAAGTTTGATGTCGAGAAGTTCGACGGGAGAAATGATTTCGGACTTTGGCGAATGAAGATGAGAGCGTTCCTCGTTTACCAAGGGATTTCAGAAGCATTGCTCGGTGATGCAGGTCGACCAGATGAAATGGAAGATGTAGATTGGCAGGATATCATGGATAAGGCGCATAGTGCGCTTGTATTGTGCCTTGGTGACAAGGTATTGAGAGAAGTTACAAAGGAGGTCACGGCAGCAGGAATTTGGCTCAAGTTAGAGAGCCTATACATGACAAAATCATTGGCGAATCGGCTATATTTGAAGAAGAAGATTTACACCTTTCAGTTGAGTCGTGGTAAGTCTCTTGAAGAGCATATAGATGAATTTAACAAGTTATTGGTTGATCTTGCAAATATAGATGTTACTATTGATGAAGAAGATCAAGCAGTGTTGTTTTTGTCTAGTCTACCAGTGTCATATGAACATTTTGTAGACACCTTGATGTTTGGTAGAGAGACTCTCTCTATGGATGAGGTTTTAGCAGCTATTAACTCTAAAGAACTCAAGAGAAAAATTGAGTTGAGTGATGAAGTGGGAGAAGGGCTTGCTGTAAGAGGTAGATCTGATAGCAGGAATGACAGGAAGAAAGAATTCAAGAGGTCAAAGTCAAAACAGAAACTGAGATGTTTTGTTTGTTGATCAGACAAGCATTTCAAGAGAGAGTATCCTGAGTGGAAGAAGAAGAAATTTGACAAAGGGTACAAGAAAGCTCTCAAGATGGTTATGAGTCATCTGATGTTTTGGCTGTTGACTCCTCAAGAAATGGTGATTCCTGGATATTGGACTCAGGTTGCTCATTCCATATGACCCCTCATAGAAATTACTTTAGTGATCTCAAGAATGGTGATCATGGGACAGTTAAGCTAGGTGATGAGAGAGAATGCAGAATTAAGGGGATAGGTACTGTGGTGATTCAACTGCAGAATGGGTCTTCTACAACTTTGCAGGATGTCAGGTATATCCCTAAGCTTACTAGAAATTTAATTTCATTAGGGATATATGAGAATAGTGGATGTAGTATACAGTTAAAGAATGGCAAAGCCAAGATTGTTAGAGGCTCATTGATTTTTGTTATCTGGTACTAGAGGTAGAAATAACATCTATTTCTTAGATGGTAAGGTTCAATCAGAAGTTAATAGTGTAGTGAATTCTGATAGGATTAATCAAACAAACTTATGGCATAGGAGGTTAGGCCACATCAGTGAGAAAGGTCTTAAGGAGCTATGCAAGCAAAATGTGATTGATGGTCTGAGTCATGTTAGTCAAGAATTCTGTGAGCACTGTGTGTTAGGCAAAGCACATAGAGTAAAGTTTGCTAGAAGTCAACATAAGTCTAAAGGCATTTTGGATTATATCCATGCTGACTTGTGGGGACCAGCTAGGAATAAAACTTTAGGGGGTGCTAGCTATTTTCTCTCTTTAATTGATGATTACTCTAGGAGGCTTTGGGTTTATACTTTGAAACATAAGAATGAAGCTTATGTAAAGTTTAAAGAGTGGGCAGTTATGGTAGAGAATCAAACAGAGAAGAAAATTAAGAAATTAAGGACTGACAATGGTTTAGAGTTTTGTAATGAAGTGTTTGATCAATATTGTAGAACAAAAGGCATTGTAAGGCATTTAACAATTCCAGGAACCCCTCAACAGAATGGTTTAGTTGAGAGAATGAATAGGACTATATTGGATAGGGTTAGATGCATGCTTAGTAGTTCAGGTTTACCAAAGAAATTTTGGGGAGAAGCAGTTGATACTGCTGCCAATTTAATTAATAGGAGTCCATCTTCTGCTATAGGAATGAAAACACCTATTGAGATGTGGACAGGTGCTAAGGCTGATTAGAAGGATCTAAAAGTGTTTGGGTCTCTTGTTTATGCTCACATTAAACAAGGTAAGCTTGAAGCTAGAGCTGTCAAATGTATATTTTTAGGATATCCTCAGGGAGTTAAAGGGTTCAAACTTTGGAGATTAGAAGGGGATAGACAAAAGGTTATAATCAGTAGAGATGTGACATGTAAAGAAGATGTCATGTATAAGGATTTGAGTAATGGTGACTATGAGTTAAGTCCTCAAGATGCTGAGTTAAGGCAGGAAGTTCATAATGAGGTGGAGTTATTAGGAGGTCATAGTTCCAATACTGATAATGATGAGAGTAGTAGTAGTGGTGAAAGTGATCCAGGTGATTCAGGTCATAAGAATACTACTATTGGTAATAGTTCTATGCAAGATGCTCAAGAAGAGTCTAGTAACTATCAATTAGGGGTGAGCAGGAAACGGGTCTTACCCTGTAGACCCGGTAAACCCGACATACCCGACCCTTTAAAGACCCTGTTTTTAGTATACGGGTCGGGTCTCGGGTTTTGAAAATAAAGTTAATCGGGTACGGGTCAGATACGGGTCAGGTACGGGTTTTGACGGGTAAAACACGTTTCGTGTGTTTGATATAGAATTTGAGAATATGTCCTACGCAATTTATGACATTAATAAAATATAATAGGGTAAACAAATAAAATAGTACTAAAAATTTATGACAATAAATGTTTGTTTTGCTGTGCAAAAATGCAAAATATTTTGGGATTGGATGACACATTTAAAATATAAGCATATAAGTTTGAAAATTATATGTCTACTGATTTACAATCACATGATTCCTCGTGATTTTGAATTGAACTATTCGACTTGACTATTCGAGTTACCTCAAAGTGTTAGATAACGATATTAAGTTGTTTATTTTTTTTATCATGGTCACTTTGAACATTTACGGTGAATTGGTGATATCTTTTATATATTAAATATCATAAAACAAGAATAAAATAGAAGATAACATTAATAAAATCTTAAAGTGAATCAAACATATATGCATATTTTGTATCTTTCATGAAAAGTATGTGCACATCTTTGTTTTAATCCAGTGGTCATGTAGTTGTATTGAGTCAAAACGTACATTATTTAACGGGTACGAGTTAAGACCCGTATACCCGCAAACCCTGCGGGTCTAGACCCGCTAAACCCTGTTAAATAAAAGTACGGGTACGGGTTCTCTTTATTAGCTTAAACGGGTACGGTTCTAGTGCGGGTCGGGTACGGGTTTAGCGGGTAATACCCTTTTGCACACCCCTACTATCAATTGTCAAAGGATAGAACTAGGAGAGTTATAACCAAGCCTGTGAGATATAGGACTGAGGATGACATCTCAGCTTTTGTATTTGTTGCAGCTGAGATGGAAAGTTCACATGAACCATTGTCATTTGAAGAATCCCTAAGTTCAAGTGATAGTGATAAGTGGCTTGGTGCTATGCAGGAAGAAATAGAGTCATTAAAGGTAAATAAGACTTGGAGACTGGTTCAAAAGCCTGCAGGTATAAAAGTCATCTCTTGTAAGTGGTTGTTTAAGTTGAAAGAAGGGATAAATGGTGATAATCCTAGGTATAAGGCTAGACTAGTAGCAAAGGGTTATACTCAAAAGGCTGGAGTTGATTATCAAGAAGTGTTTTCTCCTGTAGTTAAACATACTTTTGTTAGGATTTTATTGTCTCTTGTTGCTGTCTATGATCTAGAATTGATTCAGTTAGATGTAAAGACTGTTGGGTTTTACAGTGGGATCCGGGTTACCGATTTTAAAATAAATTAAAACCGATTTTAATGATAAAATTAATTCCAAATTAATTTAGCAGCGGAAACGAAATTAAACGCGGATGCAACTGTAACAGGATCAATCACCGGCACGACAAACACAGAAAATATATTTATTTAAATAAATAAATAAATACATAAAATCAAATATCTAATAAATTAGATATACCTTGGCGGGATCCGAGCAACCGCTCGAGACACCCGGATTCAACGGGCTCGCGCTAGGACGAACAGAGACGTCCGACTCGAACCTTCGAGACAGATCATCAACGGCGGCATCGGCGGCGGCGACAGGCGGCGGCGGCGGTAGTGGCGGCGGCGGTGGTAGAGATACCACCGGTGGTGGTGACAAAATCTTCTCCGTCGGAATAGCCACCGGGACCGAACCCACGACGAACGACTCGCCGGAGGTCGGAGGAGGGGCGGCGGCGGCGAACGGGTATAGCGGCGCCGGCCACGTTGACGTGACCGGGCGCGGCGGCCTTGGTTGCGCCGGCAGCGCGAGGACCACCGGCCGGTGGTCTCGCGGCGGGGCATGTGCGGCAGTGGCGGCGGCGGCGGCTTGAGCCGCGGCGGCGGCTCGGGCTGCGGCTTCGGCTTCGGCTCGGGCTGCGGCTTCGGCTCGAGCTGCGACGGCTTCGCTCTCGAGACGGGCGCAGATACTGGCTAGACGGGGATCCATCGTAATGAGCAAGGATCACAATGGTGGAGGCGGGCGGCGACGGCGGTCGGCGGCGGCGGCGAGGGAGCCGGCTTCGGCTCTGGTTCGGCGCAGGGAGAGAGAAAGGAGGGAGGAGATTAGGGTTTTTTTAACTTTTTTTTTTAATTAACTCCTCCCTTCTCCCTTTTATTAAATTTCGCGGACCGGGGCCAGACGGACTGGGCCCGGTCGCGATCTCCTTTAATCCACCAATCGATCAGTCCGTTAATCCGGTAACAACTGATCGACTCGTCTTTTAATTACCAAGTATTTTGAACCGATAGATTTTGTCGATTTAAATAAATAATTAATATTTATTTAATTCACCATTTAGTTCGTTTATTTCTAATTAACAATTAATTAGATATAATAGTCCGTTGACCCGGGTGTAACTCTTACGGGTCAATATCGGTCGGGTTCGTTAATTTGTCGGGTCAGGACACCATTTATCCAACAGTCTCCCACTTGGACTGAACGCGACAGTTTAACGATCGCAGCCAGAGGCACTCTAGCTATGCATAGCTACACCAACTAATATTGACACTTTAAGTCGTTTTGCCAAAGTATATCTGATTGACCATCAAGCAGACTGACGACTTGTGCATTCATTGTCATATGTTCCTTTCTGTATAAGACATTGATGAACTATGGGACATGGACTCCCATATTTTATTCATCGATTTTCATTCTCGATACAATTCGAAGTGATCCAACAAACACACAGTAAGTTTGGGTGAGGCCTCACACTTATCACTTGGAATCAACGAGGGCGCCTTTATGTCTAACTGTTGCCGAAGCAAGAGTACAGAATCCCTTGTTGAGGCATACAGCTCCCACTAAACCTCAGAGCCATTCCCAAAAGTAGCCGTTATGGCTGGCAGTTACGCGACAACGTTAGACTACAATCAAAGAATGTTCTTTAGTAGAGAGGAGTTCGAATATGCGTCTCAGGTCTAAGGATACATTAGAGCATGCATTTAATCAAGCAAGCAAGACTTCCATGTTTGCGTTGCATGATGCGAGTTACGTCCAACGTCATTCACCAATGAGGTCTGTGAGTTTTGAACGTTAAACAACTTTAAGGTTCAACTAGTCACAATAGTCTTATTTTAGTAGAGCTCCCACTCACTAATCGACTACGGACATTTAGGACAAGAACTTATTGTCCATGGATTAAACGTATAAATATCGAACACAGTTATGTAATTCATTATTGCATAAACCAGATGGAATAAGAATAATATAGATAACTGTTTTGTGTTCATACATCCAAATACTGAATCAAAACATGTCTTTAGCTAATCTAAGCCCTATCGCTTCTCTGTGGCGTATATGAGTCTCCTGAGTCATAGGCTTAGTGAAGGGATCAGCTAAGTTTTGATCTGTGTGTACTTTGCTTATTTTGATTTCATTTCTGTCGACTACTTCTCTTATGTAGTGGAACTTCCTCAGTACGTGCTTGGCCATCTTATGGGACCGTTGCTCTTTGGCTTGAGCTATAGCGCCAGTGTTATCGCATAGCATCTCGATGGGCTGCCTAATACTCGGCACAGCATCGAGATCGGATATGAACTTCTTCATCCACACGGCTTCTTTAGCAGCTTCTGAGGCGGCTATGTATTCGGATTCAGTAGTAGAATCAGCTACTACTGGCTGTTTTGAGCTTCTCCAAGAAACAGCCCCTCCGTTAAGAGTGAATACGAATCCTGACTGCGAGCGAGAGTCATCTCGGTCAGTCTGAAAACTAGCATCAGTGTAACATCTTACAGTGAGCTCCTCATCAACACCCCCGAATACGAGAAACATATCAGTGGTGTTTCTCAAGTATTTCAGTATGTTCTTTACAGCCGTCCAGTGAGCTAGCCCTGGCGTCTGTTGGTACCGACTTGTCACGCTCAGTGCATACGAGACATCCGGTCGTGTGCAGAGCATGGCATACATGATAGATCCAATAGCTGAGGCAAATGGGATCGATGCCATTTGGCTTATCTCGCGCTCCGTTTTAGGTGCTTGAGATTTGTCCAATATTGTTCCCTTAGTCATGGGAACTGCTCCTTTCTTGGAGTTGCTCATATTGAACCGAGCTATGATCTTATCTATGTATGTGCTTTGACTGAGTCCTAAAAGGCGCTTAGATCGATCTCTGTGAATCTTGATTCCCAGAATATAAGCGGCTTCTCCAAGGTCTTTCATAGCGAAACAAGATGAAAGCCATTTCTTAACTTCGTTAAGCATGGGTATGTTGTTTCCTATGATCAGTATATCGTCCACGTACAGTACGAGGAACGATACAGCGCTCCCACTTGCCTTTCTGTAAACACAAGGCTCATCTTTGTTTTGTTCAAAGCCAAACTCTTTGACTTTCTGATCAAAACGAAGATTCCAGCTTCGAGATGCTTGCTTGAGTCCATAAATGGACTTGCTAAGCTTGCAAACCTTGTTTGGATTCTCTGGATCGACAAAACCATCAGGCTGAACCATGTAGACATCTTCTTCGAGTTGTCCGTTCAGGAAAGCGGTTTTGACGTCCATTTGCCATATCTCATAGTCATGGTATGCGGCTATGGCAAGGAGAATCCTGATCGATTTGATCATGACAACGGGCGAAAAGGTCTCATCATAATCAATCCCTTGAGTTTGAGTGAAACCTTTCGCTACAAGCCGTGCCTTGTAGGTTTGCACATTTCCATGCATGTCAGTTTTTCTTTTGAAGATCCACTTGCTCCCTACTGCCCGTGTACCGGGGGGTAGCTCAATCAAGTCCCAGACGTGATTGTCACGCATAGATTGCATCTCAGCGTTCATGGCTTCAAGCCATTTATCAGATTCCGGATCTGATATAGCAGCTTTGTAATTAATAGGTTCATCGTTAGAATCGGCTATTAATAGAACATCGAAGGCCTCATGATATCCAAGGTATCTATCAGGCTCATATCGTATTCTCTCGCTCCTACGAACGCTTGTGCTTGTGTTTGGGTCTGATGGTGCGACAACAACTTGTCGGTCAGACGCAGCGACCGTTTCAGGGTTGGGTGTATCTCGAATTTCTTCAAGATCCACTGGATCACTATTTGTTCCTCGAGTAAGAAATTCTTTCTCAAGGAATTTACCTTTCCGCTTGATGGAAACAGTGTTTGCATCAGGATGGTAGAAGTAATAACCGGTATTACCATAGTATCCAACGAAAGTTACCTTTTCGCCTCGGGGATCCAGCTTATTGTCAGAATCACTGCTAACATAAGCATCACATCCCCATACCCTGAGGTATGAAAGTTTAGGAAGAGAACCATGCCATATCTCATATGGGGTCTTCCCCACTTTCTTGGTCGGTGCCAGATTTATTAGGCGAGCGGCGGTCAAGATGGCATATCCCCAAAAGGAATGTGGCAAGGTGGTCCTGCACATCATCGATCGAACCATGTTTAGCAAAGTTCGATTCCTCCTTTCACTGACGCCATTTAACTGGGGTGTGCCAGGAGGAGTGGGTTGTGAAACGATTCCACATTCCTTCAGATGATTCAGGAATTCAGCGCTTAGGTATTCTCCACCTCTATCGGATCGAAGTATTTTAACAGTTCGATTTAACTGATTTTGCACTTCGTTTTGAAACTCTTTGAACTTTTCAAAAGTTTCATGTTTGTGTTTCATCAGATAGACATAGGCATATCTGCTGTAGTCATCGATGAAAGTCACGAAGTACCGTTCACGATTTCTCGTCTCGGTTCGAAAGGGTCCACACACATCGGTGTGAATAATGCCTAACAAACCTTGGGCCCGTTCACCTGTATGGGTGAAGGGTGACTTGGTTAATTTACCAGATAAGCATGACTCGCATTCATCGAAGGAATCTGCATCTTGGGATTCGAGAATGCCAGCAGTTTGCAACTTCTTGATGCGGGCCTTACTTATGTGACCAAGTCTATGGTGCCATAACGAGGATTCGTTACTATCAGTTTTGCTTCTTTTAGAAACATGATAGAGCTGGTCGTTTGTTTGAACATCTATCTCATATATGCCATGTCGAGGTTTAGCCTCGAAATAAAAGATATTATTAAGGTAAGCAGAAATCACATTTCCATTATATTTATACCGAAATCCTTGTTCAAACAATGAAGAGACAGAAATAATGTTTCTGGATAAACCAGGTGCATATAAACAGTTAATCAAATTAACTACAAGGCCTGAAGAACATGAAAAAGAAAATGTTCCAGTAGCAAGTACTGGGACCTTCTTCCCGTCACCAACGATGAGGTCCATGCGGCCTCGTTCTGTCTTCTTCCACTTTTCAGGTTCCTGCAAAACATTAACAATGTGGTAACCACATCCAGTATCAAATACCCATGAATTGGAGGAAACAGTGAAAAGTTCAATAACATTTATTGAAATACCTGATGAGCAACCCTTATTAGGGTTCTTGGTCATCTTCAGCTTTGCAAGATAAACGGGACAGTTGCGACGCCAGTGTCCCATTTTGTTGCACTCATAGCACAGGCGCTCCTCAGGAGGCTGAACCTGTGGTTTCTTGCCTTTGCCCTCTTTGACCTTCTTGGCCTTGGAGATCTTTGTATTCGCAACCTTGAGCACGTCCGGCGTGGTCCTGATCTTCACGTTGGGTATCAACGGAATAACCTCCTCGATCGACTGAGCCGAACAATTAATTGCAAGAATGCGATAATGTTCTGGCAAAGATCTGAGTACTACATCAAGAGCCATCCCGTCAGAGATGGAGTAGCCAAGGTCGATCAGCCTGTCGCGATACGCTTTCATCAGCATGACATGATCGTATGGAGAGGAGTCGTTAGCCATAGAGCAGTTCACAAATTGTGAAAGTGCATCAGCTCGCTCAGTCCTCTGACTCAATTCAAATAAATCCTTGAGTTTACGAATGATGTCATAAGCAGACATCCCCATGAAATTGTACCGATAATCCTGAGTCATACTGGACAACATCAGGTCAGTGACGTCCTTATCATCGTCAGTGTGCTTTTGGAGCTCAGACCGCGAGTTCTCATTTAGCAAGTAAGATGGAATACTCGCGATCGGTCGGTCAATGACATAGAGTTTCCCGAAGAGCCTTAAAAGATTCCTTAGGGTTGTCTGCCATGCGAGAAAGCCAGACTCAGTGAAGGGGTCGAGTTGTACCATTGAACTTAATGGTGGTGAGTTTTCTTTAGCCTTCTGAAAATAAGCAAAGTGAATTTATCAGTATTTTCGATGTTAATTTTTCTTTAAAAATAAGTTGGTAAAGTTTATTTTTAAGAAAAATGAGAATTCGTTTAGACGACATTACTTGAGACCGCCAAATGAGCCTCAGGAGCAAGGCCGTGTAAACAAACTGACAACGATTGTTAATTGCGAGACTCAAGTCACAACTCTCGGTATGAGGCCGCTATATACATACATTTGTATTTTGCGATACGTTTAGCCTCATCCGTGCCCACTCTAGCAATACACATCCGTGGTGCGGTGTTGAAATACTCCAACACCACGAACATGCACGTCTAAAGCGATAGTAATCCTAAATGGTCGATTGTAACGGCACGGTGTTGAAATACTCCAATGTCGCCACCTTGGAAGGTACCCTCGGCACCAAGTGCGGTGTTGAAATACTCCAACACTGATGCTCCGGTAAATACGTTCCAAGTTCAACTTGAGATAGGATGGCACGAACTATCAGTTTTATGAATTACCAAATAGGGATATTAATTACTTTTAATATTTAATTATCGTCAGACACGAACGATAAAACCCTATCTCCACTCGGGACCAGTAAATTAATTTAACCTAATTAAATTACTAAGTTGTCGCGAATGGCATATTGTGTGTTAAACGGCATAAGGTCTTGATCTCGCTCGAGCCATACAAGCGAGATCACATGGGACAATTTTAAAATAAATTAAATTACAAAATGGTGAACAATCGAGATGGCATCTCTGTGCGATCAGGAATCCGGTTCAGCTCCCACTGGCTTTGACATCCCTCTTGCGTGTGTCCAGTCTTCGACTTTTGGTTACATACAAATTACAATTACTAAAACTACTTCTAGTAACCTAGCTCTAAATTTGTACAACTTTGAAACCCAAAACCGGGTCCAATAAACCAAAATCAAAAACAACCAATTGGGCCAACAACTTGGGCCAAACAGAGAAAGACAAAACACGCCATGACAATCATACATGATTACAAAATGAGAGGGGTCGGCCGTAACACACAATATAGTATATGGAATTAAAATAACAATTAAATTAATTCTAATTCGCAATCTGGATTTAAGTCGAAATTGCGAACTATCGGTCACAAAAGGACCGAATCTGGTTTGCGCGCGGTGATAATGGCTCTGATACCACTGTTGGGTTTTACAGTGGGATCCGGGTTACCGATTTTAAAATAAATTAAAACCGATTTTAATGATAAAATTAATTCCAAATTAATTTAGCAGCGGAAACGAAATTAAACGCGGATGCAACTGTAACAGGATCAATCACCGGCACGACAAACACAGAAAATATATTTATTTAAATAAATAAATAAATACATAAAATCAAATATCTAATAAATTAGATATACCTTGGCGGGATCCGAGCAACCGCTCGAGACACCCGGATTCAACGGGCTCGCGCTAGGACGAACAGAGACGTCCGACTCGAACCTTCGAGACAGATCATCAACGGCGGCATCGGCGGCGGCGACAGGCGGCGGCGGCGGTAGTGGCGGCGGCGGTGGTAGAGATACCACCGGTGGTGGTGACAAAATCTTCTCCGTCGGAATAGCCACCGGGACCGAACCCACGACGAACGACTCGCCGGAGGTCGGAGGAGGGGCGGCGGCGGCGAACGGGTATAGCGGCGCCGGCCACGTTGACGTGACCGGGCGCGGCGGCCTTGGTTGCGCCGGCAGCGCGAGGACCACCGGCCGGTGGTCTCGCGGCGGGGCATGTGCGGCAGTGGCGGCGGCGGCGGCTTGAGCCGCGGCGGCGGCTCGGGCTGCGGCTTCGGCTTCGGCTCGGGCTGCGGCTTCGGCTCGAGCTGCGACGGCTTCGCTCTCGAGACGGGCGCAGATACTGGCTAGACGGGGATCCATCGTAATGAGCAAGGATCACAATGGTGGAGGCGGGCGGCGACGGCGGTCGGCGGCGGCGGCGAGGGAGCCGGCTTCGGCTCTGGTTCGGCGCAGGGAGAGAGAAAGGAGGGAGGAGATTAGGGTTTTTTTAACTTTTTTTTTTAATTAACTCCTCCCTTCTCCCTTTTATTAAATTTCGCGGACCGGGGCCAGACGGACTGGGCCCGGTCGCGATCTCCTTTAATCCACCAATCGATCAGTCCGTTAATCCGGTAACAACTGATCGACTCGTCTTTTAATTACCAAGTATTTTGAACCGATAGATTTTGTCGATTTAAATAAATAATTAATATTTATTTAATTCACCATTTAGTTCGTTTATTTCTAATTAACAATTAATTAGATATAATAGTCCGTTGACCCGGGTGTAACTCTTACGGGTCAATATCGGTCGGGTTCGTTAATTTGTCGGGTCAGGACACCATTTATCCAACAAAGACAGCATTCCTTCATGGTGATCTAGATGAGGACATTTATATAGATCAACCTAAGGGGTTCTTAGAAGCTGGCAAGGAAAGTTATGTTTGTAAGTTGCATAAATCTCTATATGGATTAAAACAAAGTCCTAGGCAATGGTATAAGAAGTTTAATGATCATATCTTAAGTCAAGGTTTTGTTAGGAGTGAATATGATGCTTGTGTGTATACTTGGCAGTATAATCATGAGGATAGAGTGTTTCTCCTTCTATATGTGGATGATATGCTTATAGCTTGCAAAGATAAGGGTGTCATCAGGAGTACTATAAATATGCTAAATCAAGCCTTTGATATGAAGGAGTTAGGTGAAGCTAAAAAGATTATAGGAATGGAGATACATAGAAATAGGGTTGATAGGACTATAAAATTGTCTCTGGGGTCATATGTGAGGAAAATTTTGAAGTCCTATGGCATGGAAGACTGTAAACCTGTAAAGACCTCTTTTGCTTCACACTTTAAGCTTTCAAGAAAGGATAGCCCTTCATCAGAAGCAGAAATGAAAGAAATGGAGAGGGTCCCTTATGCTCAAGTGGTAGGAAGCTTAATGTTTCTTATGGTATGTTCTAGACCTGACATCAGTTATGGTGTAAGTGTTGTTAGTAGATTCTTGTCTAATCCAGGGAAATCACATTGGCAAGCAGTAAAATGGATATTGAGATATCTGTCAGGGACCAAAGATGTAGGCATTTGGTTTGGATTAGATAAGGGAAATAATGGGATTGTGCAGGGTTATACTGACTCTGATTATGCCAAAGATTTGGATAAGTTCAGATCTGTTTCAGGATATGTTTTCTTATTGTTTGGTAGCTTGGTTAGTTGGAAGGCAGGGCTGCAACATGTAGTGGCATTGTCTAGTACAGAAGCTGAGTACATGGCACTTACAGAGGCTGTTAAAGAAGCATTGTGGCTGACTGGTTTCATCAAAGAGCTAGAAATAAGCATTGAAGAAACCAATGTGAAGTGTGATAACCAAGGGGCTATTGCTCTTTCAAAGAATGGAGTGTTTCATGAAAGAACAAAGCATATAAATGTTAGATATCACTTTATAAGGGAAGTGATTAGTTCTAAACTGTTGATTGTTGAGTTTGTGGGAACAAGTGATAACTGGGCTGATATCCTCACAAAAGCTTTACCAGGTCATAAGTTTAGTCTTTGCTTGTAGAAGTTAAATATGGGATAGTTATTGATTCTAGTTGAAGTCAATAGTTGTCATTTCATGGATGCACATCATGGTATTCAAGATCATTGATCCGCTGTTATCAGATGATGTAGAAGTGTTATGATGATTGTTTGTTGCTTCTCTAGTGTGTATTTGACTTTCTGCTTGAAGGTGGAGAAATGTGAGGTCAATCATATAAGTCAAACAGACTTTACTAAAGTTCAGGGTCATTTGTGACATTCTTGAAAGTGCAGGGACTCTCGGTGGCAAGTTTTCTTAATGTTTCGTTAAGATTGGTTAGTAGTGGTTAATATAGCCGTTTGAGAGCTTGTGTATAAGTGTGTATCGCAACTGCATAGTTAGGAATCAATTTCTTCTTGTATTCAATTTCTTTGTATTCGTTTCAATCTCGTATCAATGATAATCACTTCAATTTCATATATCGTTTTATGATTCTTCACAATTTTTGTATAACATCCCGAATCCTAAATAGCTTAATTCCGTTTAACTTACATAACGTGCAGTATTTAAATTATACTGCACTAAAACAATGGAATACTTAAATTAGGGTTGTTCAAAAAACTCGCAGCTCGTGGCTCGCTCGTTGGCTCGTTCGCTTGGCTCGTTTAAATTTAAGCTCAATTTTTATTATATATACATATATATATGAAGAATTGTGATATTCTGATAATGGAATGTTGTACAATTAAGTGTCAGAGAATGATCCTCCTTGGGAATTGTACTTGCCTATTTATAGTACATCCATCCTAACAACCCTAACGGTCTAAAAAGCCTGGCCCTCCTTCCTAATTGGGCTTCGGCCTTTTTCCTCTTTGCCCCGAATGCTACGTGGCGTTCATCCGCACTTCTCTTTTATCAAGAGGAGTGCGGCCACGTGGTCAGTTATGGAATATCAATTCCGACCGGATATTGGGCTTTTATCATGTAGCCCAGTTTATTGGGCTATGAGGCATGATGGGCCTCTTCATGTCCCCCCAGTCCACTCTGCACGCGCCTTTGGGAGCGTGGGGTGTGGGCGGGATATAGGTTGTATAGCGTGGCTGACGTGACGTGATGTCGTGCCGCGTGTTTCCCGGACGAGACGTTTCCGTTGCCCGAAGATGACGCACGCTCCCCACTAGGCTTAATTTCTGCCGTTGAGGTTTCTTCGGATTTCCTTATAAATACCTCCCCCCTGCGTATCCAATCTCATCCATTCCTCCACTATTTTCCTTTCCTGTTCTTTGCTTTGCATTTAAGCCATGTCTATTTCTTCTGACGAGGCCGACTGGGAAAGAATCCCTTGCACATTATCAGTAAATGCTTACGCTAATCTAGTGGCGGAGCACAAACTTGTGCGGTGGAATCCTATTCATCCTTCCCCTGGTCAAACTGCTGCTAACCCCCCCTCCGGTATGATAACCATGTACGCGGAATGGTTTACTCACTGTAACTTCCGAGTTCCAGTGACGATGTTCTTGGTGAAAATCCTGAGATTTTATGGGTTTCACTTGTCACAAGTCCATGCGAACGGAATGCAAAGAGTCATATTTTTCGAGTTCTGTAGCCGTGCTCTTGATGTGGAGCCTTCCGTGAGCCTATTCAATACCCTTTTCCGACCGGTGATTCAGGACTTCTGGTATTCCTTATATGCGTCCAGGAAGCACTTGAACTTATACGGAGCCAGAGAATCAATCTTTACGTCGATATCTGGAAGAGGGTATGGGTCCTTCGGACATGCTTTGTTAAGGTTCGTATAGTCAACGCACATTCTCCATGTGCCGTTCCCCTTTTTTACCAGAACCGGATTTGCTAACCACAGTGGATAACGTTCAGGTCGAAGTATGCCTGCCATAACTAGGGCATGTACCTGCTCCTTGATTATTCGACGCTTGTCGTCTCCCATGTGTCTGCGCGGCTGGACGTACGGACGCACGGAGTCTTTCACGTTTAAGGAGTGTTCGGCCAGCTCCCGCGGAACTCCTGTCATATCTGAAGGAGTCCAGGCGAAAACGTCTTTGTGCTCGAGTAAAAGTTCTTTGAGGCGCGCCCTTATTCTGTCAGACAAACTGGGCCCAATGGTTATTGGTTGCCCCGGGTAACGCGGGTCTAATACCCATTGTTCATTCACTATTTGCGGTACCGGCGTCTGTTCTTCAGGTAACGATGACGGTAGTAACATTGGGTGGTCGGGCCCCGCTGGCGACAGATTGTAACACTCTTCACTCGTATATATCAAAGCTGGGCCCCTTGACGTGGGAAACGCAATTGCCCCGTGAGCCGTGGATACCGCGGCTCCAAAAGACGCTAGGCACGGCCGTCCCAGAATTAGATTGTGCCGTGAATTTGCCGCGACCACGATGAAACGCACAACTGCAGTTCGGATGCGTTCCCCTTGCGACAACGTTACTGGCATCCAGAGTTGTCCCAGCGGTCTCGAAGCTTCTCCTGAAAAACCCATCAGGACGATATTAGTTGGTTCCAACTGCGCTTGGTCCTCCGGGTCCAGCTGTCTGAAACATCCTTCGTACATGATATCTGATCCTGCCCCGCTATCGACCAGGATGCGCCGTATGTCATATACCCCGACCATCGCTTGGATTATTACTGGCGACTCCCGTGCGTTCCCATTGAGTGGCGGGAAAACCACTGGCCTACACATCCATGGTTCTAACCGAGGTCCCCTGCGCTTTGCTCCCACGGACTGGACCTGAATCATGTTTACCACTTTGACCTGTTTTTTGGCTGCGGACACGGGTGCCGCAGTGCCCTGAAGGTCTCTCAACAGGTGGGACAGTTTTCCCGTTTGCAGAGCTTTATCGATCTGCTGCTGCAACTGCCAGCAATCGTCCGTGTGGTGGCCTATATCTTTGTGATAATCGCAGAATTTATCTGGATCTTTGCGCAAACGTGAGCGCAGCGGAGGTGGCGGATCTAGATTTAGTTTTTCTGAGGCGAGCACCTCGCTAGGGGTTTTAGTGAGCTTATTTACCCATGTCGGGCGTGGAGGACGCTCTTTATGCCTCAGGTGATCCCCCCGTAGCGATGAACTTTGTCCTTCCGTTGCCGTCGCCGCCGGTATGGCTGGCACTATAGTCAGCCCTGGCTTATCCTTCTGCCATCGATTGCCCCTGTGTCGCTTTCCTCCGGCAGGAGGTTGTTGGTCGCGCTCATGTTTATTTTCTTTCTTGTCAAAATCTCTATGCATGCGAACGGATTTTTCTGCCTGCACGAAAGCTTTGGCAGCTGTCATTAGCGCGGTCATGGTCTGCGGCGGCCCTTCCGTACCATGTATCCTGCGGATTAGGTCTTCGCATCGTACTCCGTTTATAAAACCCGCTACCCGCAGGTCTTCTCCCGCTCCCGCTATTTGCAAACTTTCCAAATTATACCTGGTGATGAAATCTTCTACTGACTCGTGATCTCGTCGCCTGATGTGCAGTATCTCGTTACGATCCTTGATATGGCGGCGTTGTTGACTGAAGTGCATCAGGAATTTGGATTGCAGATCTTCAAACCCGGTTATCTTCCCGATTGGTAGACTTTCATACCATATCCGCGCTGGGCCGACCAGCGTCTGCACAAACATGTGACACCAAACAGGGATGGACCAGAGTTCCATGCCGCCTGCGCTGGTAAAGACTTTGACATGGTCATCTGGATCTGTTGTGCCGTCATATTTAGAGACTATAGAGTATAGACGGCATCTTTAACTTCTGTGGAAAGTTTGCTGAGGCAATGGCTGGGATGAACTTTGATTGTTCGATCAGAACAGCGGGTCGGTATGGGGCTGTTAAATCTGTGAGGTTGCCTCTTGTTTGGTTTGGTTGTGTTGCGCATACCGCAATAGTGGTGACAGGAGGCTGTGAGTCATTTCCCTGCGGAAGAAAGGTTGGTGCCTGACCCATCTGCGCTCGCAGTTCTGCCATTCTCATGTTCCTCATGAACTGTTCATACTCCCGCATGCTCCTCTGCTGTTCCATCCACCAATCGTTCCCACAGATTGCCGGCAGAGACTGCTGGAAAGAAGGCGCGCCCGTATATCCAGGGTATGGATATCCGGGCGGCACGAAGTATGCCCCGAATGGCTGGGTTGCGGCAGTCTGATACGGTAGCTGCGTGCCGTAGCCCCAATTTGCGATTGGAAGAGATGTTGCAGGTGGAGTTGTGGTTGTGACCGGAATTTGGGATGTTGTTGGCTCAGTAGCATCAGAGAACAACGGTTGCCGACCCGCCGCGACAGATCGGCCAGTGCGCGTTGTTGCCTGGTTTACGGATGTTGGGGCTGGCATTACCGGTTGATGATCGGAAGTAGTTCCGGTAGGTAACGAAGGCGCCAGCCCTGATGGTTGATGAATAGGAGTGTGTTGATCATCCAAGGTGCGTGCTTCATTGTTTTGTCTACTCGCCGGCTGGGACCCGTACGGGGCCAGAGTTGGTAACGAGGGTATGGACCCAACTGGTCGCGAAGCATTTTGATTTGCTCGGGTGTACCCTGGAGGAGATTCAACATGTTGCTCGTCTTCCTCTAGATCTGTAAAGTGCCCATCTTCCTGGTGAGTTGGCGACGTCATCAGGTTGTTTTAAGATGGTGTGATTGGTTCAGCGTAAACGGTGGGCGCCAATGAAGAATTGTGATATTCTGATAATGGAATGTTGTACAATTAAGTGTCAGAGAATGATCCTCCTTGGGAATTGTACTTGCCTATTTATAGTACATCCATCCTAACAACCCTAACGGTCTAAAAAGCCTGGCCCTCCTTCCTAATTGGGCTTCGGCCTTTTTCCTCTTTGCCCCGAATGCTACGTGGCGTTCATCCGCACTTCTCTTTTATCAAGAGGAGTGCGGCCGCGTGGTCAGTTATGGAATATCAATTCCGACCGGATATTGGGCTTTTATCATGTAGCCCAGTTTATTGGGCTATGAGGCATGATGGGCCTCTTCAATATATAACCTAAAATTATGAGTTTATTATTTATAATATAATTTTTAAGTTAATTACTAAGTTTCCTATAGTATTTTACTTTAAAAAATATTAAATTAGAATAAAATATTAATTGATATGATACTTTTTAGTAGGAAATATTTGTCTTTATTGAAAAATAAATAAATAAACATTGAATTTTAAAATTTTCATGACGAGTATGTTAAAAATTATGTTTTAGTCACGTTATATATCAGTATGTGCAAATAATATAAATTTTAAAAAATAAACTAGCTGGCTCGTCGAGCCAGCTCGGCTCGGCTTGATTTTTAACGAGCCGAGCTTGAGCTCAATATTTTAGTTCGTTAAAGCTCACCCTGACTCGGCTCGGCTCGTTTACGGCCCTAACTTAAATGTTGTGTGAAGTAAAAGGATTAAATATATAAATATGCAAACCTAAATACCAAAATGGAGGGACTTATGTGGTAATTATGTAAAGTCCCTTAGACTAATCTGGTCAAAGAGAGAAAACCTATTTCTCTAATCTAAAAAAACGATTTTGGGTTCTTCTAAACCCTAATTTATGATTTCAACAATCAAGAAGCAAGGAGCTATGATTTTTGGAATTGAGATCGGATTCAAGAAGCTTTAAACATTTATAATCCCTTGGAGGTTGCTTGTATTATGGATCGAAATCATTGTAAGGTATGGGACGTGTCCCACATTGGTTGTATGGGCAAATGATGTTGGGTTTGTAGGCCAACGAGACTCTCTCATACATTATACTAGTCTTTTGAGTTGAGTTCTCCTGTTTGGTCTGAATGAGCATTTTGATCAATAGTCGTAAGGGAAACAATGTTGTTGTACTTATAACAATGAAACAACTCAAATGGTTTCTCTTGTGGACAACTGATTTTATCACCAAACCTTTAATGATCTTTAGTAAACGACGATACTAGATGTTTAAGTATTGCCATTTTAATGACTGAAGTTCTTATTGGGTATAATGTTACACCAAATGTAACAAACTTTTCTGGGACCTAAATTCTGAGCGTTAAATAAAAGTTAAAAACTGATATGGGCGTAACATTTTGATACACCATGCTCACATTATATACGCGGTGTTTAATGCTACATTTTAGGTAAGAACTACCCACATACACATCACTCATATATTCAATTTTATTTAATTTTGCAGTTTTTTACATCCAGCTCCCCGATAATAACTTCATCGCCAATTTTAAACGTTCAGCAAAATTACTGGAAGATGGGGTTGTAATATCGTCGCCATATAAAACAGAAAAAAGTCAAACCTCAGTTATTTAGAACGGTTATTTAGAACGTGGGGGCTAAATTACCAGAACATGCTAGCTACTAGGGCATAACCACAAGGTAGTTTTGTAAACTTCAATTTGACACGTGCAGGATTGATTCTGGCCTTGATCGGACGGTGGAGATGGCGAGTACATATGGGTTAAACACCGCTCTTGACTTTGAGGGCGTCAGTAGTAAGTATAATGATATATAACTATTGACAACCATCTATTAAAGAGTGTGAGTGTGAATTATAAAAAGGTGATTAACAACTTTACTTTGAACAATCGACAATGCCATGAAAGTATTTTGATTCGTTTGACTATGTAAAATAAATTACTCTAGTACAATAAAGTCGTTTTTTAGTACTCGTAAGTCATACATGATACTTAAAAATCTCAAAGATTATACAACTTTTCTTTTGCTGATTGTGTGCTGTTTGGTTTTTGAGGTTACTTCTAGTCGATCAGTATCGTTGCAAAAATAAGTACCACCAAAAGGTGTCATGGACTAAACTATAGGGTGAAAATGAAACTTATAAGTTAAATAAGGGGTTATTGTTGTAAGTAGTCAAAACAACAAGTACACATTTAACGGTTCACTTTGTTAAAAGTGGGAGAATAAGATGACATAAGCTTGTGTATTGACTTCTATATGTGGCTGACGACCTCAATCTTATCCTAATAAAAATTTAAAAAGAGGAATTATATATATTTTTAGTTTTAAAGTGCATTTAGATACCAAAAACCTAAGATTTTAAGTTTAAATTCTCATAAAAGATACATGCCTAATTTAGGTGTAAAAAATGTAGTAAAAAGTTAAAACGTTATTTTATTGACATATTACATGTCCAAAAAGTCTTTCAAAATTTTGAAAACTTGTTTTAAAATTTGTTTTTTTAAGGTGAATTGGATTATAATAATCTTAAGTTTTATCAATTGGTCGGCGTTAATATCAAGTAACAAAATTTTTACTACCGAACCCAACTTTTAACCTATTTTCCTTCAACGATCTATGACTAACAGAAACTTAACGACATTAGTTTTTTTTATTATTAAACTTGAGATTATTGTCGGCCGATTGATGAAACTTGAGATTATTTAGTTGAAACTTAGGATTATTGCCGGCCAGTTGATGCAACTTAAGATTATTTAAATATAAGTTTTATTAAAAAAATTAACACCGTTAAGTTCCAGTTAGTTAGTGATCGTTGTAGGAAAATAAGTTAAAAGTTAGGCTAGATAATAAACATTTCGTTGCATGAGATTAAGACCGGTCAATTAATAAAAACTTGAGATTATTTAAATTCAATTTGCTTCTTCTTTAATTTTTATAGTACCAATAATCACTATCATAGAGAGATAAACACATAGTAAACAATAACTATTATAAAAGTTATAGTCGCATTATACTATTAACAAAGTACAATGTTTTAGGAATTAACCTTGTTTCATTATAATGGCTTACCACGTAGGAGGTCACGATTAAATTTTTCAAATTTTTTGGTTAATTATTTTTAAAATAATTTATGTGTTTCCTTAATTTTAGTTTTAACCTTTATCTTTATATATCTAATTTTGTGTAGTGTTTCCTTTAACTAATACAAAAGAATTTATATCATGTCAAGAAAATAAACCCATGTTTTCATTTTTGACGTGTTATTTTCAATTCAACGCATTCAATTAAACTTGCAACTGAATTCATTGTAAGACGCAACAACATCCACCATGTTCTTCTGATATTTGCACAAATGTAAGAAAACATCACAGGTTATACAGATCAAACATGCACAACAACGCATGCATCGTAACATCTAGTTAATATCAAACAAATAGGTTACACATGTTACACAGACCAGACACGCACAACAACGCATTCGTAAGCCATCAGAGACGTCATATGGTGTACTAGTGTTGTTTCAAAAGATGCACCATGTGAGTCCTCGACTTTCTACTGATGTATTTTAGCCTTACCAGTGCCCTTCTCATTTTTCACTCTGATGCACGGTTATTTCGACTTCACTTGGACCGATTTATATATGGTGGCATATTTTGATGACACTGCAGTCTATAGTGAGACACTTGAATTTACTCAACGAATGCTTTTGGGTTTCGAACTCTATGTGGGAAATGTCGTTGTTGTTTGCAAGGTCTTGATTATTCACATGAAGCCACTTTTCATTCAAATAGTGGTACACATACACACGACCTTATGTCCTAAAGGCCTAAAGGGCTTAATCTGGTCATAATCGCTTGTATTATGTTGTGATGAGTTACGTTTATATTGACTCTTTACTTTCTTATGAGCCATTTTTTGCCTTTATACTAGTGATGAGTCTTAATAGAGCACGATATGTTATATGATATTTTATTAAATGATAAAATTTATTTTTCGTTCTTTCTTTTTGTGTTTTCTGTTTTATCCCGTTATGTTTGTTTATTGGAAAAATGGATTTTAATTTTTTTTGAACGGTGCTTTCATAAAACACAAAGGAACCCCGGCCTGCAAAAAACAGACCGGGCCCGAAACAACACAATACATAGGGAAATCAAATTTACACCATTGAGCCCAATTTATACCCCAACCTTTAGCTCTACTATTAATCCAAAAAAAACTAGTAGCTTTTATCTCGGCAATCATCTCGTTAATGGAAGGGACCCTCCCTTTGAAAGCACGTTCGTTTCTGAATTTCCAAATCACCCATACCGTTGTTCTAATCACCACATCCACCATCTTCTTCTTTGAATTGGCAGCCGCACCCTTCGAGCCCCTCCACCACCAAGTCTTTAATATCGAAAAACACCCCAAAAGGGAGACCGCACCACTGTGTAATCAGGCCCCAAATAGTGGCAGCATAGGAACACCCCGTAAACAAATGCATCTCTGTCTCGTCAACTTCCTCACACAATGGGCAAACCTCCGACGGCAACACGACTCCCCTATTTCCTAGCCCAGTTCTTGTAGGCAACCTGCATATCATCAGCCTCCAAAACAAAATATTAGCTTTCGGTGGAACAAGTTTGTTCCACTTAAATCTAACCTTCGAGTGCGCAGCCGGCTGCCCCAACATAAGCCTTTTAAGGCCTTTAACCGAGAAAACACCATCGGAATCGCCCCTCCACACCCACTTATCCCCTTCCTTCATAATCACATTCTCCAAATGCACCCCTTCTTTTTCCAAGGATCTCACAGATTTAACGATATTCGCCCAAACCCCCACCGCACCTTTCTTAATAGGAACCAAGCTACATCCCCTTCTACTACCGTGAATGCCATCGATAACTCTCCTCCAGAGCCTTTCCGGCTCAGAAACATATCTCCAAAGCCACTTCACATTTAAAGCTAGGTTCATAGTCGCCAGAGGAACCAGCCCAAGACCCCCTTCATCAACAGGCTTCGAGAGGACCTCTCTACAAACCCAATGTATCTTCTTCCGGTTCTCTTTTCCTCCCTACAGGAAGTTAAACCGAATACTCTCCAGCTTTTTCAACACCTTCACCGGAGCCTTGAATAGAGAAAAATAGTAAAATGGATTTTAATAATTAAACTATTTGTCTATTGGCTGTTAATAATCCCATCAATTTATAAAAATAGAACAATCTTATCTTTACACACTATTTTTTTAATAATCATTTCGTTAAATCCCGCTAACCGCTGTTAAATCCATTTAAACCCTAATTCTTTGAACCCAAAATTGACCATCGATTCGTGGATTTTTGCGACAATAAGCATGAGGTTTTTACTGAAGGCTAAAAACTGAACACAGTGACTGGCGGCTCGCCAAAAAACGGTTAGCATATACTAATGACGTTAGTGGGATTTGACGGAAAGATTATTAAGAAAAATATGGTATAAAGAGAAAACTTTTCTATTACAAAAAAATATGGTCGGATTATTGTTGGTCAATAAACAATTGTTGAGATTATTTAAATCCATTTTTTCTTATTCATTTGGTATTCTAAGTGTATGGTGATTGTCCCTCCATAAAAGTAACGAGGAGTCAAATCCTTACAAGTATAAAATTGATAGTATTTGATGGAAAAGTTTAATTATAAAAAGAAAGGTAATAACAATAATTCATAACACATATTCAAAAGTCAACCTAATAAACAAAATTCGTGATCGGGCATGATGCTTGCAACATCTTAGTACATAACCAACTATCTCATAATATAATTAATAATTATGTTAAATGTAACAATAGTATTTGATTGATCAAAACTATTGTATGCAATAATAAACTAATAGAATACTAATTAAATAGTTGAATTACGGCCGCCCAAAAGAGCGACATATTTGGCCTGTTATTTACTAGAAGATAGAGTGGTTAGTTTAAGCAAGGACTACTTTAATCATTACTAATTATTTTTTATAAATCATAACTATTTATGTTATTAATTATAACAATAAAGTTATGATAAAGAAAAACACCAACATCTTGATGCTTGGTCGGCATCTAACCTTAACAACATGTTACCAAATCACAGTATTCCTTTACCTGCCCTCTCTTCTAACTTTAACAATTTTATTTAATATTGTTCTTTAAAACTTAAATGGATTAATTCTATGGATATAGAAATTGTACATCCTTTAGATTAAAACGGGTTTGAGCAATGTTTTGAAGATCGAATCAGAGAGAAACCGTTTGTTTACATGTTCATTGATCAAAAGAGTAGAATCGGTTTCAAAATCTAATGAAGTTATAATTAACTTGATATGTTTTAGAAAAAACAATAATTATAGAAACGCAAACAATTCAAACATATATAATCAGTTTAAATTTTACTTTTTTTAAACTAAATCATCACACTGTTTCTTGGTGGATTTTAACCCATAATCTTTTAGTTGAGAAGTCATCACTTTATCAACAAAATATATCCTTAGAACTTTTTAAAGTTTACTTGCATCCTTGTTTACATCGCTACAAACACAAGATAAAATGTTAAAATCGATAAAAAAGAAACAAACACATAGGTCAACATGGTTCTAAAACAAACGGATCATGTTTGTTGCAAACTAGATGTTGCGGCACACACGTTACTGAGCGTACCCGTTTTTTATAACCCGCGATGTTTTATTACATTTGTGAAAACATTAAAATAAATCAACAATGTAAAACTTAAACTAAAATCAATAACAATATTTTAAAACGGTTTAAAAAGAATTTGAAAACAATTAAAAATAATAATCATAATTTGTCATGTAGCAAGCCATAACACAAATTAATCAAATAATTGTAAAATAGGATAGTATTTAGTACTTCAAAACTTTATTTTGGCTTCATTGGCTACTTCCTTTTCACGTGACTCCTTCACATGATGAAACAAGGGAGGTACTACTACATGGGACGGAGCTGTGTTCCAGCGATCCCGTGAGCTATCCAACCACACCGACCATTTTAAGTAGTTAAGAATTCTAGTTTCCTAATGAACTAATGTAAATTTATAAGTAGTTTTCATACTGCGTGTAATACCACACATAAAAAAGATTAAAATATTTAACTTAATACTATTAAATACTAAGCGGAATATATTTATTTTGGGAAAAGGATCAAAATAAACTTTTTGACCAACTTTTCCTCAAAAGTTTACATGTTCGCAATGAGATAATTATAAACGATGTTGTTTCACAACGACACAATAATCAGAACTTATTATAAGTTTGCTTGATTTTACATAATATTATGTTAGAGAATAAACAACTAGCCATTTGCCAAAACTACAAATATGTCCACCCGATTTTTGTAGAGGTCGACGAGGAAAAAAAGCAAACAAACTCTTAGACGATCCGGAGTAGAGAAATACTTAACACCTTTAAAAGCAAATTTGGGTATATATATATGAGGAGGAATCATATATTAACATAGTTTAAACCTTACTTTTTATTAATTTGTATTGTTAAATAAAATTAAGGTAATATTAGTATTTTATTTATATTTTTAATAAATAAATGTCTAAAAGTAATTTCATTTCAAATATTTATGTTAAAAAATAGTTAATAAGATGAATTAAAAAAAACTAATTTTAAAAAGTGGATCACTCCCATATGATCATTACACACATTTAGTGAGTGTAAGAGATTAAACCACTAAAGCCTACGTACATAACGCCTATGTGACAACATTTTATTTTCACACCCACATGACTATTACATTTATAACCTCTGGTGACGGAGTCATCCCAAGAATGTTGATCACCACCTACCATTGTTGCCGTACCAAAGATGTTGGGGGTTCCTGACCGGCACCCACTTCCCGTTGTGGTTTGGCGTCTGGTTTCTTCTTGCCACTCTTATAGTCTGTGACCATCCTTTCTAAATCGCATACCGTGCTATCATTCTAACAAGTGAGGTGGTGTTACCGCTAGATACCGTAAGACCATGTTTCCTCATTGTGTGTGGTTCTTCTCCACTTTCATCTTTTTTTTTTAAGATAGTAGGAATTAACCGTTGAATTTTTCTTGAAAACATGTATTTATTATGATTTAATTATTGTGTTGCATATATCCCAAAAGGGGAGACAAGATCTAGGCAACCCATTGGTGCCGTAACCTTTTTTGTGTCCAACCTTGTAGTTTTGAAGAAAACATAATCAAAAGTTGAAATAGTTATTACCACTCATTTCAGAAACTCAATTATTCCCGTCATCATTTATTCATTTTCTATTTTTAACTGAAATCTTGAGTGGTGAAGGCCATCTTCTTTACGGTATGTAACTATGTCGGGTAATTTGGAGGAATTTAACGTATATTGGATAATTTGGAAGGAACGAAGTAATGTTGTTTTTAATGGGAAACGTCCATCATTAGGTCATTTGTTTTCAGAGATCAAATGTTTAAATTTTCTTTAGATGCCCTACAGAGCTAGGGGTGTCGGTATCTTAGCCCTTTTGCGGATTGATGTCGTTTTAGTATGTAACTATTCTATTGGTTTGCTTTCCTTCCTAGCTCCTTGCTAGGGGGCCCCTTTTATTAAAATAATTCGTTGTTTAAAAGAAAAGAAAAGAAAAGAAAAGAAATTGAATCTTGAGTACCACAGCCTTTTGCCTTAGCGGTACCTTAGTGTTGGACAAGTCTTAAGACAGTCTCCATCGTTGCCATCCTTGAACCGCTCGTAGCTGAGGTGGCATTACTTGTGGGATTGGCTACACTGAAGTCACACTGAAGTGGGATGGAAGGGCAGGTTCTACTCATAGCCAAGGGTGTCCTTTGTTGCTTTTAATTTTTTTTTTCTACAAATTTAATATCTAATTACTATAAAGTGGGTTGCACACTTGCACGGAGGAAGAATGGCTATGTTAGTGTTCATATTAAAAACTGAATGTAGGAAGGTTGGATGAAAAACTGATACGACATGTTGATTAGGTGATACGGATCCGGTTGATCTGTATTCGGACCCGATCGCAACACAAGGAATCCAAGCCCAGTAGGGATTCTTTATTCCTAATCTATCTTTATTTTGAATAATATTTTATTAGTTATTAGTTTCCTAGTCTGATTGTGTTTCCTTTATTTATTTGGTCTATTTAAAGACTTCTTTGTAATCGTTTTAAGGGAGTTGATTTTGAATAATGAAAATTCTTGTTGAACAGATTTTGTTCATTGATAGTTCCGGTTGGCCGGATATCACAACCGTCGACGATTCTTGGTTGGCCAAGATCGTTGCCGCTAGGTTTAGCCTAGGTTATCTTCACCCGCTTATACGAATCCGTCTCATTAGGCCTACATATGAGAAGGATGGTTGTTATACTGCCTCCAACGCACATCCTCAGGGTGTTCATCCATCCTACATGGCATCCATCACATTCCGTCCTTCCAAGTGCAGCGATGTTGCTTCGTGTTCGTCAGGCTTCCATCACTCTCTGTCCTTCTCGATGTGCGCCCATCCAACCCGTCCATAGGTTTTTCTTTTCTTTTCTCCTCGCAAACTCAAATATAAATAGATAAATATAAGGAGTTTGAGGGAAGGAGAGCGTTGTAGCTAAAAATTGTTTGTGGGAAGCATTTCGAATGATGGGTAAAAATCTAATATGACATGCTAACTAGAATTGTTTGTGAGAATGACAAACGTCTGTGTTGCAGGTGGTCTTAATATTACGAACATTCTTACATTTTTAAGTGATAAATGATTCAAACCCTATTATGCACGAAAACAATTTTGCCAAAAATGAAATCTCGAGTTTACAAATGCAAAGTATGTGGATTTTAAAAGTATTATATGATGTGTATCCGTTTGCCGTTATAAATAAATGCTAGAAGTTGTTGAGATATAATAAATATTATTTTAAACTTTTAACCTGAGGCATGAAAGTGATAATACTCGTTTTAGATATGATATATTAAGATCGATAATATGATATTCCCATATGGGATAGATTCGAATGACACCAAAGAAATGTTGTATCAGACTCCTTGTCTTCTTGTAGTTGGATCAAATTTTTGCCCTATGAAGGGTCATGAGAAAACCCAGACTTCGGGGATGTAAAAAGAAGATGGATTTTCATGAGTTATTGCTAAAAACTTAAATAAAACCGAGCTTAAACAAATCTAACTTGAGCTTATACTAGAGCTCGTTTTATAAACAAGTTTAAGCCCCAGCATCACATACTTACCTTGAATAGGCACTTAAGCCGAATTTTAAAAACAAAATTATTTAATAATTATTATATCCGACGGAACCCTTAACTCTTTAGTTAACCGAGCCAACCTTAAAGACTTAGACGAGCTCAAACTTGACTTTACTTATTTACACCTCACTCTTCATTACATAACAATCATTACATAACAAGATTGTTTTTTCTTCTTTCAAATATAAGTTGCATTAACAAATAACAATTCCACATGTGAAAGATCGCATGCGGAAAAAAATAATTAGATAAATAGAAAACAAATTGAACTCATCAAAAAAAGCATTTTGAATCGCGCTTAAGATTAATTTAAAGGGTTAAAAATAAAAGTATTCTGAGTTATACTGTAAACTGCAAGTAGAATATAAAGAATTTAGTTCTACTTCATGAGTCGGAGAATAGCACCAAACCCTGAAACTATAGCAACTTCTCAAAGCTACTTTGGATCGATTCGGCTACAGATAATTAATCAGAAAACTTGCCTGATATTGATGTTTATTCTTGAAGTTTTAATATACTCCAAGTAACAGATATCATCTTCATCTGACAACTTCTTCTCTAAAGACCCAATATCTGCGTTTTCTATATCCGTGAAAATCCTAGGCACGCCTGCAAAATAAAATCAAAATTAAGAACAAAAAATCAGAATGTTGAAGAAGATATTCAGAATCTAAAGAGAGCATATAGGGTATTTGGCATGGCATGTTGAAATGAATACGTGCCTAAATTGTATGGAATATTTTAAGAAGAAGAAGAAGAAGAAGAAGAAGAAGAAGAAAGATGAATGAATTTATGTACTGACCATGAAAACGCTCCCTTGCTTCACCAGCCATTAAGACAACATCGCCACTGCGAAGGAACATTGCTAGTGGTTCATCATTTCTGGATTTCCCTCCAAGAAGGAAAATAGCTTTGCATCCCAAACTAGAATAGAAAAGAGAAATAGAAAATTAAGTGACAGTGTTGGGAACCAGCATACACTAAAGAACAACATTAGCGACTTGGTATTCAATATGCCCCGAGACTGACCTCATGCTTACAATAGGTTTACTCCAATCTGCCTCCATGTCATCAAGGTGACCACCCAGCATATCACCTGATGAGCTCAAAGATTAATATACAAGTTCTAGGGCTTTTGAATATGTATTCTGAAAGTTATTAAGTGAAATTGAATAATCAGAATAAGAAACAGATTATCAGTTGTATTGTTGTAACATAAGACCATCTCTAGCGCAATGCCCGTAGGGCTGTTCTTGGTGAGCTGTCTACTGCCCTTGAGAGGGGCTGCACCTCTACCCTTGGCCACGGGCGATTCAACCCTTTTATTTTTTTTCTTTTTTTTTTCCCCCACACACAACATAATACTAAATGAGTAAATTATGGGGTGTTTGTGGGAAAAGCTACGTTGGAGCAAAAAGTTGTTTGTAGGAATGATGGGTAAAAAGCCGATGTGGCATGCTGACTGAGATTGTTTGTGGGAAGGGCGGCACTCAGCGTTTGACGATGGTCTAACACACTAAAATATACTGTTTGGGTGCCCTTTGTTGTTTGATATTGCATGTTTGACTGTTTGGCATATTCTTATTATTTAAAAAACTAATAAATAATGATTAAAAGTATAAGCTTTTGTGAAAAAGGATAGTATAGTGTTCAATGAAAATATAGTAAACTTCTTTGAAATCAGGTTCAAAGACACAGGTATAAAATTGTTATCCAAAACTGAATTATTTGACTTCTAAATAATCAGAGACTACCAGAAGCAAAATCTGTCTAAAGAAAGATTAAAACTGCTTATTGCAATTCCGGGTCACAATAATCTGATAGTCTACTTCAACACAGCAACACACAAACTCAACACCACTTGAATCTAAATAAAGGCTTTCAATGTTTACTCACAATTATAGTATAAATTCAGAAAGATGGCTGGAAAGTTGGCAAATGAATAATGGATATTTAGTGATATTTAATATTAAATAGTACCTGAGCTAAAGTAATTAACAATTGCGGCTTCCGGTTGAAATTCTTCTCCAACTGCCATTGCAGGCGCAGCCATTTTCTTAGCTAGTTCACAAAGTGCATCCGGAATCTTGTTGTGAGGGAGGGAAACATTATAACACCTCTACAAAAATACATATGTTGCCAAATGTCAGCTGATTAAAATAATCAAACATGTCCCAATTGTACCAAAAAATTCACCTTTGACCAGTCAAATTGCAGACCGAGAGTACTCCATCTTAGCTTCCTTAGCAAGACAGATGCTGATATCGATCTACAATTACCTCCATTAACTGATGAATCATGCTCTTCAGAACTAGCCCACCTATGATTATGAAAGTTAGCATCAACATCATTTGAAATATCTTCACCAGGTACTGTCACCTCTTTAACTAACACTTGGCTAGTTTTTGCAGCATTGAACAAATCATGTATGGCTCCATAAAGAGCATTGTGATTTGTTCTATTTGGAGGTTGAGGGAAACTCACTAAGCTCTCCTTAATCCATCTGCATTGTTCTTCAATACTCAATGATGCTGGGATGAAATAAAAACCTGCAATAGAGATCATGTCATAAGCACATATACTCTGGATAACAAACGCATCACCGATCAATATGCTATACATTATCAACCAACTGTATATACAAATACAATAAGGATGATTACACAGGAAAAACCTAATCAAATCATATCAACAATTTCAAAGCATTAGTTGTTTCGTAGTTTGATATTTCCTATGTAAATGTAAGCAAGATCTAGTGGTTAAACTTTCCGCTGCTAATATATACAACAATTTCATCTTTTTAACTTATGTTTCAGACTGTTTATAATTCAAAGCCCAAAACAAGTAACCACAATCAAATAAACTGTCTGCATACCAGGGCAATTATCTAGGCAGAAAACAGGCCTATCGAAGTTCCGCTCAAGCTTCGAAACTCCAGCAGGAAGATCACCGTTTACAGCAAACGACTCTGAAATAGACTTAAAATCGATAACCTCCGACAAATCTACTGCTCTCGGTTGCTTCTTCCTAAAATTTTAACAAATTATTAAACAAAAACTACTCGTTAGCTAAGAATCAACAGTAAACATAAGCAATTAAACAAATTAACAACATAATTCCCTACTTTTTTGAAGATTTTGAGTTGGAATCATAATATAGCTTGTACTTCTTCTCAGTTCTTCGAAAGGCGGTTCGCTCTGAATCGTCGTTTACCCCATCGGATCCGTACATTTGAGTGTTTGTTTAAAACAAACGGAAACAAATTGGGGATCCAGAAATTAGGGTTTATCAGTTTATCTTCAGAAAGCAAAATCGTTTTCTTTTACCAAATATACCCCCACAAGGGCAATATTGTCTTTTCACTCTCTGAATTAACCAGAAACAAACCTCCTGCAAAGTCTCTCCACCATTCTTTGGCGCGAAAATCATCATAAACCGTTCGAAAAAGTGAAAAACTCCGATCAGATTTCAGGATTTTCCTAAAATCAATCGAAAATGGCGCGTAGGGCGGCGATTGAAGCTCTGATTCTCAAGGAGGCATGGCGAATCTCTTCTGATGGCATCTCTGTTTCGTTATTTCGAGCGCCTGTTGTTCTGAGTTCGAGATATGGATACGGAATCGTAAGAAGAAACGTTAGAGGTTTCTGCTCGGGAAGACGAATGGATGACCAGATTAATTGTTCTCGTGATGAAAATGCATCATCTTCACCGTCGTTGGTTGTTGAGAATACGGAGGAGCCGCCTACGGACAGGAGAAAGACGAAAGGGAAGGGTGGAGAAACCGCAAATCCGGTGTTTGGAAGCACGGTGATCGATGGTTCAACCGGTGAGTGGCTCACTCTTAATGAAAAGGTATTGATAGGTTTTTAGGTTTTTTCTTTTTGTCAAATTGAATTTTAATAATTCAAACTATAACTTATAGGCTATAGTGGTCGAGGGTGAGGTTAATTGTATACACTTTCGCATATTAAATACCTTCATATGTATTTTCTGAATAATGAAAAAAAAAGAAAAAAAAATTAATCATAACCATTAGATCGAGAAATTTAATGGTGAGAAAAAGTGTCTACATATCTACACTTATGTGGTGTCTATAATGAACTTTTCACTATTGGTTGATGATAATCAAACTATCAGTTTGACTAGTGTCAGTCCCGACTTTCATTTTCGTTGTTAAGGACAATCCCGGTAGCATAATTTTCATATATTTATACTTGATTTACGCTTGCTTTGCTCTTGTTTTTGCTTTTATGTTTCCTCATTTTGTTCAGAATCAACATTACGAGGCGAAAACCAACCGTAATTTAAGAAAAAACAGACCGTGAAACTAAACCGACAAACGGTTTAAACGGTTTTATAAGTTTAAACCATAATTTTGAAGCGAATCGTGAATATCCCCTACTTTCATCTCTATATAAGTATGAACTTAAAGCTCTACCTTTTGAAGTATCCCCTTCTATTGATGTGCCCAAACTCCAAACCTCTGCCTTTGGGCTTTTGGGTTTTCACACAACCAAAGTTTTGTTGACTGGGTTCTTTGGGTCGGGCCTTGGGCTGGATCAAGGTTCAGGCCTGTTTGTGCACCTATGTGGCTATGTGTCAAAGACGTCTAAAAGGACCCATTATGACATTTGTATTATTGTGCATTGACGCAATGCAGAAATTGATATAACAAAGATAACATACTCTTTAATTTTCAAACAAACTTGGACTGTTTGGGCCATAATTCTTTTGGTCTGAATTATTGGGCTTTATCATTTGGGCTTTTACTATTTGCTATATTTTGCTTCACATAAAAAGAAAATTATAATCCATATATTAAAGAACCACTCAAACAAAACAATTTATTTTATGCATTTGGTTGCATCTATTTTTCCGTTGGCTCTTGTTATTTCGATTAATATACAACTTATTTAGAAAATGGTTAAACCAAGTCATAGGTTTTTTATCGAGTCGGATTACTTCGGTGTGATTTTATCAATTAATTCAGTTTCGGTTAAGTTAGTTATAATTCTGATTATCTAAGTAAAAACGTAAATTACTCGAATCTTTGATTCATGGCATCCTACGTGGGAAAAAAAACAAAATAAATCATATCTATTCCATAAATCATTGCACACTGCTTTTTACATCTAACACGCCACACATTCCACTTATCTATTCATTTGACCTTTGACCTCAAAAGTCAAAGTTACACTCTTAACTTGGTGGTTACTAATTATGGTTTGCAGATATCTAAATACCTGGTTTTATGCTTTTGACAGATAAACACTTACCCAAGTGCTAGAAGGTTTACAGCGATTGGGCTCGGAGGCGATGACTTTGTTCGATCTATGGTAGTTGCTGTGGAGTCGATTATTCAACGTTCGGTACCAGAGGTACGTGTATTCCAAATTTTTCAGAATAGGCGCAACACGGTCGTTTTTCATGTAACACGATTTGTCGATTTCTTATGATTGACTTTTTGACCATAGGGCCATGTGAAGCGGAGAGTGTCATCCGGTGGGAAATATGTCTCGGTGAACATTGGACCCGTTAGAGTCGTTTCTCGGGAACAGGTTATGTTCTTACTTGTCAAATGGGTAGATGGTAACTTAGCTATAAATGGGTTAAATAGGTCGAAAGTTACATAGGCGTAAATTTAACTTTTAAAGCATACAACCTACTATATCCATAAATTGGTATTAAAATTGCAATAATATACTTCTAGTAGTGATAAGAGGTGTAAACAGAGAATGGTCAAGAGGGTCCATTGATTTCAAATCATTAGAATTTGTTAATTTTTATATATATAATTAAAATTTATTTAAGAAAAACATGAAACAGAATCAGACTAGACATCAAACCCGTTGTATTACTTGTGAACTCGTCAAACATGTCGGACTTGATTTTTGAACAGATAGCGTCGTAAATATTATAACAATATAAAAAATATACATGTTACGTTTTGGTATATATTTACAATTTTGAAAACTTAAATAAATAAAATATGAAAGGCTTTAGCATAAACTTAATCAGTTCATTAGATTATAAAGCGAAAATAAAGTTAAATTCCAGTTCGACCGGTCCGGTCCACTGGTTCAAATAAAAGGGTCTAAATAAGCTAATCGGACCAGTTAAGTACCTGGTTCTTGGTACAACCGATCGACTACGGTTTTTAAAACACTAAAATAAAGTGTAAAGTGTTAGACAAAAATTGTTTTGGGTCAACCTAAACCGGTCATATGACAATTGATTTTCGATTTGATCCTCTTTTTGCATGCTACTCAACTCGTTAAATTCTATACAGGTTCAAGCTGTGTATAGTGCTATGAGGAGTGATAACAGGATGAAATTCTTTCTGTAGCACGATTTTTCTTGCAACCATGTATATGTATATGTAAAACTATTGTCTTATAATACTATTCGTAATTTGTAAATCCTTAGATTCTATTTTTATGTTAACATGTTTGTCTGATATAAATCAACTTTAACTCTTAATCACTTTTTTTTAACGACAATCAGTCAACTAGCGAGTTCAATAGCTCTTTATCCCTTGGAAGTTGATGTGAGACACCGCTACTTAACACACTAGTATCGTATGCCACGTACGCTTTCATGTTATTTTATAGAATAATCATGCAATCATGCTTTTATTATTAATCATGATTATATAAATATACATTGCAAATTGAGGTTGAATAGTGAACATTTTCTTTCTTATAGATTGACCACAGAATTTTTTGTAAATGACATTTTTAGTCCCTGTGTTTTTGATACGTGTTGTCTCCTTTTCATGCCACTTCATAGAGAGAGAGAAAGTTCTCTGTTTTTAAGCTGCTCTCTCTTCTCTCTTCCCTTGCGTTTTCTTTCTTCTCTCTCTTTACCTGTGCACATATCTCTCTCTCTCTATATATATCTTTCTCCTTCTCTCTTCTCCGGTCACCGGAATCTTTTGATTATGATGGTTTTGAGACCGCCGGTCACCGGAATCTTTTGATTATGATGGTTTTGAGACCGATGATGGCTATTGCGGCAGCGAGGTCTCTCTCTTCTCATGAGATCTTTCGGTCACCGGAATTGCTTGATTAGGGCGATGATGGCTATGGCGGCGGCGAGGCGTACTTACCGCAGCCGCTGTCAAGCCTAGCTCTTTTTTGTTTGTTACAATTTTGTCTTAATCAACAGATATGTTTGAACACTTCACGGATCTGTTTGTTTCGTGGTTTGGCCGGACGGTTTACGATGGATCGAGATTTAGGGTTTTTGAAACCCCCAAATATAAGATGATTCACATCTGAGTTCCGACAGGTCTGTTTATTTTGTGGGTTTGATGGATGATTTGCGAGGACTCGCGATTTAGGGTTTCTTTATACCCCCAGATATATTGCTGGTCTTTGTAGCCTTTGAACCTTTCTTTAAAGTAATCTGATTTACAAGAAAGTTGTGGTTATTTTTTAAAGCATTAACTTTCAGATTTGTTTTTGGTTTCTACTTTGAGGTTTCTGCCTGTGCATGTATCTGATGGGATTAACCTTTTTCCTGATGTATCATTCTTTCAAGCTTGATTCTTTAATCAAAGTGCCTATGGCTATGATGTTGATCCAGAATTGAAGAATGTAAAGGGGATTTTTTTTGTCTATGTTGGCATGGCAATTTCTTTAACTTTTTGCAGCCATCTAATATTAAGTCCCATTTTTTCTTCACTAATGGTCTGAGCCATATATGATTATATTGTGTTGTATTGTATGTTTGGGATTGACCTTTTCCCT
The DNA here is from genome assembly GCA_039602395.1 of Deinandra increscens subsp. villosa. NCBI lineage: Eukaryota > Viridiplantae > Streptophyta > Magnoliopsida > Asterales > Asteraceae > Deinandra > Deinandra increscens. Next base: position 18,422,060 of record JBCNJP010000018.1, read on the forward strand.
GATGTATCATTCTTTCAAGCTTGATTCTTTAATCAAAGTGCGTATGGCTATGATGTTGATCCAGAATTGAAGAATGTAAAGGGGATTCTTTTGTTTATGTTGGCATGGCAATTTCTTATTTTTTTGCAGCCATCTAATTTTAAGTCCCATTTTTCTTCAGTAATGGTCTGAGCCACATATGATTCTACTGTGTTGTATTGTATGTTCATACAAATGAAATTGTTGGTCTTACTCACATTTTTACTGTGCCTCCCTTCTACCATTTATTGCTTGATAACTGTTTTTCTTTATATAGGTGTTGTGTTTTTAGTGCAGTGGGTGAAAGTGACGGTGGTTGTGTACATACCTTTCTCTCACATGTGTTTGTGTCCCTTGGCTGTGATGTTAATCTCTACATTTGGATTGATGAGAAGTAATATTTTGGCGTGGCAATAAGTTTTGCAGCCATGAAAGATTTCTCTTTCTCTGGCAGGGCAATAACCTTTGCAGCCATTAACTTTTTTTTCTATAAACCATTCCATAGAGATCTGAGCCAATTTGTATCATTTATTACGTTTCTCATAGTGACCCTTAGAAATAATCTCCGTAATGAATGACATCAAATAACATACTAAAAAAAATATTACAAGTAATCAAACATCAAAAGAAAACAACATAAAAGGAGATGACTTTGAATTACTATGCATTTTCAACCCCGCGGCAACGCGCGGGGGGGTCTTCCCACTTGTTTATCATTAAACAAGAATAATACACCCCCTATTTATATCTATAGAAAAATACACATAGCCCCTTATATAATGACTAACATAACAAATACATAAATACACTAATACGCCCCCGCAGTATGAGCGGCAGGAACCCGAACGCTCAAATTGTCTCGAAAACTCTCAAACAACGGACGCGGAAGCCCCTTCGTGAAGATGTCGGCATACTGATACGCTAAAGGGACATGGAGAACACGAATGTGGCCAACCTTGACCTTCTCCCGAATAAAATGTATATCAATCTCAACATGCACCGTCTCCACCATAATCGACCAAGACGTGTAGTTCGTCTCGGTTAATTTCGGGATTTGAAGAGTAACGTTACCTTGTTCACGAACCGCCAACGCTCATGTGTTATCCGACATTTTTCAGAATTCTTGCTCACGTCGGAAGGGAATTTCTTGCTTCAGTTTCTTGCTAACTTGCTGCTCTTGCATTCTTTCTTACTGTTACTAGATTCTTGCTACTGCTGCGTTTTGACTTGTTGGGGTTGTGCTCTTTCTTGCTGCTGCTACGTCCTGTACTTGCTGCAGTTGGTACTTGTGATCATAAAATAACAGTCTCTTGCATCTTGCTTGTGACTTTCTTTTGACTAATCACATAGATGATAAGCCCCTTGCAACTCTTTCAAAATCCCACGGTATTGAGCCCTAAAGCTCTGATACCAATGTTGGAATATCAAAGGCTTATAATCTCTTGAACTCACTTATCACTCAACAATGAATGAAAAGAACTTTAACAAATATAGAAGAAAGATGGAGGCTTTATGAACTATGAAGGAAAGAGTTATGCATTATTCACTACAATAGATGGCTATAAATAGCCTTACAAAAAGCAATGTGGAAACTCAACAAAAACTTAATAAAATTGACCCATGACGCATTATTAAAAACCCATATGTCAAGATTAACCCAACACAACATTAGGGGTGTTCACGGTCCGGTTGGTCCGGGTTTAAGGATATTTTTGACCCAACCTGAAAGATACGGGTTCAAAAAACTTTAACCCAAACCGGACGGGTTGGGTCGGGTTTAGTGGATCAAAACAAACCGGATTAACCGGGTTGGGTTACAGGTTGAACGGGTTATCATTCATTCACTAAAAAATAGAAAAAGAAGTTATCATTCATTCATTAAATATAGAAAAAATTAACCATTCTAAGTTTCTAATATGTATACATTCAACTAATTTTTTTTTATGGAAGAATGGATACTTTACTATCCAAAAGAAGCTAATATTTAAAATTGTATTCATTCTAAGTTTCTAATAATTTTCTAATATGTATACGATGATCAAAGTTACCATTCATTCATTCAACTAAACTTTTCGTATGATGTATAAATAGTTAATTAAAGTAAAGATTAAAATAATATATATTATATAATATATATAAAATTATAGATAGTTAAACTAAAGATTAACGGGTCGGTCCGGGTTGAACCCGTGTTTTAAAATGCCAACCCGCGACCCGGACCGTTGGACCCGGGTTTTAAATTTTTGATCCGCAACCCGGACCATTTATAAAAATTCGAACCCAACCCGTATTTTTTATCCAGTTAAAACGGGTTGGTCCGGTTTTCCGGGTTTATGAACACCCCTGCACAACATAGTCATTCCTATAAACAACCTAAATTAATACTATTAAATATTATTTGTGTGAGTGTAAAAAAAATTTTTGAAAAAATAAAAAATAAAAATAAAAATGTTGCCAACTGCTAGCCCTTAGTAACGGGCGAACCATCTTCTTCACTAGAAGGACACCATACCCCATCGCAAGCCCTTCACAAGGGCATGGCCACATCCACTCAAAGCCTTATGGGCATAATCCATGTAACTTGCGATACGAGTGGTCTAAAGACAAAAAAAATGCTATAGACAAAACAACAGAAAATAAAATAAAATAATAAAAATATATATATATAGTGTGTTACTGACAACATCAAATGACAACATGTAGCGGCCATAACGACATGTGGCATTAACTAACCATAGCATCATGACACTATTCATCTATTTGTAAATTGTATATAGAGTTAACTTCGCTTTTAGTCCTTAAGGTATGCACATTTTAACACTTTTAGTTCAATTTTAAAAACTATAACATTTCAGGGCCTATACTTTCAGTTTCTTAACAATTTTAGTCACTTTTTAAAATCTCATCCAAATTAACGGCTAAATCCGTCAAATGAGGGCTATTTTTGTAATTGAACCATTTTCACTTATATCACATAAATAGAAGGGAAAATGGTTCAATTAAAAGATAGCCCTCATTTGATGGATTTCAGCCGTTAATTTGGATGGGATTTCAAAAAGTGACTAAAATTGTTAAGAAATTGAAAGTACAGGCTCTGAAATGTTATAATTTTTGAAATTGGACTAAAAGTGTTAAAATGTACAAACCTTGGGGACCAAAAGCGAACTTAACTCTTGTAGATAATTATAACAAATTGGTGACTCGCCCTCGCTTCGCGGCGGGCACCATTTACTTGTCAGTTTAAGTTAAAAAAGTTTTAATGTGGTCAAAGTATAAAACTATAAAAAGTCGTGTCAGTTTAAGTTAAAAAAATTTTAATGTGGTCAAAGTATAAAACTATAAAAAGTCGTGGCTAAAGTGGAAAACTCTAAAAGTATAATAATAAAAGAAAGTAAAAAAAGTTAAAGAGTATAAAACATGAAAGTTTAAAAGTTTTGTGGTGAAAATATAAAACTATAAAAGTATACTAAAAAACGAAAGTAGAAAAGTTATGGGGTAGAATCGTAAAAGTCTAATAAAACTAAAAAAAAGCCGTGGACAAAGTCGAAAACTCCAACTTTAAACAAAATAAAAATAAAAACAAAAGTGGAAAACTTAAGGGGTATAAAACGTAAAACTATAAAAGTTTCGTGGCCAAAATAGAAACTATAAAAAAGTCGTGTTCAAAGTCGAAAACTTTAACTTAAAAGAAAAAAAATAAAAAACAAAAATAAACTGTAAAATTCAAGGGAAAGTTTCGTGACCAAAGTATAAAAAACAAAAAAAAAACAAAAGTTTTAAACTTAAGGGGTATAAAAAATAGAATTATAAAAGTTTTGTGGTAAAAGTAGAGAACAACAAAAATTAAAGCAAAGAGAAAAAAAAAACTTAAAAGTCAGAGGATGGTGACACACCCGTGATTCGTGGCGAGCCACCCATTTACCAGTCAGTTTAAGTAAGAAAGGTATAATGTGGTCAAAGTGTAAAACTATAAAATGATCGTGGCCAATGTCGAATACTCTAAAAGTCTAATAAAAAAACGAAAGTAAAAAAAAGTTAGGTGGAATAAAACATAAAAGTTCAAAAGTCTCATGAAGAAAGTATAAAACTAAAAAAGTATACTAAAAAAGAAAGTAGAAAAGTTAAGGTGGTATAAATGTAAAAGTATAATAAAACTATAAAAGATCGTGGTGAAAGTCAAAAACTCTAAAATTATACTTAAAACGAAAGTAGAAAACAAGAAAATTGTGAAAGTTTCAATGCTAAAGTAGAAGACCACTAAAACTTAATTAAAAAGAAATTTAATGGTTAGAGGGTAGAAAACGTAAAAATATAAACATATGTGAAAACAAAAGTAGAAAACATAAAATTGTGAAAGTTTGTGGCTAAAGTAAAAAACTATAAAACTTAAACAAAAAAAACTTTAAAAGTTAAGAAGTAGAAAACATAAAAATATGAAACATATGTGGCTAAATATGAAAATCTAAAGTTTACTATTTCCTTTAAAGAAAAATGTAAAAGTTTAAAAATATAAAACATCAAAGTCTCAAACTATGGCGCCCGCCTCCTCGCCCCTCCCATGGGCCTCTAATTTTTCACCATCGCTTGTTCATTGAACAAATCACTAGTGTGTGAAACTACTATGGGTGGTCAAAAAGCAGTCATGATGATTGATGGATGACTGGCTGAACGAAAGTAACTGGACTACTAATTACACAATGTGGTTTCCGGTTGTTCAAGACTTTTGGTGTCCAATTGGGTCCACAACTAAGAAATTAATTAATAATTTGGATTTTATTTTTCACAGGTTGTGGTATAGATAATATGAATATATATACATAAGAAGTTGCATGGCTAAAGATTAACGTAATAAAAAAATAGTGGGTAATAGTGTTAAACAAAAATAATAGTGTTATTAAATAAAGATATGTAAACGTAACGATGTGAAACTAAAACGACTGGAACCTAAAAGAAAAGAAAAAAACAAAAAATTTACCGAATAAAAAAAATTAGAAGTCAAATACTTAAAAATCAAGCCTAGGACCTAAAGTTTATGTTAGATTGCTCTACTAAGGCTATCCTCATCGTGGACTTTATTCTCGCCCGTCCGTGTGAGGTGACACATTTGTGTGCGCATGTGGGGCAAACACCATTGTGGTTAAAAATAGTTCACATTGGGTGTTTGTTGATTTTTCCCCATCACATACTTATATATATGTATATAAGATATGTTGTGTTTGTGAGTAGGACGAGCATTTTTAGCGTTGTGTAATGTCTGCAGCCAACTCAGCAAGAACTTTGATTAATGTAGAGAAATTTCGTAATTGAAATTATTATCGACCAAACTAGCATAACTTAAATTATTAATATCCAATAAACCAATTATATATGAAATAAAGCAAAGTCATTATAGCCTTTCTATAAAACATTAAGAAGAGTAAACTAATGTTTAATTTTCAAAACTAAGTTTTAATCTAAATCTTTTAAAATATATTACGATTTAGTAGAGAAGTTCAAATGAGAAGTTTGTTTTGGGTAAGAAGTATAAGAAGAAATTTCAGCCATTGGATATTGATCTAATAAAAAATGAAGGAGGGGTATTTTAGTCTTAGCCACTTTTGTTGATTTTTTATCTACTTCCCCCATTTTCTTTAAACATTCATAACTTTCACATACGACATTATTTTTTAAAAAAAATTACACCATAAAAACGAGCATTTTTTTATCTTTAAAACGCATATAATGTTGATATATAAAAAATGAAAAAAAACTACTCTTTCGATTTTTGACACAGGTCATTGTGTCATTGTGTCTAAAATGTTCAGATTATTGTTTCATTATGTCGTCGAGTCAAAAGTATATATAGTGTTGCTATATATAAAATTAATTACTATTTCGGTTTTTGGCACCATATGAAACAATGATCTGAACATTTTGACATATCATTGTGTCATTGTGTCAAAATGTTCAGATGATTGTGTCATTGTGTCGTCGTGTCAAAAGTATATATAGTGTTGCTATATATAAAATTAATTACTATTTCGGTTTTTGGCACCATATGAAACAATGATCTGAACATTTTGATACGTCATTGTGTCATTGTGTCAAAATGTTCAGATCATTGTATCATTGTGTCGTCGTGTCAAAAGTATATATATTGTACTGCTATATATAAAATAAAAAAAATTACTTTTTCGGTTTTTAACATCATATGACACAAATTATCTGAACATTTTGACACAATATGACACAATGATCTGAACATTTTGACACAATAACACAACGACACACTGACACAATGATCTGAACATTTTGATACAATCGAAAGAGTAAAAAAAATTAATTTTTTATATAGCAACAATATACGCGTTTTAAAGATAAAAAACGCTTGTTTTTATGGTGTAATTTTTTTAAAAAAATAATATCGTATCTAAAAGTTATGAATGTTTAAAAAATGGGAAGAATTTGATAAAAAGTCAAAAATACCCTTCCATATTTTATTTTCTTTAGTTTTTCTCTCTAATTTACCCAGGAAAATAACTACTTAGTGGTTACCCCTTTGGCTCTTAGGTCTTTGGTAGTGGTGGCTCTTAGGTCTTTGGTAGTGGTGGCTCTTAGGGCTTTGGTCACCATGTGACCCAGGTTCTAATCCAAGGGAGACAGTTTTACCCCATGTGGTTCAAGGAGGGGGTTTCTGCCAGGAGAAAACTTCAGAAAAACTTCAGGAGGGGGTGTCTTGGTTCTCACGGAGGTCCGAGTAATCGACCTTGGACATAGTCCCGCAAGGGTAGGATTACACGTGAGACCAGGGTCGCCTGATCGATGCCGTTCCAAAAAAAAGTTTACTCAGAAAAATTTTAAACATAGATCTTCATTTAATTGAAGATTTAATGACTATAATTTCATCTTATCTTTCTTATCCAATAACCCATCTCAATTTGTGTAAACTATAGAACTGAACTAACATTTTTTAAAATTTTGAATTAAAACGAGATCTATACCATACGTTACGAAATATAATACTAGTTAATCCATTGAGAATGAATAAAGTCACGTGTGTCACAAACACACTTCTAAGAAATCATAAATTTGGTTGGTATATATATTTATTTATTCCTTACCCCTTAAAGCAAAGAATATTTTTTCTGTTTCTTTAGGAATCTAATCTTAGGAACAATTTCTTTTTAACTAAAGAAGCCGCATCAATTCAAATAATTAAACAGTAAATTATAGTTTCCTAAATGATATAGTGAATAGTAAATGGTATAACGATATGAGAAGATATGAGAAAAAAAAATACATAGAAAAATCGAAAATGATAAATAAAATACCAAAAAAAAGCCAAAAACAATCGGCTTCCGGTGACCAGCCTAGCAGAACCAAGCGCCATGGTTGTCATCAGTGACATTGCTAGCGGGCGGTATCTCGAAATGCCATAACCGTCCTACAGAATGCTTCCTATACTTCTGACACAAAAACTCATTCGCATAAGCCCTCTCCACCTTCCGATTTATATCGTGCAAAAACACATGCGTCACACCCGATTTTTTCCGGTTCCTCGCCATGACGGTGGCCGAATAAATGGCCGCCATCCTCCCTGGCGCCTCCGCAAACCATCCCCTCGGCGCATCGACCATTATCATGTCCCATTCCGTATCGTACACTTCATCGGGTAAACCCGTGAGTGCTAATCTTTAAACATCAAAATAAGAATACCGTAAGTTATATAGTTATGTATAAAGATTATAAAAAGAAACACATTACACACGCCACTCACAATCTAATATCATACGGTTTTCAAATTACCATTTGACATAGGTTGTTAGAAATGCGCCAATCTTTTATATCAAAGTTTGATAATTCGTCAAATGGTCGTTTAATAATTCTAATTACAACCATTTGATAATTCGTCGAACAAACCGTTTACTTTTCGTCGAACAAATATAAAACTGCCGTTTGAATTGGGGTGTTGTACGGATGGTATATTAGACCACCCACATCGGTTGAGGTACATACGAGGTACATACGTCTGCCACGTCACGTTTTTCCCACATACCACAAAACCTACTTTTTTCCACATCAATAAAATACCCGTACTTCCCCACATACCACCCTATTAAAAAAATAAACTACAAATTATGTGAGGGGAAAAACTTAAAAAAAAAAAAAAAAAAAGGTTGGTACGTGAGGGTACGTAGGCACGTACGTACACCACCAAAAAAAAAACCCACATCAAAGTATCCCATGTACGTGAAGGCCACGTAGGCCACGTACCACATCAAGAACCACCGATGTGGCCAGTCTTAGTAGCAAGGGAAAAATGAATATATGGTATTATTAGACATACTAGGTTAGTAACCCGTGTATTACACGGGTTGAGTTCATTATATTATATACATATAAAAAATAAAAAAAAACATGGTTAAAATAATTAAATTTATTATGTTTAACAAATTGTTGATTAGTTTTTTCTTAAAATAATCAAATTGTTGAGTAAATTTATCAAATTCACATTAAGTTTGTCAACTTTTTTTAAATGGAAATTTAGCTTTGATAAAATTGGTAATTATATTTAATTGATAATCTAATAAATTGTTGCTTGAATGTGGTTTTGACATGTGGCAATGCTTATGTTGACATCCTAGAAATGAGACATGTGGCACCATTTTAGTGCTTTATTAGGATTTAAAGATTTAAAGATTAAAGATAACTTAGATCTGAAACTTTAATTTTAATAAAAATCATTCAAATTTGAAATTATTCTTTATTTCCTTATATAAATTATCAGTTTCATATATAAAACACTTCCAAATCTGAATTAATTTTAATTAAAACTACATCCTTTTAGTAAGTTTTATCATTTTAATAAGTTTTATATAAATAAGTTTCGTATCTATAGGCATAATAACAACCATAAATTTACTTTCCCCTTATAGCAATAGCCTTACAAAAACTACTAATTTATAAGAAACTTATCATGATGACTATCTATCTTAAATAATATGTTTTTTACTATAAGTATCTAAGGGTGCAAATGAGTCGAGTAGAGTCTAAACTCATCTTGTTTAAACTTAACAAAGCTCAAGCTCGAGCTCGTCTCGTTTCGAGCTTTTTATCAATTTAATCTCAAGTAGCTAACGAGCAAACTCGATTCGACTCATTCGCACCCTTACAAATAGATTATAAACTTTACTAAAAAAGAACATATTATAAATTGATGTTATAGAAAAAGAAAAGAAAAAAAGATTATTTATATGTAATCAACCTGCACCGGGTGTTTCCCTTAATGTAAGACTTCGCCGGAGCACACTCCGGTTCCGACCGGTACGTCCTCATAAGCTCATCGGCCTCCGCCAGCTTCGTCCGGTACTTCACCACCTCCGCCTTAAGCTCCGGCGCGTCCTTCAAAACCGTCCGGACCCACGTCGGATCCTCCTCCAAAAACAGCGTCTTCCCGTGCGCGTTAAACGACGCCCACATCAACGAGTCATGGCCCAGCCCAAAAACCAGCAAATTGCAGGGCGAAATCGCGCGTAAAACATCGAACGAGATCGTGATCTCGGAGAACGACTGTTGGGGCACGATTCGCGAGGTGGCGTAGTGGAGGATGGATTTGAGTTGGATCGGGTCGGGTTTGGAGTGGAATAAGTTGTCGGAGCTGGTGCAGAAGAAGCGGGAGGTGTCGGTGCCGGCGAAGGTGAAGAGGAGGAGGCCGCCGGCGAGGAGGGCGATGGCGGAGAGGGCGAGGAAGAGGCGGCGTTCCGGGAGGATCGGGAGATTGTTGTTTTTCATATCGTTCAGAGAGGAGATCGGAGATCTGAGATTTGGGTTTTTGGGAGGAGAGATATAGATGACGGGGTGAGACTTGGTCAGGAAAAGATAACGGCGTTAGTGTGATTGGTCAACGACATCTTGCAATCTGGTTTCTCCATTTGGATATTATAATATGGTTTTTTGTTTTGTTTTTGGAACGCCGGATATTTTATTTATTTACGGGAAATTTGGGAAAATAGAAAAAAGAATGAGAAAATGAATCTTGAAACGAGGTTTCCAATAATGTTTTTGGTTGTAAACTTGTAATTTAATTTTCCGTTCATTTTGTCTAACGTATACATCCTTTTCTCTCCTCGAGTTCGTGACTTCTTTTTTTTAATTTTGTGTAATTTGATCACCCCTTTTATGTTTCTGTTATAAATCTTGGTTTGTTAATGATTTTGTCGTTTGTGAATATCTTGTGAATATCGTATGGTCCCTAATTCTATATCGGAATGATTATCTTTGATGTTTTTAGCGTTAATCGAGTATATACGTGTGTTTTATTGAACTTGTGGTCTAAAGAAAACCTTAATTTGTTATCGGTTTTTAACTCCAACGATTGGCTTATGGCTCATACTTGGCTTTAGACTAATTTTGATTCGATTCTAAACCTAATATCAGTTTTCTTAAGGAAATTTAGTTGTTAGTCTTGATCTTTAAAGATATGTATGGATTTTTTTTTTTTAAAAATTACCCATGTATGGATTTGTATGTTGATTTGTGTTTTGCTTTACAGGGTTTAATTTGGTAGGTGCTGGTTGTTTGAGTTGTGGAGTTAGCGTTTCAGAGGATTTCGGGTGTTACGAATACTGAAGTCGGATATACACAAGGATTTATGCATATCTAAAACATGGTGATATTTGTAAGGGCACTGTAAACATTTGTAAGTTGTTTGGGTTTAGTTTGACCTGGATAAGTATAGTTTAAACAATTTGCTTGATTTTTAATAAGAGATAGAAGTGAACCAATGTGAACACAAGTAGAGAAGAATCTAATTGAGTTTATTGATTTACTTGGATAATTAGTTGTTTTAACGGTTTTTATAAATATCATTTTGGTTCTTTTCACGTATAATACACGAGTCTATAACATCGTGTGCGTATATATATACCGCAACATGAATTATAAATTTTATTTTTTTTCTCTTGTAATACGGTTTACTCATCAATCTGTAACTTTAAGATTAATATGAATCAAAATTTTGAACTCTAATTTTGTTTTTGACCATAATTGAATTATTTTATATTATAACTTAAAGAACGGTTACAACTCAACATGAAGTACAGGGAAGGCGGGCAACAAGCTGCGCCGCCAGCCCCTTCTGAATAGCAAAACCTAACCGAGTGAAAACCACATTCAAACCACTAGCAGTCGCCACATTCCCATGCATGACCTTCTGGACGCGACTCAAAGTATCAACAGCTTCCGGGAGAAAGTTAACCGAAGGTATCAAACACAAAAGGCACGAACACATGTTGATTCGCCAGACACGCTTCCTCATGTTTGCGCACCTTCCCTGCAGCAGCATTCGTGGCAGCCTGGCCAGCCCGAAAACCAGAGCCCTTAAACCCCACGAGAGAGGAAACCCCAGTAAGATCGACACTCTAATTTAGATTTTCATCAAATTCAGAAATAAAATATTCACGCTTAAACAACCTATCTCGACTCGAAGATGCACCGAAAGTGGTTACTCTTAATTAAAACGGTTAGCTAGGGTCTAAATCTTAAATTATAGCATGTACCTCACTTTCGATATATGAAATATTTGTCACTCCTACAGGTGAAAAACAGATCTTTGAGGTTTTTAGCGTTAATTGAGTATATAAGTGTGCGTTTTAACTTTTATCAAACTTGTGATTTAAGAAAAACCCTAATTTGTCATCGGTTTTTAATTCTAACGATTGGCTCATGGCTCGTACTTTGCTTTGACTAATTTTGATTCGATTCAAAACCGAATATCAGTTTTCATATGGAATTTTAGTTGTTAGTCTTGTTCTTTAAAGATATGTATGGGTTTGTATCTTGATTTGCGGTTTGCTTTACATGGTTTAATTTGGTAGGTGCTGGTTGTTTTGGGTTGTGGAGTTAGCGTTCCAGAGGGTTCCGGGTGTTACGAATACTGAAGTCGGATATACGCAAGGATTTATGCATATCTAAAACATGGTGATATTTGTAAGGGCACTGTAAACATTTACAAGTTGTTTGGGTTTAGTTTGACCTGGATAAGTATAGTTTAAACAATTTGCTTGATTGTTTATAAGAGAGAGAAGCGAACCAGTGTGAACACAAGTAGAGAAGAATCTAATTGAATTTATTGATTTACTTGGATAATTAGTTGTTTCGACGGTTTTTATAAATATCGTTTTGGTTCTTTTTACGTATAATACACGAGTCTATAACATTGTGTGCGTCGTATATATATACGGCTACATGAATTATAAATTTTATTTTTTTCTCTTGTAATACGGTTTACTCGATCAATCTGTGACTTTAAGATTAATATGAATCAAAATTTTGAACTCTAATTTAGATTTTCATCAAATTCAAAAATAAAATATTCATGCTTAAACAACCTATCTCGACTCGAAGATGCACCCAAAGTGGTTACTCTTAAAATGGTTAGCTAGGGTCTAAATCTTAACTTATAGCATGTACCTCACTTTCGATATATGAAATCTTTGTCACTCCTAGAGGTGAAAAACAGATCTTGCTAGATATATATGTGTTTGTATTTTAATTAACAAATAAATCATTAAACCTTAACAATTACTCACTTTCTAACTTGTAAGATTTAAACTACGTCATTTTAGACGAGGATAAATACCGGGCTGAAAGGTCACAAGTTCAATCCCTGATCTTCCAGGTTTTACCACCTGACCGCTTGTGGAGGTGGATTTTCCCTGGAATGCGTCCAACTGATGTAAATAGTCCATGGGTTTTCCGGAACATTCGTTGGCTGTTTAAAAAAGAAAATTGGCTATGTCTTTGACTTTTTTATGTTTATTTTGTTAGGAGTCTATAAGGGGAGGGGGTATGGTTGCCTTGTGGCTTCAAGGAGCCATGCTCCCCAACCAATCATCATGTGCCAACTCATTTGGGATGTTTTTGAAGCCTTGTCAAGCCACACCACAAGGTATGGTTGCCTTGTGGCTTGGAGAAGCCACCGAAAAATTAACTTTTTATTTTTTTTTTTTGATTTTTAACATCTTTTAATAAACAAACAACTTTTATATAAAAAAACACTAGCATTACGAAATCAAACGGTTACAATACTTGAAATTAAAAAAAAAAACACAAATACAATTTAAAAAAAAAACAACTAAAAGTTGCAATCCCATCCGTATTCCTCCGCGATTTCTCTTTTTTGTTCAAGAACAAGCGGTAGGAATTGAGGATCAACATCATTATGCGGTTTCATAAATATCTCGAGATCACGTGCTTTTTTCTCTTGTCGTTCACGTGCTTGTTTGAACTCGATCACTCGACGTTGAGCCTCCATTGTAGTTTTCACCGCATCGTACATCGCTTGCTTCTTTCCAAAGGTTTCGTCCCGAAGCTTTGCCTTAAGCTCCCTTTCTTTGATCCAATTGCTTTGAAAATCCGACATCATTTCCAACGCCTTTTCCGATGCCGAACTTCTTGCGGTGGACGAAGACTCGCCCAACTTCTTTTTCCCTTTATTTTTTGGGTATGTAGGGGTCGAGTCTTCATTGAGATCGGGCAATTGAGTCGATCCAACATCATTTGAAGTTGTGTAGTCCCCCGACTCGGACGTCTTCGTCCTTTTACCCGGTTCCGGTATTTCACCATGTACATTCTCAACCGGTGCCCACTTGGGATGGTCTTTTATCTCGACCCAACACGCCAAATGAGAAAACCCATTTTTCTCGTATATTTGTTTATACAAGTTTTGGGCTTTCACCAAAATGTCCCCATCCGCACACCCACTTGCCCAAGTATTTTTCTTTAAAAAAAAAAAGTTAATAAATATATATATATATATATATATACATATATCGAGTTAGAAAAAAAATAAATGTATTTTTACCGTTTGAATGTAGAGGGCGTTAAAGTTCGACAACTTTGTGTTCAACTTCTTCCACTTTGAGCTTAGTTGGTCCCTAGATCGCCCACTAGGTGCACCCATCAAACCGTCAAAGTGGGCAAGAACTTTAGCCCAAAACGAATCGCGGGATTGTTGATCCGCTTTTCTCCCATCTTCACTACAATGAATATAAGCTTTTGTCAAGTTAAGCTCTTCCTCCGACGTCCAAGTTTTACATTTTGCTCTCCCCGGAAATTTAGCTTTCGTCTTCGTAATTACTTGGACGTCTTCGTCCATCACCTCGATCTCCTCTTCTTCAACCGCATGTTCTTCCTCTTCTTCTCCTCCTTCTTCTTCAACTTCTTCTTCGGACTCGGAATCGATTTGACGACGTGGCTCTCGAAATTGCTTGTTTTGGTACATGACGTTAGACGGGTATTGGGAAGAATGTGGGGGAAATAACTCCCCTTGAGCCCCATAACGACCGGATAGGAGATCGATTAACGAATGTTGAGAAGGGTGTGGTGCGAAAAAAGCCGGTTGTGATTGCGGTGGAGGATTTGCGTTGGAGGCTTGACCGGTATTACGAACCTTCGGTTTGTATTTTTTGGTGGGAGCGGTGGATTTTTTCGTGGTAGCGGGTGATTTCTTCTTTGATCGATCCATGGTGAGTAGAATATAAAATATGTGAAAGAGGGAGATGATAGGTGAAGAAGATGGTGTAAAAATGTTATAAAAGGGGTAGAATTTATAGTTGTAAAATTGTTAAAAAGAAAAAAAAAAAAAAAAGGAAAGTAGCCGTTGGAGGCAACGGTCAAAAGCCCCAACGTTCGAATTTTACCCGGCTCCCCTCGGTTCCATATTGCCGCTCGACCAAAAATATCCGGAGCCTAGCCATCGAACCGCCTAGGGCGGTATGGTTGCCCGTGGGAACCGCCCGGCTCCAAAGGAACCGCGACGCGGTAACCACCACCATACCGTCCCCCCTAATATTTTGCTAGCCACTTTGCTAGTTTGGAATAAATTTGCCGTTGAAAAGAGAAATGTAAACGTTTTATCAGTCGGTGGTTAGAAATTAAAAAAGGTAATAATGTTGGGTAGTGGTACTAAAAATAAAGGTAAAATGGAACAATCAAAACGACAATAAAGACAATAATGTGGAAAGGGTCGAATCAATGATCTCGATTTTCGTGACTCCACTACGTGCTACCACGTAACACTCGTACATAATTATTAATTCCCAGATTCCTACTAAATTCATCTGTTCCTTCCTTGCATAAACTTAGATTAAATATTAAACAAAGTAATTTATAGAATAATAAAGGTACATGGCACACAAGAGAATATTACTAATATTTTATAAATATTATATTAGCCAGTTTATAAACTTAGGTTATATTATAAGTTGGTTGATGGTAAAATATTATTTTCAATTTTAGCCCTACTGAAAGTCACGCACTCACGATTGGTGCAAACTAGAGTTGCACACAGGTTTGGACCAAATGGTTCCGGTTTTAAGCTAGATTTAGTTAGAAAATTTTAAAACCTATACAAATCGGTCTTCCCGAATCGAAACCGATTCTTCACAAATCGTTTTAGAAAACCGTGCATTACAAAAGTTCCCATTTTCATATAATATTTCTAAATCCATGCAATACAAAATCATAAAAATTGTAAACATAAACATTGAAGGGAAAATAATAAAAAGTCCTAGCTTATATTTCTTGAATTTTCTTTTTTTTAAATCGTCAGTTAGTCGATACCGTGTTGTTTTTATTCCAACCACCACCCCCCCTGAACGAGACCTTATGTAATTGCTTCATAGGGCTTTATAGTCGGTCATTCCGGGAGTCAATCCACTGTTCACCTCGTCTTCATATAATTCACCTTCGTATTTCATTTCATCATCGACTGAATGTATGTTTTGTATATGTTCCACTGCTTCCAAGAATCCAAGTTGTCTTTCAAGCTAATCGACATCTCTACCGATGCTGATGTTAGTCTTGTTCTCCTTACTGAAATAACTCTCGGGCCATTGCGGATAGTAACAAGAATTAATCTTCCTTTCTTTCCACCAAACTAAGATATTAAAATTTTTAAAACCTTGAACACCAATATCAAATAAATAGTCGGTTCCACTCTACCGATCGACTTTTTTTTTTCTTTTAATTTCGACATGATCTGTCTTGAAAATATTATTTCCTTACGAAACATAAACATGTTCAAAATCTACCATATGTAAATAAAAGACTACTACTAACACCTTGAATGTCAACTTCCATTGTGGTGTAGTGGTAGGAAGCAGGTTCGATTCTTACGGACAGCACTTTGGAAGGGGCATTGGCGATGAGGGGAGACTTGGGCTGAAAGGTCACAAGTTCGATCCCTGAGCTCTCAGGTTTTACCACCCGGCCGCTCGCGGAGGTGGATTTTCCCTGGAATGAGCTCAACTGGTGTAAATAGTCCCCGGGTTTTCCGGGGCATTCGTTGGCCGTTCAAAAAAAAATAAATAACCACGACGTGTAAGAGACTTGATGCTTGATTTTGTAGGTAATATAATTGTGGAGTTGTGTTGCAATAAGAAATGGATGAGCGTTTGGTATCGATATATACCCGGTAACGATATCAGTGTCGTAAGCATATCGATCGAACATAAATGATACCGATAACAACGATGCTTAATTTTGTTAATTTTCGGGTTAGGTATTAACAGGACCGATAAAAAAAATACTCGAATGGATATCGATACCCAAAATATATATAGTATTTTTTTTTAATATTTTAAACACAATAATTATATAAATATACAAAACAAATTGAAGGTGAATAGTATACTTTTAGTTTCTTCGAAATTGACCACAACTCTTTACTTTTGTTGACAGTTTTAGTCCTCATCTTGGTACACGCGTACACTTACTTTTTAACACTCTTTTTTCTTATTGGCAGAAAGAGGAGGTGGCCTCCGGTTTTTATTTTTTCTGTGTACTCCTTAAAGCCTTAAAGAGATAGATTCCTCTATCTTGAAATTGCTGAACCACTTTTGTTTACGCCTTAAAGAGAGAGAGTTCCTCTCTCTTGAAATTGTTGAACCACTTTCTTCTTGAAATCTCTGGCCCCTTGAAATCGCCGGCAACGAGGGTTTGGTAATCAGGATCTATTGTGTGACGGTGGCTCGGTGGTGCCGCCGTTTTTTTCGTCGGTGACTTGGTGACCGTCTGACGTCGTCGCCACCGGTGACGTCGCCTCGATGGTTTCATGGATGGTGGCCGCCGGTTTTGCCTTGGCGACCGTCGCTGTGACGTCGTCGCCGCCGGTGCCGTCGCCTCGATAGTTTCGTCGATGGTGGCCGCCGGTTTTTTGTAGTCTGTGTCCGGATCTTAGTAAAGATCTTGGCTCCGGATATGAGCGGTGTTCTTCATATTGGTCCTTAGCTTCAGGGCTTCCGATCGGCTATGATAATATGTGGATTTGAGCTTATCATTGTGGGTTTTTCACCAAGGGTAAGCCAAATTTTAGTTGTTTATACTTGGACTAATTGTCCATCTTCAATCGAAGAACTATTGATGTTCATGATGAAATCTGATGGGAATGAAATGGGGGCAGACGGTGAAGGCGACGGAGGCCCGTTGGTGTTTGGGTGTGGGTAGTTGGCCGATTGGGTGAAATAACACATGGGATGTTTTTAAATTTTTTTGTTTCTGCTTGGTGGCCACCGATGTCGGTGTGTCGCCCCACTTAAGGTTTGGTGGTGTGCTATCTGATTGGTTTGGTTGGTGCTTGATCTGAGTTTTGGCGCTGTGATGATCCATCTAGGGTCTGAGCTATGGCTGCTTCTAATCTGATTTTTATGTTGGGCCTAATACACGGTATAGTTCATGTCGGTTTATTGATCTACGGCTGTGATGATTAGAATAAGTAATTTGGCGAGGCAATAGCCATGGGTTTTTGCAGCCATAGACTATATAATCTGAGCCTTCTTATTGACATTCAGTTTGTGAAAATTTTGTTTTCGACCTTTGATTTCTGGGTTTTTTAACTCTGAGTTGATTTGCTTAATCGATTTCAATACTATATTTAACTTTAAGATTATATGGTTAATCTTACGGGTTGTTTGAGGTTATATATGATTTACATAAGCAAACAACAATGGAATTTTTATGAGTTTCAAAACTTTCACACACTTCGGTAAATCGTATACTACTCAACTAAAGAAGAAGTCTGCTTGAATGTAAAGGAAATGAATTTCCTTCGACCTAAAGGCTAACTGGACTCTTAAACAAATTTTCATACACATTATTAATATAATTGTGATTTATATGATATTTTTTATTTATTTTTATGTTACAGAATCACATAAATTTATGAATTAATAATTCATAATCAACTCATATACTTGAGTTTTACTTTTAAGTTTGCTTACCAGTCTCCTTTTAACTTAACTAAGACTTCTAATTTTGCAAAATAGTTAATATTTACCTAAAATCCCATCATATACAAAAGGAAAATATAGGAAAGGTTTTAAAAGGACAAGCAAAGTATTAATAAAATCCCACACAATGTCATATTAAAGAAAATTTACATGGCAATGTTGAAAGCAAAATAGAAATAGAAAATGTTAGAAAAACCATCTGCATACAATTTATGTCGAAACACACAAAACGTTAAAAAAAGAATGTGTTTTAGGTATGTGTTAAACGGCGAATTCGAGCTATATTATTATTGATATTTAAATGCAAATTATTTATATAGGCTAAGCTTGCAACTGACAATGATAATGAAATGCCAACCGTATCACTCTCTTTTGTTCCATGTTTCTGTGATGTTATGTAAACAACAAACTAAAAGTACGTAACTCCTCACCCCTATTTTGTATGCTTCACTATCGTTTCGTTCTTCGTCTTTGGTGGTACATATGTTGTTTGCTGTTTCGGCTTCATCCTAGATCCATATGTTTATGCGTACAGTTAGTTTTACGTTTACTTACCTTTGAAAATGCCACTTCAAGTTTTTCATATACAGTTTTACATTTACTTACCTTTGAGGTTGCCAATTCAAATTATTCACATACGATAAGTAAACGAATTCAACCCCGCAGCAACGCGCGTGGGGAACATCAATTGTCCCCTTAGTCTAGCTAACTGGGACAACTTCTTTTGGTACAGGGCGGTGCACATATCTAATGTAATCTGATGAACTCACTCGAACTTGCTTCTGTATTTTGGAACCCTTTTGTAACAAGCACCGTACTTTAGTTTAGTATATTTTCACCGAATTGCTTAGGAAGGTCATCATATCACCAGCACTCTAGCACTTACAAATCGCTTACTAAGCCCCGCAGCAACGCGCGGAAGGGGTCGCCCATCTTGTTAATAAGAGAAATTACAACTATCATTCGCCTCTTTTAATACTTTAATGGAAGATAAACATTTTGTAGCTCAATTTATATTTCTCAAACAAACACATTTTTTACTCATCACTCAGTACTTTAATCATCTCATCATTAACTAAGCTGCTTATATCCATGAGCTACGGCGAAGCTTAAAAGAAAACTTCGAGGAGACGGTGCTCAAAATTTTTATCGAGGGGGCGATACTCAATACATATATTTTTTATTTAACATAAAATCGTAAATATTTGTGCTTTTTGCCAAAAAAACCACGGGGGCGGTCGCCTCCTCCGGTCCCTTCAAAGCTTCGTCCATGTCCATGAGCTTAAATAGTTCGCTCTAATTAATGTCTTACACGTGAGATGAATCAAACTGCCTCTCTATAAGAACTAGTAGGTTAGGTGAGCATCATGTTATAGGTTTTTTCACAGTGATTAAAAGTAAAATTGTTAATTCAAAATTGTGTAGGAGTGCGTAAAAACTATGATGCTATTGTAGCTTGGTTATAAGTATCAAAATGTTGACAATTAAGTGATGACGTGGGTCCGGTCCGGCCAGATATCGGAGGCCACCCCTCATTAGGCCGAACCAAGCACCCACTCTAACGGCACGCGACACACACGAGGTAGCCGCACGGCGCCCTCGAGTAACGTGGACAGGCAATGATTGGCACATCATAAGCCAATCATGCGCCGCTTTACCCAAAATGGGACTGTAGGCTACGCACCCACTGCGCCCGCCCATACCGTTAGCCGCCAGGAGCATTAATGGCGCATCAGACAAAGGTAAGTCACTATAAATACCCCCCAACTACTTGGGGGGGAGGACACTTAATCCCTCCGGACTACAACTAGCTCTGGCACTAAAACGTCTCTCCTGACCGCACGGCAGAGTAGACACCCCCATTCCCCACACACACATCCTATACTCACGAGGGTAGACCTGGGATGGCAATGATGCATCTGTCAGTCCCAGTCTGAGCCGGAGGACAATCTCCCTCCTATGTTCTAACTCTTCCTTCGTGACAGGTACCTTAGACTAATCTACCGAAGCAGCCGAGACGTTCATACCGGAGCGGCTCAACCCATCAACTCCTCAAAAACTCTCTACTTGGCCGGACCGGCTCATCCTGGATACCCGCCCGGCCGAGACCCACCGTTTCTACATTGGCGCCATCCGTCACTACACGGCGATACACAAATGTCTTTGGTACCTGGAGAAACCCCTACGGCCCCATCGCACAGTGGCGCCGAGGGAACATTACAACACGAGCAGGTCACGATAACACCAGAGATGGTCGAAGCGAACTACGACCAGCTACAACAAATGATGCAGAGAGTAGCCCGGGAAAGAAGGCTGAAAGGGGTCCAAAACCAGCTAGACTTCACAAGCTATGAGGCAGACGATAGGGATGGCCGGGACGTTCACGAAGCCACCCCAACACCGCCTGCGTCTCCCGAGAGGCGTCGCTTTCCCGGGACCACATCCCGAAGTGTGTTTACGGACAGCACGGTTGTAACCAACCAGGCTGACAGGGCCCTCCTCCTTCGAAGTAGCGCCCGGGCCGCAGCAACGAACAACTCGGGCCAGCCCACGTTTGCACAAGGTAGCCAGCCAACAGGGGCGATATTCCAAGCACCGCTGATGAGCGCAGGAGTCCCAGCCTCTGCCCTACCGCCCGAATATTTTCCCCTATGGGCGATGCAACAGTGGAAACTGCTATACGGTGCAAGCTCAGTTGCAACCGACGCACCCGTTATCTCGCAAGGACCTGTGGTCAGTGGCTACACACCACTCGACACTTCGGTCCCCAAAACACAAGGGACAGGCCAGCCACACGGCGGACTATGCTACGAAGACCTCTTTGAGCAACCAATGTCCGCCGCGCCTTACGTACCACCAAGCAGAAGCAAATTCAGCCGCGCCGTGGAAAGTTTCGAGTGCCCTCCAAAGACGAAACTACCTTCGTCAATAAAGACATACGACGGCAGCGGCGATCCGGAAGATCACATACATTCATTCAAAGCAGCGGCAGAAATCATGAGGTGGGCCGAGGCAGTTTGGTGCAAAATGTTCGTGCAAACCCTAACGGGGGCCGCACGACTTTGGTTCAACGCGTTGCCGGACGGAAGTATCCGACGGTTCGAGGAGCTGCGCGTTAAGTTCCTAACACACTTTGGCCAACAGCGCCGATGCGTAAAAGACCCCATCGAACTGCATAACATCCGCCAGGGAGATTCCGAGTCACTCAGGGCGTTCATCGAAAGGTTTAAGTCGGAGTCTATGTTAATCGGCAATGTGGACGAACGGCAAAAGATTTCAGGGTTTATACATGGCATACGAACGAGACAGCTCATAAAGGAACTAAGTGCCAGGGTACCCAGCACCATGCAAGAAGCCCTCGACCGGGCAGAAGCTTTCTTACGAGGTGAGGAAGCCGCTCAGCTGCGTGATAATCGAGGCCCAATCAGCTCAAGATTGGGCCCAAGGCAAGGCCAAGGGAAAAATGATAAACGCCCATGGCAGCGCGGTGGCGACAAGAACGATACACACGAGAGGAAAACAGGGTTCGCACCCTACGAACGCCCGTCCGGCATGTCACACCGGCTAGGCGACAGAGGACAGAGCCATGGAGGTTTACTTAAAACCCCAAAGGAGATCTTGAAGACAGAAGAAGCCAGGTTCAGCTTCAAGCCGCCAAGGCCGATGGGCGACAAAGCCATTAACAGGAACATGGATAAGTATTGTGAATTCCACGGTGATAAGGGTCACGACACCAACGAGTGTCACCAACTGAGGAAAGAAATCGACAAGGCCGTGAAAACAGGCGAGCTGGCACACTTAGTAAGGGAAGTGAAAGAGGAAAAAAAGCCAAAAAAGAAAAGAGAGGAAAAAGTAATCCTGATGGTACCCTGCTCATCCCAAATTTATAAGGTCGGGTCTGCAAAACTTTTAGGTGAGGATCGATTTTCTCAAATGGTTTGAGTCTGCTTCATATCATATATGTACACATAGATTGACACATACGACATTAAACATGCATTTGTGAGGGTGTGCAAGTGAGCAAGATCACCCACAAAGAAAAGTAATCAAGTAAATAGCAATTGTGTTAATAGTCATTAGTCAATGATTTCTCGGTTTGCAACAAAAAAAAAATAATGACATTATTATTCCATTGACGCCATTCGAGCACATATAACTATCAAATGCAATACAAGGAAGCTATTAGTAGTGATTAGTCTTCTGATTTTCATATAGTTTTTATTACGTTTATCAAAAACTGATCAACATCCCACAAACCGAACACATAAGGCCGAGTGTAATAATTTCTCTTGGCAATGTGAAACCCATGAGGATTGTCGTTTGATGATGACGAAGAAACTCGAGTCCTTCACTTGTCAACCAGAGAAACAAGAGGGAATATTCCGACCCAACACAATTAACCATAGTCGATTTGGTTGTTTAGTTAGCTGTTTAGTATAACCAATCTCGTGTTATACTAAACACCTAGCTAAACAAATTAAATGATATAGTGGCATATTGCCATAGTTATAGCGAATCCAAATAAAAGATATTGGTCCAAAAGAAAAAGCCCAGCCCATAACATGGTTCCGAAGCCCTAACAAATATAAATTACCAATCGAAAAAGATAATTGTTCTATAAATTATGGACAGATAATTTAAGTATTAGTTTGTTATTAAAGTTACTTAGTTACTTAGTTAATTTTAGTTTTTATTATAATAATTATCGAAGATAATTAAAAAATAATAGTTTTTCTAATTTTTGGTAAAAAAAATTATTAATACATATAATAATTAAATCATCACATGCAGATATTCAGGAAAAATTTTAGCTGAGCAAATATCATAAAAAGAAAAACCCAATATATTTTCTACTTTTAACACAAAAGTCTCGTAACATTCTTTTACAAATAAAAAGCCAATATATTTTCAGTTTTGTTCCACAAAAATTGAACAATGTTTTACAAAATAAAGTCCTTTCATATTTTAAATCTTAAATCTGAAAGAGATTATGAATTGTTTTTTAAAACTACCTGAAGTGGTGGAGGTAAAGTCTCATTAGGTAGATTTTAGAAGTAAAATTAGGACGTTTGTTAGACTATTCACATTCATAACCCAACAACCTAATTTATAATTAAAAAACTAATTTTATCTTCCACCTACAAAACCCAATCAAACCCAACTTTTTACACTCATTCACAACCCAACCCAAACCAAACCGAACTTTTATTAACAAAAATATGGTTTATAATTATATGAAAGTAGTTGTCGAGGACCCATGAGGATAACGCAAACACGCAGAACCGTTAAATTGATATAACACTATGTAAAAAAAAAGCATGAGTTGCACCCCCCTTAGTTGTAGTTTTAGTCTTATTTCATAAGGTTTCTTTTTCTGCTTTATTTATAATCTTAAATTTAATTTAAACTTACTTTTGATGTGTGCTGAGTCTTATAGTTGATTTATACAAGGTATATCTCGGTATGACTTTTGTTAGCTCCTATAAGTTTATACTTGGATGTTGTACTTTTATAAAATGGCTTCCGTAGTTATTATTACCTAACGCACAACCACCATATTACATTTCATATTTAGAGTGCAGGTGCATGCCAACAAGGCCGAAACAGTTATGGTCCAGACAGCAGGCTAAAACACATCATCAACATTGCAAAAACTCAGGTATTATTTCACAGTATGCAGGTTCTAATTCTGAACAAACATCATAATATTGTTCAAAATGGTCTCATGTGAAGAGACAAACCGGCTTGGTTTGTGGTCATGGGAGGGTTCAGTCTCTTCTATATAGGTAATCTACCATCAACATAATTTACAAATACTTACCGTAGGGTGCTAAATTTATTTATTTTGATAGCACTCAAAACAAGCAAACCATGCATAAAGTGAGTTGTTGGGGTATGCAGTTGGATTATGACCAAAGAGATAAGCTCCAATGAACACTTAGTTAAGCATGGTGAAATATTGGTGATCCATGTGAAATTGAAATGGACACTTTTTGTAAGATTTGAATATGTATGATATGGTCTTGACGGAGGATCCTTTATAGTAAGTTTTGTGTAAATGTTTTAAATGTGAAATGCAAAGGGGCCCTTTTTATAATGTTTGTATATATGTCATGTGGTCTTGATGACGGATCCATTTTCGTGTCTAGAATTGTTATTGCCACCTTTTCGGTAATAGATTCGAATCTGTATCAAACATTTTACCCAAAATTACTCACGGACGGAAGAGTCGCGGTATAATACTGATTACAAAGACGAAAACTAGCGTCGCCGGAACGCACGGATGGTCTCCACCTTGTTATTTACTAAGTGTTATTCATGTGTATAACTAAGTCTTTCAAGTTGTATGGATTTAACAAAAAATGTTTGTTTTTTAAAGAAACCAGCTTTTTATAAAACTTATACCAAAATGTTAATAAAAAAGTTAAACAAGACTATACGTTCATAATTCTTTTAAAAGTTAAAAACTACAAGTTACTATAGAAAAATCATAGAGTAAATTACTGAGTGTGTCAATTATAAATATATAAAATTACTGGTTGTGTTCTTTAAATTCACTAATTACTGATTGTGTTCTTTTTCTAAAACTTTACACGCCCCTTATCCTTTCACTTAACAATCGTTAAAAAATTCTTAAGGGTGGGTGGGGTGGGGGGGGGGGGGTATGGTCTTAGGCTATGTGTAGTCATAACCCCATCATTTGGGGGTTATGCGGCACATGGAATCCACATGAGGTTATAAGCAAAGTGGTGTAGTTATAACTCCCCTTCAATAATTATTATATATTATTAAAATGAAGAAAAAAAACCTAAACCATTTAAACCTTGATAAAAAGGAAGTGACCAATGAGAAAAGGAGGGGGAGGGGGCGTGATATGTTTAATGTCGTGGGGGATTTTGGCTAACATGGCGCCGTGGGGGTGGAGGAGGGGCGCCATGTTGGTGCTTTTTTGGGAGATGACGCCCACTACACACAGCCTTAGGTAGTTTTGAGAATTAGTTTTTTTAGCAAATAGGAGGATGCCACGTGAGAGAAAAAAAAATATGTTTTATGGTGGTTTTAGAGGGTATGGTTTAGGGCAGTTTTGAAGAGGTGAGACCACTGCACATATCACACAATAAGAGAGAGAGGTCTTCGGAAACCATCAGCAACAACTCGCCGATTTTAGGGCTCCAACTTGCCGATTTACAAGTTGCCGATGTAGGGGGTATGGTTGCCAATCACTTGTCGAAAACAACCCCTTACCGATTGTTTTTGCCGACCATACCCCACCCTAAGAGACATTTTGATCCTTTCACCAATATATTAATCATTTTCTTGAATTTGTATCATCATGTTGAAATTTGGAGCTTCAATCCTTACAAAAAGAAAATTAAATTCAAACCAATGGGATGTTAGCAAGTGTCATGCATATATATTGAAGAAACTAGGTTAGAATAACGCCGCGTTGCGACGCGACGTTACTGTTCAAGAAAAAATCTGTTTTAAACGACACGTTATTTGATATTAATTAAATTCTATACCGACACATTAACAATGAGACATTTTCTGTTTAGATACGAAGATATCGAATCCGTCTATTACGACGGGGTACTATTCGTAAAAGAATTAACGATACCGTTATAAAAATAATAATAAATGAGAAAGGAAAAAAACTAGAATAAACGAATATAATTTCCGTCCCAAGCAATAAAAAATATGTTCACAAGTATTCCTAAATTTCAATATGAATAACACAAAAAAAATTAAGAAAAAAGAAAACATAAATGCTTTTAAGGAAAAAATAAATAGATCAAAAAGAAAATAGAGATTTATTTGGTCAAGAAAATGATATATAAGGGTTGAGAAGAAAGGGTTTAGACATGTTGAAGATGGAAGAAAGTGCGGCCACAAACTTATCGAACATTTCAATTTTTTAATACGCTCAATATATGTTAGGCATTTATAAATCAGAGGGACTATGGGGTCATTTTTACAACACTAGATGACTGATTAGAAACATTTTATGGTTAGTTGATGTTAGTTGGTTTTACTCTAGTTAATTGCTTATTTAACCATAGTTTTTTTTTTTTGAACAACTAAATTTTTTTTTTCCCCACATTTTCACCATGCCAAGGTTTGAACCTTGGTCTTTCCCTTAAGGAGCTTTGCCCCTTACCACTAGGCTACAACCTAAAGTTAGCTGGAGTTTAGTTTTCTGTTTGAGCTCATATACGTATTCAACCGAAAGATTGAGAATACACATAATTTTTATGCATATTGATTCATTGATTAAAGTATGTTGATAAAAAAAAGAAAAGTAGAAACTATTGGTTAAGGAGTGTTGGCGAGAAAATGAAAATAAAAAAAGAAATAAAAGAAATAAAAAAGAAATAAAAAAAATAAAAAAAAAGAAAAAAAAAGAAATAAAAAGAAATAAAAAAAAGAATTTGGTCTCCCAAGAATCGAACCCGGGTTGGTAGGCAAAGAAAGAGAAACCTAAACCAAGCTTTATTGTGTTTTATTTAATTTTTTAACTAAACGTATTTATCTTTAAAAGAAGTCAAACTTGAAGCACCCAATTAAAGTCAAACTTGAATCACTCAAACATATTCCGAAGTTGACTATCTAAATGTATTATATAATGAACGACGCTCGATCGATCGGTGGATTGAACAAGTGATGGAAATAACTTGATTTTTCTTCTTCATACTTTTTGAGCAACCGAGCCTTCATAATGGTCGGCAAATGGATATAGCCTTATCGTTTTCCAAAACAGCAAACAAACATCTATAAACACTACTAAAAAATTAGTCTAATGCAAAACTTTTATTTACAAAAAGTTTGCATTACATTAGCTGAAGTTGCATTAGACCTAATGCAATATTTTTGTTACCTAATACAACATTTTTCCCA
>JBCNJP010000018.1:18449741-18600579 GCA_039602395.1 Deinandra increscens subsp. villosa
ATTACATCCTAAAAAGGTTATATTAAGTATAAAAGGTTGCATTATATAACAAAAAAATTACATTAAATTTAATACAACTTCAGCTAATAGCTAATGCAATATTTTGTTGCAAAAGTATTACATCATGCCATCTAAAAATACCTTCGTTCTAAATAAAAAATAAAAACATTTGCATGCACATTATTAATCTCGAAGTGTGGATCGAGAAATTAGTCGTAAGCGACCACCTGTCAACATTATCAACGACACCGCGTAAACAGAAATAAATAGCGTACAACCACCCTGCTGCCACTCCCATTACTCCCCACAACCACCCCTAGCTCCCTCTTTATTAAATCTCCCTCCCTCCCTCCCTACCTTCTCTATAATCTCCACTCCAAATTAACCAACAAACAACCCACCACCCAACATATATCCAAAATGTGTAAAAACAACATGTCTTTTTTGGTGGCGTTTACGGTGGTCTGCATGGTGGTTTGCGGGGCGGCCGCGGAGGAGTCGTTGGCGGAGCAGTGCTCGTCGAAGCTGACCGCGGTGATGACGTGCGTGAACTTTGCGACGGGGAAAGAGGCGACCCCGCAGCAAAAGTGTTGTGATTCGGTGAAGGAGATGAAGGATGATAATCCGGCGTGTTTGTGTTTTGTGATCCAGCAGATTCATAACGGCACGAATCCGATGTTGAAGAAGATGAATATTCAGGAGAGCCGGTTGCTTCAGTTGTCGTCGGCTTGTAAGATCGCGAACGCGAGTATCACTGATTGCCCAAGTAAGCTTTTCTTTAATACTTGTTTAACCTGTTTAATTGAATAGTTAACTTGTCAACCGATTTATGAATTATGACCCGTTTAAAGTAGTGTGTAAACGAGCCTCGAGCTGAGTCTGAACTCGTTTAGACCAAAAAGAGCTGGAACTCAGCTTTTGAAAAAGTATCAAAGCTTGTTAAAATGAATAGGTCAACGCGTCAACCAATTTATGACCCGTTTAAAATAAGGGTGTAAACAAGTCGAGTGAAGTTGAGCTTTGCTTGTTTAGACTTAACAGAGCTTGAACTCAACTTGTGAGACAGTATCAAAGCTCGTTGAAATGAGTAGGTTAACTTGTTAACTGATTTATGACCCGTTTAAAGTAGGAGTATAAATGAGTCGATTCGAGTCTAAGCTCGGCTCGTTTAAACCTAACAAATTCTTTCTCAAACTTGGCTTGTGAGAAAGTATCAAAGCTTGTTGAAATGAATAGGTTAACTCGTCAACTAATTTATGACCCGTTCAGATTACGGGTGTGAACGAGCTGAGGCGAATCTAAACTCGTTTAGAACTAATAGAGCTCGAACTCGACTTGTGAAAAAGTATCTATCATAGCTCATAGCTCGTTGAATGAATAGGTTTACTCGTCCTTACGACCTGTTTAAATTTAAATTTAAATTTAAATTAGGGACGTAAATGAGCCGGGCTCGTTTAAACAATTAAACCTAATGAAGCTCAAACTCAAATTACGAAAGAATATCAAAATAAGAAAATATCAAAGCTCGAGCGTTCCTCGGAATTTTGCACATTCATTATTTAATTCTTTTACTTTATATCTTTGCAAGAAAGTTTGTATACATTTATAACTATAGATTTATATCTACATAATATATAATATTTTAATAATTTTATCGTAACTTAATTTAAATATAATAATCATTTTCTATTAAAATATATATTTGATAAATTTAATAAAAAAATATTTAAATATAATGCTCATTTAAACCTATTCGAGCTCGATATGTAAAACTTGTGTTTGAGTTCATTTATTACATTAAAGTGTCGTAATTCAGAGTCATAGCTCATTTAGTTTTGGTTTTCGGTTCAGTTTAACACGTTTAGACCACATTTATAATTTTACATAACACGCCAACCATCTGGACTATTTTAGATAAATAGGCTAAATTAACATGTCAGATCACATGGTATTAAATGATTTTGATAGAGATTTAATGATTCAACCTGTCAAACTTGACCGGCTAATTAATATGATACGACTACAAACTAGACAAAGTTGATGTATTTGAAATTTGATTGATAAATAAAAATCAATTTTAGTGAAACACCTAAAGAATTTTGTAAACTAAAAACGATGTCGTCAGTAAGTAATGGAGTGTAGTAGTTGTGCATCACAATAAGAAAATGACATTTCAAGGGATCGTATATATATATTGACATTCTTTGCTACTCTTTTATCATATATCTAAATGTGCAAAAGGGTTATCGTTGACAGGTAATAATTAAGTTGTAAATGTATTGGTCAAGTTGACAGGTCGTAAAAAAAGGATTTTAAAGTTTAGCGGGTCATGTTTTATTAATTAAGTTGACGGGTTGATCTGTTTAACTATATGTTTTTAATAAGTTAATCCATACAAGGTGTACTTGATTAAACAGGTCAACCAGAGCATGACCCATGAAATAAAACGGGTCAAACACTACTAAAACTAATTAAGTTGGCGGGTTGATCTGTTTAACTACACGTTCTTTAAATATGACAACCCGAACACAACAAGTTTAGAATCGGTTACAAACACTACTAAAACTAACTAACTCATCATATATATACACATTCAAAGATATTTATGTATATATATGCATATGATTGATCAGAGCTGCTGAAGTTACCGCCGGGCTCACCCGATGCTGCCATATTCACCAACAATGCTACGATCGTCCCTCCGGTATCCGGAAGCACGCCATCATCCTCATCAACTTCTCCTTCATCAGACGCGCTCAAGCACAAGGCGCCTGGGATTCTGCAATCTAGTTGGATTCCTTTGACGACATTCTTGTTAGTAGTGTCTTCGATTTCAGCAAGTGTGTTCTATGTCTAGATATCGGTTAGACTGGTCATAAAGATGATTTGATTCTCTATAGACTTAGGTTTTTGTTTGCAAAATTGTTGTTATGTTTCTGTGTGGTTTGAGTTACACTTGTTTAATGTTTATTTATGTGTTGTTTCACACCATGTTTAATTTGCTATTTTATCTTTTTGGTTTGATATATATATAAGGCTTCATTCCACTACTTTTTCCTAAGGTATGCATGTTTTAATTTCAAAAGTAAATTATGTCATAAATGAGGTAAATCATAAATGAGGTAAACGATCCACTATCCAACGAAGAAACTACTATTGATATGTTGGTCCCGAACCGGTTTCAATAGGTTCCAGTTTTTCATGCCTATAATCGGTTGCGAACCGAACCGATTTTTGCCACGAACCGTTTTAGACTTCGTTGATCAGAACCGAAACCGATTATTTGAGAATACCGATTTGTGCGCCTCTACCTAACATGGGGATTTACCACAAATACTACCTTGTCTATTTACACTTCAAACCACCCACATCCAAAATGAAGGAGGTGAAAGGATGATAATTCGGCGTGTTTGTGTTTTGTGATTCAGCAGATTCATAACGGCACGAACCCGAAGTTGAAGAAGATGAATATTCAAGAGAGCCGGCTGCTTCAACTATCGTCAGCTTGTAAGACCGCTAATGCTACTTAGTTAATCAGTTTAGCTGTTTAACCCGTTTAACCGATTTATGACCTGTATAAACTAAACAAGCCGAGTCGCGTTTAAGCTCGTTTCGACTTAACATATTAGATCTAACAGAGCTCAAACTCGACTTGTGAGAGAGTATCAAAACACATTGAAATGAATAGCTAGGTTAACTCGTCAACCGATTTATGACCCGTTTAAAGTAGGGTTGTAAACGTGTCAGGCCGAGTAACAGAACTCAAACCTGGCCTGTGAGAAACTATCAAAGGTCGTTGAAATGAATAGGTAGGTTAACTCATCAACCGATTTATGACCCGTTTAAAGTAGGGGTGTAAATGAGTCAAGTCGAATCTGAGCTTGACTCGTTTAGTACTTACAGAGCTCAAACTCAACTTCTAAAAAAGTATCAAAGCTCGTTGAAATTAATAGCTAGGTTAACTCATCAACTGATTCATGACCCGTTTAAACTAGAGATATAAACGAGTCGAGCCGAATCTGAACACGTTTAAACCTAGGAGAGCTCAAACACGGCTTATGCGAAAATATTGAAACTCGGAGCTTTTCCCTCTCGGACTCTCAGAGTCTCATATTCATTATTTAATTCTTTTACTTTTATATCTTTTTATATCTTTGTAAGTAACTTTGTCTATACTTTAATATATAACATAATATATAATATTTAATAATTTTACCGTAACTTAAAATATAATAGTCTGTATCTATTAAAATATTATTTAACAAATTAAATAAAAATTACTTAAATAAAATGTCTACTTAATTTTATCGCTCGAGGTCGATATGTAGAGTTCATGTTTGAGCTCATTTATTAAAATAAAGAGTCATAATTTAGGGTCGGAGCTCGTTTAGTTTTAGTTCGTTTAAGTAATTTTACTAATTCGATATTTATAGCTCATAAGTTTAGCTTGACTCGATTATAATCCTATTTACAACTTGCAAATAAAGGGGCTAAATTAACATGTCATGTTCGGATCACATGGTTTTAAATGATTTTGATACAAATTAATTTAATGATTCAACCTATCAAACTTGACCGGATTGATTCGGCTAATTAATATGATATGACTAACAAACCGGACGAAGTTGACATGTTTGATTGATAAAATAGAAATCAATTGGATTCAAAAATATATATACACATATATAGATAGAAATCAAATTTAGTGAAACACCCTAATTTTGTAAAGTGGAACGACATCATGAGTAATAGAGTGTAGTAGTTGTGCATCATCATAATAATAAGAAAATGACATTAATTTGAAGGGGTCGTATATATCGACATTCTTTGCTACTCTTTTATGAGTTTTATCGTACGCTGCTGTCTTGCCACGTACTCACCACGTGGCTGAATCCTATCCACACTCATAACTTTAACTTTTTAACACTAGACTTAAAATCATCCCACTAAAATATGTAATATATGTATAGTGTTATATATGTAATAATTAAGTTGTAAATGTGTTAATCGAGTTTATAGGTTGCAAAAGGTGCAGGGATTGATGGGTCATCATGTTTCATTATGTTTAACTATAAATGTTAAGTAGGTTGGTTAACCCATACATATAGATCTGGGTTATATGGTTCTGTTAAAAAATTTGGTTTTAAAACATTGGGAGAGAGAATCATGAAGATATTTTTTGATATTGGAAATACTTTACGCTTTTAATATGATTTTTAAGGGTATTTTAGTAAATCAAGGTTAACTTAACTGAAAATTTTTTATTATGTGTAGATAATTTGGACTGAAATGGTAAAAAGTGAAAACCACCGAGGATTATTGGTAAGATTTTGAAAAAGGAAAATTGGTCCTTATTAATCCCAGGTATCACATATTGCCAATAATAATTTCAGTTTTGATATTTCCCACAATAATCCCAGTTATAATCATATTGGTCTGTACTGATCTGTCATTAACTAAACACTAACGGTGTTATTTTTAGCTAACAGGACATTCACATAAAATCCTAGGAGTCAACGATTCTGCATTTCCTCTTTTTTCTTTATTTTATTAAAAGGTTTTATAAAAAATGACACCTAATATCTTATGTGGATGCCTAGTCAGCTAAAAACTAACGCCGTTAGTGTTTAGTTAACGGCATATCAATATAGGCCAATAACAGTTTTTTAAATGACAAAAACAAAAGCTGAACCGTTGACATAGAAAACCGATCCAAATCGAACCATTAGTAACGGTTTGATTTCAGTTTGTTTTCACGGTTTGAGATTTATTAGGCATTTATATAAATGAATAAAATATAAAATAAAAGGCATGTAAAAAATAATAAGAACAACTTACATAACAAAAAAACCTAGAATTTCCAAGTCAAATTGTAGCTCTTAAACTACTTTTAAAGTTTACCAAGTCAAGATAGCACCAAACAAAGAAGTCAATTGAATTAAAATCTAGTGAAAACTCATACGATTACAACAATTCAACATGCTAACTGATAAAAGATGCATATTTTACAATTAGTCGATACATAGGACTTAGGAATGTACAGGACTCTCGTGGCTCCTGATAAGTTATGTTGGATTATACTCCAATTCTATTAAAAAAAACTTTAGTCCATTTGCGTTTGATACCTTTGGCTTTGTCGCACATATGGTTGTCGAACTACTTGGCAGAGTCCAACGTGTCATACATAGTAATGTCATGACATCTAGTAATAATTTTATTATGGTCAAAGGATTCAATTCACTTCAAAGTTTTGAATGAAGATACAAAAAAAATAAAAGATTAGACCTCCCTATATGCTAATCGGCAGATATAAATCAAGCCAAGAAACTTGGGGATATATTTGGAAGGAGATAAATGTGAATGGCAAAAAATATGGGAGAAAATAATATCCATCTTTACTCCCCCTCAAGTTGGAGCGTGAAGATCTTTGAAGCCCAACTTGTGAAGTAGAGCATGAAATTGTTTCGTTCCCAAGGGCTTGGTGAGAATGTCGGCTACTTGGACTTTAGAATCAATCTGCATGGGTTTTATTTCCTTTGACTCAACACGTTCTCTAACGAAGTAGCAATCCATTTCGACATGCTTCGTTCGTTCATGAAAAACAGGATTATTAACTATGTGACGAGCAGCTTGGTTGTCACAGAATAAATATGTCGGTCCGATAGGGGGCACATCAAGTTGTTTCAAAAGCCACCTCATCCATAGAATTTCACTAACTGCATTTGCCATTGCTCTATACTCAGCTTCCGCCGATGATCGTGAGACTACAGACTGTTTCTTAGACTTCCATGATATGGGTGCTCCACCCAAGAGCAAGAGGTATCCGGTCCTAGACCTTCTTGTGATCGGGCACCCGAGCCAATTGGAGTCACAATAAGCCGTGAGATTCATTCCACCTTCTTTAGGGATTAAGATTCCTTGTCCCGGTGTTGTTTTGAGGTATCTAAGAACACGATTTGCAGCCTCTAAGTGACTTTGTCTAGGATCGCTAACAAATTGGCTTAGAACGTTTACCGCATAAGTTATGTCGGGTCTTGTTGCCTGTAGATAGAGGAGTCTCCCAACTAGTCTTCGGTATTGGTTGGCGTCTACTCGTTGCTCTTCATCACATTTTCCAAGCTTCAGGTTTTGTTCCATTGGAAACATGCTTGGTTTACAACCCAACATTCCAGTGTCTTTAAGAATGTCTAATGTATACTTTCGTTGACTTAGAACCATTCCATCATTTGTTCGAGCCACTTCGATCCCAAGAAAGAACTTCAAGGGGCCTAGATCTTTAATACTAAACTTTTTGTGAAGAAAAGTTTTAGTGTCTTCTATCTTCTCCAAGTCATTACCAACGATGATAACATCGTCCACATAGATTAGTGTGGCAATGAATTTGTTTCTTCCCTTGAATATGAAGAGTGAATAGTCTGCTCCAGCTTTTTGAACCCGATTTCTAATAAGGAATTAGTAAACTTTTGATACCAATTCCTTGAAGCCTGTTTTAGCTCGTATAGTGACTTCTTGAGCTTACAAACCCGATTATCGTGAGGTTTCCCGAAGCCTTGAGGAATTTTCATGTAGATATCCTCATGTAAATCTCCATGCAGGAAGGCGTTGTTGACATCAAGCTGATGAACGTACCATCCTTGTTTTACAGCCACGGTTAGGAGGGTTCGGACCGTCACCAACTTTGCAACGGGGGCAAAGGTTTCGTGGAAGTCAACTCCTTCCATTTGTGTGAATCCTTTAGCTACAAGTCGTGCCTTGTATCTTTCGACGTCCCCATTAGGCTTATACTTTATCTTGTATACCCATTTTGATTCGATTGCACGCTTCCCTTCTGGTAGTTTTTCTAGTACCCAAGTCTCATTTTCTTCAAGCGCTTGTATTTCCTTCTTCATGGCTTCCCTCCATCTATTATCTTTAACGGCCTGATTGAAGTGTTTTGGCTCATCATTCGAAGTAATGGCCGCCAAAAACGCTTTATGTGTGTTAGTAAACTTATCATAAGAAACATAATGCGTTAAGGGATGTACCGTACCGTAGAGGGCTCTTGGTCGGGAGTAAGCTGCTCATGGTCCAAGGATGGAGGAAGTTTTACCACATAGTCGTTAAGATGCTTGGGACGAGTCTTGTTTCTTTTTTGTTTCGGCTGCTCGAGAGACTGAGTATTTGGCTCAACTGAAAAGTCTTCTGTATTTATGTTAGGTACTTCCTCATGTATGGCGTCTACAGTTTCGATAAACATATCTTCTGTTCCACAAATGTCCTCATTTTGTGGGCCCATTTTATTTAACATGTGTTCTTGAGCTTCATGGAATGTTTCTTCTCTTTGAGTTTTGCTTGGTATGTAGCCGTCACTATCATAAATGGCATGTGGCTCGAATTGCTTTTCTTTTTCATTTGACATTTCTTTAGTGCTACTAGGCATAATATTCTCCATAATAGGTTGTGGCCCATGTTGCTCCTTCTCATCCCATTTTTGAGGATACGTAAAAATCTCTTCTTCCTCTGTCATCTTTTGTTTAAAAGGATATACATTTTCTAGGAACTTTACATCCCTTGAAACTATGATTTTTCTTTGTTGGATATCATAGATTTTATACCCTTTGGTCCCTGGGGATAACCTAAGAAAATCCCAGGCCTCCCCCTTTCCACAAACTTGTCTCCTTTTGTCTCCGTGCTCTTGTAATAGGCGAGACAACCGAACACCTTCATCCGCTCATAATCAGGTTTCTCGTTGTACAATAGCTCATAGGGTGTTTTGTTTTCAATGACATCCGAAGGTAGACGGTTTATAACATGAGTGGCCGTCAAGACGCACTCTCCCCAAAACTTTGTTGGAAAATTTGCTTCAAACTTTAAAGCTCTAGCTGTCTCTAATAGGTGTCGGTGTTTCCGCTCCACCACGCCATTTTGTTGTGGTGTATGTGGACAAGTTGTTTCCAAGATGATTCCTTCTTTGGTGTAAAAATCAAGCATTTTATTCGAGGTGAACTCCCCCCCATTGTCACATTGAATTCTTTTAATGTTTTTCTCAAATTGGGTTTGTATCATTTTATGAAAATTGATAAGGCAACTACTTGCCTCATTTTTGTGTTTGATGAGGAATACCCATACGGCACGACCTAAGTCATCTACGATTGTCAAAAAGTAGTTTGCCCTTGTAAATGATGGTGTGCGATATTTACCCCACACATCGCAGTGCAATAAATCGAAACATGCATTGGTTTTATTAGTACTTACTGGAAATGGCAACCTGGAAAACTTAGCCTTAATGCATGAGTCACAAAATTCTTTAGAGTTCACCGAAATATTCTTGAGGAAATCAATATGAGATAATTTCGAACTTGAAGGATGACCTAATCTCTTGTGCCATGTGTCAAGAGTTGTCATCATTGCTCGCCTTTCACTTCCCATCATCCCCATCTTGTATAGACCATTATTGCAATCACCCACTCCAATCAATGTCCCTGAACGTAAGTCTTGCATAACACAAAAATCAGGGAAAAACGTGACAGC
This sequence comes from Deinandra increscens subsp. villosa, assembly GCA_039602395.1. Lineage (NCBI taxonomy): Eukaryota > Viridiplantae > Streptophyta > Magnoliopsida > Asterales > Asteraceae > Deinandra > Deinandra increscens. Next base: position 18,459,252 of record JBCNJP010000018.1, read on the forward strand.
GCATTGAAGATCCTTTGCCAGTCTACTAACGGATAACAAGTTACATTTAAAATTAGGCACATGTAGAACCTCTTTAATCAACATTCCATTTGGCAACACATACTCACCTCTACCCTCAACGGCTATGGTTTCACCGTTGGGTATGGTGACGGGTGGTTCAAAGTTTCCTTTTCTTTTGTTTTTAAGCAAAAGATCATCATAAATTATGTGCTCGGTCGCACCGGAATCGATTATCCACTTACCTTCCTTATCAATGTTACCTGCCATGTTTGTTATGGGCGCGTTATCTTCTTTGGCGGTACTTTCTTGGTTGCCAAAAAGCTTAACGAATTGCCGGTATTGTGTATCCGACAAACCCGGTACGGGGCACGTTTCTCCTTCCTTATGTTTTGACCAGATTTGTGGCTGATTTTGGTCACCTCTTCCTGAGACGTAGGCTTGGAAGGCAGCAACACCATCCTTGTCTTTTTCAGACCTTTCTTTGTCGCCGGCCATGGAGTTGTTTGGTTTTTTTTTTTTTTCCAGCGTTTGATTCTTGTTCGTGGATCCTAAAACCGCTCTAATACCATAATAATTTTATTATGGTCAAAGGATTCAATTCACTTCAAAGTTTTGAATGAAGATACAAAAAAAATAAAAGATTAGACCTCCCTATATGCTAATCGGCAGATATAAATCAAGCCAAGAAACTTGGGGATATATTTGGAAGGAGATAAATATGAATGGCAAAAAATATGGGAGAAAATAATATCCATCTTTATCTAGATCTATGAATATAGTTTTTAAACGGCTTGATTTTCCTATATAAAATGATTTAATGACGCAGCTTGTTACACGTTTGTCTTCTGTCTCCTTGTAAGTTCTAAATACTGTTGAATGTATTTGATTACCAAATAATTAATTATTTTATATTTTAAAGTTTTAAAATGAAGTTAATTTAACCATTCCGGTCCGGTCTTATACATTTGGTTTTTTATATAAATCATAAACCAAATCATTCGCTACGGTTTGAAATTTTTGAAACAACACGATATAATAAAAAGAAAATCAATTGTGAAACCAAACCAATAACCTATTGGGACAATTTGATAATTTTAAACCAGTTCGAATGGATTCAACCTGAGGACTTTTGTATCCGGTCCAACCGGCCGGTCCGGTTATAAAAACATGACATTAATGCATTGATTTCAAGAGATGGGATCGATTTGCAGCGTTATCCAAGCAGATTTACTCAAGTCTGACAGCCTAAACTTAAAACTAGGTCTTTACATACAAATTTCCTGCTTAAAGTCTAAAACATAATCTAAAAACTGTAAGTCAAGGCTTCAAATACATCATCCGTTGTGGTGGAACTGAAACGAATTTTCATACGGTGACTTGAAAAGCTGAAAGCGGGGATCAGTTGGCTGTGGGTTAGCCTGCCAGTAATCTTGGGAGCTCAGTTGTGAACCGTGATGAACGGAATGTGACCCGTGTTGAGCCATGGCAGGACCAGTTGAATGTGTGGGATGTTCAAGCTCGTATGAACCCCAGGTGGTGTTTGACAGAAGAGAGAGAGCACGTCGAATGTCGACTGCACCTACATTAAGATTAAAATCAATTGTGAAATCTACATATATGATGATGTTGATTCTTCTACAAGTGAGTGACATGGCATTAGTTGTAATTATGTTTTTGCTAAATCTATTCAGGAACTTTTGACAGGGGGAAAACATGGGTTGGGTCAAAGAAATCAACCAATGTCCATAAAAGAAAATTCTTTATCATACACAAATTACAAAAGTATTCAAACTGCACAAGTTTAGTTTTATTACTTTTAGCAGTAAGAAGTTATGAATATATAAATAAAGGTATTATGGTTATTATAGAATAAAGTATTATGTTTAGCAGTAAGAAGTTATGATGGGATGGGTTACCAAACTTCTCAACTCTTGTTATAGTCCACACATAAACACGGTTAGTTTTATGAACTAGGAAAAAGTGAAGGGAAAAGAGTGAAAACTTCCGGTTTGTGGTGGAGCTTACCGTGCGACATGCATGGTCCCGAAAACTTCAGTCAATCGTGAACCACTTGGCCGTAAACTCTCTTAAAAAAGACAATCATGCCCTCACTTTACTTAAAACGTTAAAATTTGTAAATACAATCTATGAAAGTCAGAGACTAACGTACGGTGTTCGGCCAAGTATAATTGTATCCTACTCACTACCTTGGATCCGCCACTGGCAAGTATAATGGTGTTACTAAAGGTGGGAATTTATTTAGTTATGAATGAGTTGATCTGAGTTGTGTTTATCTAAAAGGGGACGGGTCAAAAAGGTGGAAGTCCCTAGTCTTTTTTTCAATGCGTACAACTTTCTACTTCATTTAATGAAGATATTCACTTTGTTATTCTAATAATTTTGTTTCCAAGTTAATGCATTACTTATCTACAAAAATAAAATAAAAGAAAAATAGACAAACAAGTGTCACATGTATCACATTCACATTACTTGATTTTGAACAAATAACTACTTAACTAAATGCCTATTGTTACCAAAGGGCCTATAGCTAGCCTATTGTTACTACTCAACATCTCATTAATTTGTCATTTTTCAATAAGCATGTATTTGTATAAGCATGGCGCTACATTTGGTAAAATCAATATAAACTGAGCATGTTTGCTGAAATCCATGATAAACTTAAGCTGGGTTCCATTTGATGCCTAATTCAAAGTTGACAGTTAAAATCAGGAAAAACTTTAAAATTTCACTTCTTGAAAAATTGTAAAATTTCGTTTTCATCTTGTTTAAGATAGATATTATGGCTTTAGCTAACTTAAGTTCTTTGAGTTCAAACAAATTATGATTCAATCAAGTAGCAAATAAGTGAAATAACTGACACCAACATTTTATAAACAGACAGGTAAATTAACTGACCTTGATCAAAAATCTCGGCTCTGGTACCCTTTGTTGGCACTGACCTATTGCAAGCAAGGGTTGACGTGTTCAGAACATCCGACAGCTGGACACCTCTAGAGTGAGTTGGCACATCAATGGATTCAGTAGTGTAAAATGGTGAGTAAGGGTCCGTTGCGTTAAAGCGTGTTGGCTCGTATTGTGGTTTCCTACGGCGGGCATTATGGTCAGAGAGTCTTCTCCGGCAGCTTCTTTTCTCCTCATCAAACTCTGACATACTCTGAAACCTGTAATGGGTCAAAAAGGTAAATTAGAGGTAGCCATTTGGACCATTTACTTATGAATGTGCAATATGAGCTGTTTTTTTTTATAATTTTAATGGGTCAAAAAGGTAAATTTAAAGAAAAAAATGGGGAATTGCATATATTCCCCTGATTTGAAGTAAAATTGCATCTTTCCCCAAAACACAATTGTTCAATGCATAATGTATGATGCTCAATGCTCTTTAAGAATGAGTTAAGGAAATATGCAATTTCAGAAATTTAGAGAGATATGCAATTGCCCCTAAAAAAGAATTACATAGAAAAGACAGAGTCCTACTATTTACACCCAAACAATTACTATTTTTTTTACACACTACTAAAAGTAACTAATGATAGTGACATATTATAAATGTCGAATGGGTCAAAAGGGGGTGGGTTGGGGAAACCAGAACACTTTTCTGTTTGGAAAAGGTAAATTTAAAGGACGGTTTGTGCAAAATAGCAGCAGCCTACATTTACACTTTTACCAATCAAATTATTGTACTCTGTAACTTTTTTGGACTAACTAATTACACAGTGATTTTTGAAGGACTGCAAAATTAGCCTTTTAAACTTTTGTTTATTTAGGAAAAGAGTGTTTCCTTTAACCCAACCAAAATAAGGGGGAAATTACTAAAATAGATAATTTTGACCAACAAATCACAAAAATGTACATTAAAGTCTTATCCAGCGATTCCAGCCGGCTAAGCCTCTGAGCTATAAAACGGAAGGCTAAAGCGTGCAAAAACCTTCACAAGCATGGGCTAAGCATTCCGCCTTTAATGTATATTTTGGTGGTTTTGACTGGTCAATGTCTATTTTAGTGATTTTCTCCGAAAGAAGTTACCCATTCTAAATTTTCTTTAATAAATCAATAGGCAAAAAGGACATGCAACAAAGGAAATAAAGAGTTCACAAATGTAATAATATATTCCGAATTTCCAATAAGTAACTGTAGATTTCATAAGCTAACCTGCTACATTGTTGGCAAAAACGTCGCTCGAGACCAGCAACAATAACTTTTGGAGATTTGGAATGACTTTCACAAACTTTATGCTTCCTATGATACTCTTTTGCAGATGAAAGATCAAGGTTGCATCCCTCAACTTGACACCTGGAAATAGGTGTACTTTGACCAGATGATGATTTGATTTTCTTCCCTGAAGATTCCACAGATGATACAGGAACACCCAAAACAGAAGATATTTTGTTGTTTTTGGCATAACTATTCTCAAAGTATGTTCTTTTACCAAGTTTTAAACCGATAGACGGTTCGCTAGAGCAAACCGAACCCTCTAGCTGAGAAATCCCATTCAGTTCATCTTTCTTTTTGTTATAAGTATCAGAAAAACATCCAAATCCCCCAAACGAACAACCGGATCTTCTGATACCATCTTTGAATGATGATTCAGTAGAAGCTGATATTGAGCTTTTTGTTGATGAATTGTTCCCCATGTCAGAAACAGAACCGCCACCGCCACTTCCGCCAATAACTTCCGATAGGTTAAAAGACGACCCATCAATGTCAAGATTTTCCCAATCGAATTTTGTATTCCACTCCATTCGGTATGATTATTTGCTCAGATTGTTTTCAATTGATACCCTTGTATGCAACAGAAGTTAACTTCAGATCTGTGACATCTGTAACGAAAAACAACCAGTTATTTGAGATAAAATGCTTGAAATGTGATTAGGCAAGAAAAAAGGCACGCAAATGGAATTCAATGGCTGATAAGTAAAATGAGTACCAATAATGTGTAAAACATGGCAAATATTCCCAAATCCCTGCAAGTTAACTTTATAGTAGCCCAGTATCAAAATGACACCTTTACAAAGTATAGCTTCATGATAATATGGTGTCTCAAGTACCCCCTTTTTCAACCGTTTTGTTTTATTCTATTCTCTACACCAATAATTGGAAGATATTAAAAAGAAAAAGAAAAGGACCCTTAACCTTTCCTCCAGAGGACAGCATATGCAAAGTACAGAGTGAATAGGACTAAACAGTAGAAACCAAATAATGGTTCACAACATACCAACAAGCTACTAAATTCAAATTGAAACAGACATCCATCCAACAGTTTTGCACTTATCAGTAATGACAAACTGCAAGAAAATGCAGTACTTTATTCCTTAATAGTTAAAAATTGAAGACTAGGTTGGAAATCTTTTAATTACAGTTTGTTAGTATGTAACATTAACTTATTTTAACGGTAAATAATCTACGCCTAAATTACACCAGAATACGATCGTATATTACATTAACTATGTAGCATATATTGGTAGAAACTACTATTCTACTAACATAACACAATTTCTTGCATTTTTACCTACATGTAATGCAGGATAATCTAGCAACATCATCTTTTAATTTCTTGCATTTTTACCTACACATAAGAAGCTTGATTTTATTTTTTGTTTATGGGAGTGTTTAGCAACAAAATTATCTTTGCCCAAATAAAATCATATGAAAAATTGATGGTCCCCAGCCATATCTAGAAAGCATACAAAGAACTATGATTCTATGAAGTTGTAGGAAAACGACACCGTATTGAGTGGATGTAGAATAACTCGTTACAAAGAAACGTCATTTTCCCAGCAAAGGATAAAACAATAGAAAAGGGGGGAAATCATTTCCATCCTCAAAGCTAATTAATCCATTAATATATTCACATAATGCGTTAATATTTCGAAATATTCACACACAAAGCTTGCTAATAATAGTAAACAATCATTAACTAATGTAAAAGTGACCAATTTCGTCGTCTTCATTTTCCCTTTTTCTAAACAGATTTCCAAAATTAGGGTTTCCAAATCGGGAAACCTAGCTTTTGAAATAAATTACAACAGAAAACGGCTGGTAAAGTAGCAATCGGGTATTATCTGCATCAAATGTACTTATTACACAACTTTTGCCAAAAATTGTGCTAGAAAAAAGGCGGAAAATGAGGAGATTGTTGGTTTAGGGGACGAAGATTTGTGTTGTGAATAACAATGAGAGCTTACCGATGATCAGGGGTAGAGTCTGCTGCAACATTCGATGAAAATGAAAATGGAGAAATCTGAAGATTTTCACTTTACCAAATGAAGAAAGCTAGAGAGAGAAAGTGAGAGTATAATCATGGCGGGGGAGATCTTTTTACTGTTTGTGAATCGTGTAGAAATGGGGAAAGGTTAATGACTAACTGAAATTTGCACTTTGGTCCCTCTAAAATGTTCAACATTACTTTCTTTTACAGCATTTTCTTGGAAAATAAATAGAATGGTGTAATCACTAAAAGACAAGATAGAATTCGTTTAAAATAAATATTAGATTTTAATATGTTACGTAAAACTAACTATTTATAATTTATTTTTTTATTTTTTCTCTATCTTTTAGTCACAATTACAATTAAATAATATATTTTTATATCATTTTTTTATCTTCTCATTTACAATTAAACCTTAAATTTTAAAAAATTAACAATTTTTTTTGTTAATTATACAAATTTTCAATATATTTTCTCTCATCCACTCATAACCAATTACAACCAAACATTAAATTTTAAGATTGCATTCACATAATTATACATAATGGTCTGTGAATGCTCTGACAATGTATAAAAGAGCGATGGAATTAAACAAATCAGTTCCATTTTATTTTTATCATTGGTTACTATGTAAGAACAAAACAAATTATTACTTTGTATTGTTTGGTCATTAGTAAAAAAATATTAGTTAGATATAATTTTATTGACATTTCCGTTCGAAACTAATATATGTTATATTAATTTATACATAATTTTGCATCCTCATCTTTATAATTCAACTAAAAAACTTAACTTTTTAAATTTATATATCATTTTTATAATTCTCAACATCATATTATTTTCTATATCCATCTCCATTTAATTAAATAAAACTTCTTTATTTTATTTTTTAGTTTTTTTTCTCTCACATCATATTGTACTCACAAATCAAGTTGAAAGCTTGAATGTCATGTTTTTTGACAAAATAAGATAACGCCCTTAAAAAAATAAAGTTTCTAATAAAAACTTTTAAATTTTTCACTTGATAAAAATAACCAACGAGCTTGCATTCACCGGGTATTGTTCTTTCATTTAAAGACGTTGTGATAATACATATATGACATCTAAGATATGAGACATTAATTACAAATAAAACGCAAAATGAAATGTTTTCAATCTCGCTAAAAGTTCATCCGCTTGTGTTTTTTCTGCTAACAATAGAGGAATTTGCTGCTTCAATATGATGAATATATATCTATCTTTTTATCACGTCTATTAAAATTATGGGCAACAAGCGCATTTGTAGATAAACTAGAAGGGGTTAATAGTTTATATTTTAAAATTCTTACTTGAAAAGGATAATTAAGTATCGAAGATTAATTGTTGATGATAAGATAAAACTAAATAAGTAAATGAGAGTTTAAGTGTAGGAAAGACAAAACCAAATAGATGTTAGCTTAATCCACTCTACGTTATCTTCTAATTGTCCAATTAGGAGTTGTTATTGGTACATCAATCCTCTCACTAGTTAAAGGTAGTAATCACCTTGTATAAACGTCTCACTAATTCAAGGTGGTGGTCACCTTCTACGTCTCAATAAACAAATGTAACAATCACTTTATATCTCATTAAAAGAAATAGTGATCACCTTATATGTATCACTAAACAAATATGGTGATCACCTTATACGCTTCACTAAACGAAGGTAGTTATTGTCTTGTACGTCTCACTAATTAAACAAAAGTGATAAATAACCTTTACAACTATTCAGCAAAACTAATTGTGAATACTGATGGGAAACGGACATTGTCGACCACAAATGGTATACTACAAGATGCGGAAATAACCCCTTTTGGTCAAAACCTTTCACAACCCGAATGAACCTGTGAGGATGCAAATATATAGATAACTTTAAAGCGATAACGATGCTCATAAATTTTAGCGTGGAAAACCTCTAGAAAACGCGAGAGTATTAAAGCCGCTTAATGTATCACAATATTATTTTTATTGAATAAGAACAATACTATTACTCTACAGAAATAAATAATAGCAAACGAAGACGTATTGCCGGAGTTGTTACTTGCCTGAGATCGCAGGGAGAGTCGAGTTCGAGAAGAGGAGAATGATTTCTGGTACTGGTGTGTATTGTCTGCGCGAACCCGACCATTTTCGAGTCGCATTCGTGTCCGCAGGATGCGCGAGCGCGCCCAAAAATTTTAACCGGGTTTATCATTTTTCTGCACCCATATCAAATAACCCATCTCATTATTATATCTACATATAAATAATTAGGTCCAAAGTTAGGAAAAAATGCATCTTTTTCCTATTTTTTCCAACACTTAAAACCCACTATCACCAAATTAGAGCAATACAAAATCTTTTCTAGATATATACTAGAGGCTTACACAAATCATTACACACTTAGAACAAACAACTTCAAGTATATGGAATAAATAAAGAGAGAAGAGTAAGAGGTATCACCAAATAAATTGATGTCTAAAAGGTCTATTGTCTTCACGAAACCATACACCAAGAATGGAAATCTTTCTTTCTCTGTTGCTTGTGAACAATCGCCACATTCAAAACTTTGTTGCTCTTCTTCTTAGTTAAAAAACTTGTATTGAAAAATAGGGTTTAGAACCCCTATTAATCTTCAATGACGGTAGCAAAGCAGAAAGCCAACAACCCTAAAAATGGGCATATAATGTGATTTGAGTTTGGGGTTTAGCTTCCGAGAGTAAACAAAATAGCTTCTAAGAATTAACAAAAAAATATATAATTTATTTTCTCTTTAATTTTCTACCCAAAATACCGAGCTAGACTGAACTCAAGCTCAAGCTCGAAGTCAAACGAGCTATTTACCGAGCGAGCGTCGAGCCCCGAGAGTAAACAAAATAGCTTCTAAGAGTTAAGAAAAAAATATATAATTTTTTTCTTTTTCTTTGAACTTAAAATAAGTGGAAATTAAACCAAACATAAAATGGGTTAATAATTTTAGGCTTACTCATAGGTCTACAAATAATCCAATAAATCTTCCCGTTTTTTGGTCTATGAGGAAGAGTTAATCATTTCGGCGATTGAGCACAAATCTTCAACTTCTCTCTTGCCAAAGCTTTACAGTGACAATAAATAAAAGTTCAGGACGATCAATATCAATGATTAGTTTGCTTTTAAGATAACTGGTTTTGCACATACTCAGATAAATGTTTGTTATCTAGAGTTAAGTTAAAGAAGAGACGAAATGAAACTATTATTCTTGTATAAAGATAGTAAACTTAAGAATAGAACATAAAATGTTGTATGCAAAGAAGTGTATGAATATCTATAAATTTAAACTATAATTTTTATGATTTCATTATTATATATAATATGTAAGGTCAATCATAATAACTAGTTAAATTTCAAAACTATATCGTTTTTATTGTACACTGGGTGTAATACACGGATTTCTAACCTAGTTATATTTATATGTATATATATTTTTCATTCTTAAAGGAATATTTGAACTATATGGGCCATGTTACATAAGAAAGCCGATATAGGAGGATCTACAACGTATATATGAGGTGCATGAAGATGTAATTTACCCCGCATGGTTGGCATCATAGATTGCATGCAATAGGAGTGGCATAACTGTCAAACCACTTTGTAAGGTCAACACACGGGGTGACCAGAAGGGACTGACGCTCATTCTTCAAGTCGTTGCTTCACATGACCTTTGGATTTGGCATTCTTACATTGGTGTAGCCGGTCCGACAATGACATATACGTTTTAGAACAGTCACCAATCATTGAGGATTTCATATTCGGGATGGTACCTGCGGCTTCATTTTATCTAATGAAAACTACCACCCACATGGGTATTTTTTGGGTGATGGTATATATCCGGAGTATTTGTTCATCACTTAGATGTTTAGAGACGCTATTGATGAAAAAACGCACTTTAAAAAGGTGCAAGAATCTTCCGAAATAACATCGAAAGGTGTTTTGATTTTCTTTAGAAAAAATAACATTTTGTGAGAACTCCTTGTCGTTTATGGAACAAGGATAAAATAAAAAGATGTTATGCGTGCTATTATCATCTTACATAATATGATTAGTGTGAACAAAAGCTACAAGATTTGTCCGGCTTATCTTTCGAAACACGAAACATATGGAGGAACCACCACAAGCAACTATGGATGATAGAATGAAAAATACTACGTTCACGCATAATAGAGATGCATATAATGCTCTGATCGTTGATTTGCTGGAACATGCATAATTGGTTCGTCCAGTTCGTGTTCAAGACGACGCCAAATGAGGAAGATGGAGATGGGGCTGAAGACGCATATTATTATTTATATATATATATTTTTTTGTTTAATGAAATATTGTAGGTTTTTATTTTTTAATGAAATTATGTTTATTTTATTTGTTATTTAAATTGAAAAATAATAATTGGGTAGTGAAGAGAGAGGGTTATTACTACCCAATTTGCGGTTATAAAACTCTTTGTTACGTAACTACTAATAATGCCCCTCATAAATTTTTAACTACACATAGCCTATATATCAGATAAACTTTTTCATATAAATAATACGTATTTATCTAAAAAGGGTTCTCGGAAGACATAATACTAGTTGGTGTGTGAGAGAAAAAAAAAGTATTTCAAATTGCACTTTTAGCAAGGTAGATAAGATATGATTGCGGGAAGAAAAAAAGGTCAAATATGATTATTGTTGCATTGAAGATTGTACTTTACGCTTCATTTATTGTGCATCCATAGATTTAGTAATATTCTCCAACATCTTCTGTTTAATAAGTCTTCTCATGATCTTGCCTGAGGGTGATTTAGGTATTTCGTCTACAAAATGAAGCACCCTAACCTTCTTGTAGTGTGCTACATTATCAGCTACATACTTCATTATATCTTCTTCGCTCTCTCTTGCATCTTTGCACATTACCACATTTGCCCCTGGTATTTCCCCTGCCTCTTTATCAGGCAATCTACATAAATCAATATTTTACAACTTTTTCAATAATTTGATTAAATGCAAATAATAATAATATAAGTCAAAGTGTAGTTAGCTCGAGATTGACTCAACCTTTAAAACCAAATTAGTTTAGTTCGACTTGAATTTTAAAAAGAGTCACCTTAGCTCGGCTCGAACTTTAAACGAGTCAGCTCGGCTCGACTCGAATGCATATAACTAGCTGAAAACTGAGCTAGAAGTCGAAAAGGAAAATAAAAATCAGAAATTGATCAAGTATTCAAGATTTTAATGTGGTTTGGACTTAAAATTGAATATAAGACTCATTAGTTGGGCAAAAATCTAACAAAAATTTGAACGTTGGGCCACCTTATTTCTATTTTAAGAGTTTACCACCCGTTAACATCAAATGTGTAGAACAAAGTAAACATATATTAGTGGTGGAAAAAAAATCGGCTGCCCAAATGGTTGAGGCAAAAAATCGATTAAAGGTGTAACTGGTTATGGCAGTAATGCATTTAGATTTTTTTTTTAGCGGGATCAAATAGTACGCTGGGTAAAAAAGGTTGGGTCAAAACAATTGTTACGTATTTATTTAATAAAATTATAAAACTATTAATACTTGTTTACCTAATAATATGAAGAATTTAACAACATCTTTTGATTAAGATTGATAAATTGCAGTAATATACTATGACTAAAAAAGGCATGATTTTAGGAGTGTTTTAAAATTAAGGTATAAATTGTAGATATACTTTTTCTAGGGAGCTAAGTGAAAATATAATTAGTAACTTTATGTCATAATCAGGAAAGAGTGTAGAAACATCATTTCAACTTTTTAACCATTATCTTCTCTAACTCTTCAAATATTTATGGCTTCGTTTCTAACATAAATCGACTCCATGGTAATATATCATTCCTTTTGATTTTTTCCTCTTTCCCTCTCTCGTTTTAGTGATAAGTAACACGGCCTTTAAAGATACTTTAAAAGGGAAGAAAGAAGCTAGAATTTCTTACTTCGATGGTGTATCTGAGGGGGCCTTGCCCCCCATTGAACTGTACATAGATCTGTCCCTAGGTTATGTTATAAACATGTTGAATAATTCCGACAAGGAGGGTACACGAGGTTTGGAATAATTATGATTTGTGTGAAGTATCGGATGGTAATGAAAATGCACAATGCAAAAAATGTGTTGCTATACTTAAAAGTTAAAACCGTTTTCACAAGCACATTGCATCAACATACCCACATGTATGTTGAATCGTTTTCCAAGGCGGTGAACAATGAGGTGCTTTTAATGTTCTTTAAGTTTAAAGTGTTGTTGACGTTTTTGTTATTCGTATTAATATTAAATTGTTGTTGACGTTTTGTTGTTCATATTAATATTAAAGTGTTGTTGAATTTTTGTTGTTCGTATTTATATTAAAGTGTTGTTGACGTTTTGTTGTTCGTATATTTTCACTAACAAGTGTTTTTTTAATAATGTTAGGGTCACGTAATTTCACCCTGGTGGAGCGTAGAGGAGGAAGAGTTGGTCGTTACTATGAACAAAGTTACGGAGGAAATGAGGGTTCATGATCTCAACGGACCAGAAAAGTGATGCTTACTGGGATCGAGTAAAGGAAATATTTTACGAGAATTGCTTAAATGCAATAATATATGACGAGGAGATGGGATTTGACGATCACAATTTAACAACACGTACATTGGATGAGCTAAAGGGAAAATGCTGGAGACTAAGACCGGTTCTTGTGATGTTTCAAGTAATATACCACCGACGGATGCTATAATTTGACGAATGTAATTCATTAATAATTTTACGAATGTATTTAGTTGGGTTTCACCTATTTTTTTTTGTTGGCCAATGTATTTAGTTGAGTTTCACCTAATTTTTATGTTGACGAATGTACTTAGTTGGGTTTCACTTGATTTTTTATGTTTTTTTAGAAGTTTAGGGTTGTTTTTTTTCTAAAAAATATTAGAAAAATACAAAGTTAAAACTAACTTGGAAACCGTTTTTTTAAACCGGTTTGGAATCGTCGGTTACCTAAAAATTTCCCAATAATCGATCCCAACCCTAACTGGTTCCTAGCCTAACTGGGTTTGACTAGTCAATATCCTAACTGAAACCGATTCCTAAACGTAACCGATTAGGAAAAAAAAAACGGTTTGTGCACCTCTAACATATATGCGGTTACAAACTCATTATTTTTATTATATACTATAAAAGATGGTGACCCGCCTGCGCTTTGTGGCGGACCACACATTACCCGTCAGTTTAAGTAAAAAATCGTTTTAACATGGTTAAAGTATAAAAAAGTCGTAGCCAAATTCGGAAACTCTAAAAGTATATTAAAAACTAAAGTAGGAAAGTTAAGCGGTATAAAACGTAAAAGTCTAAATTTTTTTGGTCAAAGTGTAAAAGTATAAAAATTATACTAAAAAGTTAAAGTAGAAAAGTCAAGAGGTATAAAATGTAAAGTCTAAAAGTTTCTTGGTCGAAGTATAAATATAAAAAAATTATGGCCAAATTTGAAAATATACTAAAAACGAAAATAGGAAAGTTAAGGGGTATAAAACGTAAAAGTCCAAAAGTTTCGTGGTCATAATATAAAACTATAAAAAGTATACCAACAACAAAAATAGAAAAGTTAAGGGATATAAAACGTCAAAGTTTAAAACTTTCACCGTAAACTATAAAGCTATACAAAAATATGGCCAAATTAGTAACCCTAAACTTTGTAGTCAAAGTTAAAAATCCTAAAGTTTGTGGCCAAAGTTAAAAATCCTAAACTTTGTGGCCAAAGTTAAAAACACTAAAATTTAGATGACCAAAGTTAAAATATTAAAAGTTTATGGTCAAAGTAAAAAAAAAACTTAAAATGTACTATTCCTTTAGAATCTAAAATGTAGTGGCTAAAGTTAAAATATAAAAAGTTTGTGGCCAAAGTAAAAAAAAAAACTTAAAGTATACTATTCCTTTAGAATCTAGATCTTATATATTATCAAGTGGAGATCTGTTCATTAGGACATGTGTCGGCCTTAGATGATTAGTACGTGGCAACACAAATATTTATTTATTTTTGCTTTTTATTCAAACGTAACAAATTTATAGGTTCAATACTTTAAACTTATGTCGTCTATTAACACATGAGTTGGTGATGTAATGTCGTGTACAATAATATTTAGGTCCTAAGTTCGATATATAAAGCATTTGTCTTCTAATTTAAACATCATTATGTATTCGTTTTGTATTTCCGTTTTATTACTTTACATTTTAGCAATGCACCATGTTATCCTCACGGTAACATGCAAATAACAAAATAATTATTAACAAAATATAATTATTAAAGTAAATTACACATTTAACACAATACTATATTATTGGGATAAACGCATTTTAATTTATAAGTTTTGCTTTATAAGTTTAGTTACCCCACAACTGCTGCATCTTCGACGGAAGGATGTCCTAAAAGTACTCCCTCTAATTCAGCTGGTGCAACCTTAACCATAGCAAACAAATCAAAACCATATTATTACTTAACTTAATCATTATAAGGTTCAAAGTTATATAGACGAGTGAAAATCTTACTTGAAATCCTTTGTACTTAATCAGTTCCTTCATACGATCCACGATGAACATATCACCTTCATCATCAATGTACCCAATGTCACCGGTGTGAAGCCACCCTCGTTCATCGATTGTTTGAGTCGTTTCGGCTTCGTTCTTATAGTATCCTGATTCAATCATCACAAGAAAAAGATAAATAAAAAGACAATGTTATGTTTTTTTGTTAAATATGATACAATGGTCATTTAAGTCCTACCTTTCATCACACATTGGCTTCGAACACATATTTCGCCAGGGGTGTTTGACGGTAGAGACCGACCTGTATCAGGATCGACGAATTTCACTTCTAGGTTTGGTAGTATGTAGCCAACCGATCGTTTTTTAGCCGTGTGATGGCCCTTTCTCGGGTCGCCATGGGTTAGCGTGATGCAACTATGTTCCGTCATCCCATAAGCCTGCAAATAATTAAACAATTACTCTCAAGCTATTATCACTAATCATGTAAATCTTGAGGTTTCAAAAAAGTAAAAAATGAGGAGTCAGAATTGTTTAAGCTCAAGCTTGAGCTTCGACGGTTTCAAACTCAATATATAAATCATGGACTCGACTTATAAGTAGTTTTACAAGCTTGAGCCCAACATGTTTATTATTTAATAGATGTATTATTAAAAATAGTTAGTATTAGTCAAATACATTTAAAAAATTATTTTCATATCTATTTATAATTTTAATTTTATATATTCCATACTTTCTAATTATTATGTAAATAAATATTTAATATGTTAAATAAAATTATTCAATTAATAGGCTCGTTAAGGCTTATAGTTATGAGCATGTTCGAGCTTGATAAGTGAAACTTTTCATCAGACTCATTTATTCGAGCTCGAGCTTGTTTGAACTTAACTTGATTCAAGCTTTTAAAAGGCTGATCTTAATAGTCCATGAGTAGCTCGGCTTAACTTGTTTTCACCGCTTAAATAAACAAAAAGTGTATTACATTATAATCCATCATGATTACTTTTTTATTACCTCTTGAACTTGAATTTGAGGGAATTTCCTTCGGAACTCCTCATAAATCTCCGGGGCAAGCGGCGCAGCGGCGGTCATGACGGACCTGAGTTGCAGTTTAGCCAGATCTTCCGCAATCGGATGTTTAACCATCCCCAAAAGTATCGGGGGCACAATCGGGGCAAAATGGACTTCATGCTCGATTAATGCTTTCAAAACTGATGACAAATCGTACCTCCCCATCACCACAACTTTCCCTTTGTTCCGAAGCGTAGAGCACAAGATTCCGGTGAGTCCGTAGATGTGAAAGTATGGAATTAGCCCTAGAATGGTGACTTTTCCGATGAATTCCGGGCTGACGCTGAAGAGAGTTGAGCAGAGGTTCGCGACGATGTTCCGGTGAGTTAGCATCACGCCTTTTGAAAGTCCGGTTGTTCCCGACGAGAATGGAAGGGCACAAAGGTCATTTTGGTTTACGACGGGTTCGATGCCGGTGGTGCTAGCACGCTCTGCTGCGTCAAGCAGTTCGCTCCAGAACATCGCCCCCGGTACTCGTTGTTCACCTACGATTATCACCGGGAGTCCTAATTCATTTGCCTGTGTAATGATAGTTGAGTGAACATAAGGTTTTTATTTAAAAATAAAAGATGATATGTAATATTATGATAAGAGAAAAAATAAATAAACTAAAACTGTCGGCATGGTCACAGAGTGTGATCACGCCCCTAGGGACGGTGTTCCCCCTTCGTTATTACCTCCACACGGCCATGTCATCCTTACGGATGACCTAAAGCACTAATCATAACATTTACACATGTATAAATGTTTGTGTAAGTTTTTGTTCTTGCAATCTAAACATTTTCATACATGTATTTTATTCATTTAAAGATTAAATAATTTTCGTTTCACCAATCTAACACGTAGCATGCTAACACGTTTATACATAATTTTCACGATTTTTACGAATACGATTGATTCTCAAATGAACTTATAGAAATAGAAACGAGGTTTGTGCTGCGTGAGCGGCAGTGCATTAAACATTAATCCTTGGAAAAAAATAACGGGCTTAAAAGTTTGTAAAATAAAAACAAAACTCTTATGTAAATCCATAAGCGTTAGAGTGTCATAATCCATGAAAAAAAAAAATGTCTCAAACTTTATAAAATTAACGGCAAAAGCTAACACATCCGTGTGTTGTGGCGTGGACGTTGGATCATAGAAAAAGTTGACATAAAATATGTTTACAACTTTAACGACTAGGATATAAGTGTTTAGATGACTTGTACATTATCACGCGCAACACAATTTTAAATAAAACTAAAATAAAGCTTGTCTAAAAATAACTACGTCACAATAATACTTCCGAATTTTATAAACATCATATTTTAAAGGTGTAAAAAAAAGTTATGAGTAGGACACTGTTATCGTATGGTAGGAAAAAGAAAAGTAAAAAAGAAGCATTTAAAAAAATTTAGTGTTTAAATGCCAACATTTAAATATCTAGCCTATTTAGTTGTAGCAGATATTATTCTATTTAAGTGCTGCATTACCAACGATCCATAACTCAATTGGTTAAAATAAGGTATCTAAAGACATTAAAAGTGAGAGGTCATGTGTTCAAATCCATCATGTGACAAAAAAAAAAATAAGGGTCCAGGTTGAGCCAGAGAGTTTTCCCACCTATGGTGAGTTTTCTCCTGATGAGAATTTAAGATAATTAGGTGGGTGGGTAATGTGCCCCGTCACTAATCCAAATTTATCGATAAAAAAAGTGTTGCATCGACATTAGGTTTTGAGAAATATATAAACTATGCATTAAACAAATTTCACGTTCTTAGAAACAACACCTTCATTGTTGACGTGACGTCACATCATTTAGTCACGTGACGGCATATGATGTTGTCACGTGACATGAACCAAATACTATATGTTTTTCGTTTTTATTCACTCGTAACAAATTAAACACATAATTTGATGGTCTAACAAGTCTATTCGTGTGAGTTTAGCAAAAAAGTTGATGATGTGATATACAAATATATATAATGATGCAACATAGATTTTCTTTATTTTCTATTTCCAATCTCAATTAACACAAAAATTGGTAGTATAAACACTTTATATCAACATAATTGTTCTGTGTGTGATCTCCATAGCAACCCACAACTTGCAATCTATTTAGGGTTAATAAAGAAACTCACTAAGTATTGTTATAGTTATATCAATAATAATAATGCACTTTAGAAAAACACCTAATTATATATTTTTAATCCTTATACATATTTTTATTGATAATATCCTTATGTGTTAATAATTTTTTTATCAAGAAAAGCAACTTAATATTATTAATATTATTAATATTATTAATATTATTTATAAAGACAAAAATAAATGAGATTTTATGTAAATTACGATTACCTTTTTATAAGTGTGCTCGTCAGTTATAATTAGTTTTGCTTCAGCTAAGTCAACTTGCTTTTTGATCTCAGACGAATGACTCGATGGATTTGCGCCTGAAAATACACCACCTGCCGCCATTATGCCCAAAGCTACAATTGCATACTCAATGACATTGGGGAGTACAACAACCACAACATGACCTGTTCTCAATCCAAGGGATCTCAACGCCTTAGAAAACCTTCTAACATCCCTATCGACTTCGCCATGAGTGTACGACCTTTTGGTGGTAGCATCCACGAATGCCACATGGGAGGAATACAATTCTGCATCCTTAAGCACAAACTCCGGCAGAGTGAGGTCATCTGGAATGGGAACAGAAGGATAACGGCTTCGAAAAATGATTTCTTCCTCGTCGTCTTTTTTCAAATCTTTTGTGGTATTTTCCATGATTGATATTTAAGAATACTATGAAGAAATATACACGGATAGTGGCATATATGTATAGGGAATGGGCAAGTTTTGATGGTACAATAGTCTCTAGAATAGAGTGTGTGTGCATAAGGTTCTAGGATGATGTTAGGAATAAGGTGGGATTGTCATGGTCATTTTCTTAGGTTGGAAATTGTTGAGTCATGTTTCTCATTTCATAGTTTTCTTAGGTTGAGATTGTTGGATAAACATAAATTCACTGGTCCATATTTGTGTATTGGCCCATGATTCAATATTCAAGTTTTGGCCCAATTACATTTGGTGTGAATGTCCATTTTCACATTTAATCGTCGGATTACCAAGTTCTTGAAGAGTGTGTTTACTGTTTAGCATGTCTTCTTGGGAATGTATGATATAAGTTCAGAAATTTTATACGACAACAAATTGGTTATATTTTCACTGTGAAATAATCGTGTTTAAGAATAAAGATTAAAGAGATATATAAATACCAATGATCCCTGGTTCAAGTGGTTGAGGTGAGATAGCAAAAATATATTAAAATTGTAGAGTAATTGGTTCAAGTCTCACGTTTGATACAAAAAAAATAGGGTTTCCAGGTTGGACAATGGGGTTTTCTTACCTACGATGAGTTTCCTTTTGATGGGAAATGAGATGATCGGGTGGTGTTTGTGACTCGTAAAAAAAATAAAAGAAAAAGTAAAAAAAAAATAACCTAAATGAATGAGGACTTCAAGAAAAGTTAGTAAAATGGAATAACCGAAACTGAGCTTGGTATCGAATGGAACTAAAATAACGTTTTTTTTTAACAACCAACACACACTCATTTGCACGACTCTTAAAGTAGACCGTCTAAATTACACTATTATCAAGGTTCAATATTAGATTCTATAAAAAAAAAAAATTACGTCTTACTATTAGGTTACAAACCAAAACACATTAAACTACAATGTAAATTATTAGAATAAATATAGAATATATACTATTTGTGGATATCCATTGTAAGTTAAATATATTGTTATTCATATTCAATCCTAACAAAAAATAAGATAGAGATGACTTGTATTATATATAAAGGTTATATATATTAAGGGAGATGATCATTTGAGAACCAATTTGATTTGAGAACTAAAAAGAACTAATTTGAGCCACAAGTTATTTACATGTATCCCCCCTCCCATGAATTGTAGTGGTCCCCCCCTGAAATTTGTGGTTGAGATTTAGTTCTCAAAAGTTCTCAAAGCAAAAAGTTCTCATTTGAACCTAACCTTATATGTTAATGAGAATTATCAATTTAACAATACATCTTCTATCATGGCATCATTAGCCTAAGATCCTTTCTCTAACCCTATCCCCCCCCCCCCCCCCCATCTTTCATAGATCTGATCATCTGATCAGCTACCACCATTCTAGTTTTCTCAATCAATAATCACGGAGAAACTACACCATGCCGTCAATGTCACCAACATCAAAAAACTTTATTCCAATAACCCTAGAATTTATGTAACATCCAATACAACTCGTGGGCTGAATTGTTTCAGATACACCGTCATGCTTTTGAAGTTACGGATTATTTAGAACCCACTATCGTTGCAACGGAGCTTATGCCCGCCACTATCGACAAACCGACCAATTCTTCTACTGTCACTCTCTAGTCAAGAATCGATGCAATAGTTATGTAAACGGCCAATACTGTTTAATTTGTAAGGTGTATGTTTTGAATTAACCTCATTTTCTCTTGCTACGAATTAATTTATGCATTTTGGATCCATCGTGGGCTAGCTCCGACCCATCAACTCATTGGACATTTGGACCCTATCAGGGCCGGCCCTAATCCTTGTCAAAGCGTTTCCTCGGACCTTGTCTAAGCCCTAAGGGGGCGTAATCTCCTTAGTCCTTAGTACCCCAACCGGCCCAACGGTTTAGGGTTTTTATGTATCAAAGCAAGCATAGTCTTGAACTCTAGATCAAATGTACACAATTTCATACATCATAACTCATATCTCTACTACCTTATAATGCATATTCTCTCCAAGTGGTTGAAAATTAAGATGTACAACTTATTTATGCATAAGTTACAAGTGAAAATTAAGAGGTACAATCTTTAAAGCTACATGTACAAGTGGGACTACAATTACGCACAGCAACAAGCAGCAACAAGCCGACGCAGCAGCAACAATTACGACAATTACCCTAAAAGGCTTACCCTTCTGCGTGAATCAGAAACCAACTTGCTGGCTGACGACTCTCCTCTCTACTTCCGGTAAGAACTCAGAATGCTTTCCCTCTTTGCTTTTTCGCAGTTCCCAATCCTTGCCAATCCTACCATGGTGGTGTAGATTGAACATAATCCGACGGTTCTTATCATTCTGAACCCTAATCCGACCTAATCCGACGGTTGTTTCAAGGGGTTTTCACACGGATTGGTCTTGGTTTGACACGGATTGGTCTTTTGGATGGAGCCTAGGTCGAATTTGTTTGTGTATAAAGCTACACGAGATGGAACTCAAACTCCACAACAATCACAAATCAATTTCAAAGATATTCCGGTAAGAGGATTTGAATATGATATTTTTCTAATTTTTCGGTTATTTATTTATTGGTTTTGACATCAATTTTTGGTTTGGGGTATGTTTTACAGGTTCATCGCAAGCATATCAAGCTGATTTGGGGTATGTTTGATTTGTATTCTCTGTTCTTTTATACTTCTTCAAGCATAAATGATTTTTTTTAATTTTAATCTATAATCTATGGTTAAACCAAACTTAACATTCTAACTCAAATCTGAGATACTCTGATGTTTGTTGTTTTGGTTAGCTAAATTTGAAAATACAAATAAGTAGTGCCTTATGGGTTGTTTCAAGGTAACGGGTCTGAATGGGTTGTTTCAAAACAAGGCTATTTTAGTTTGGGTCAAAATAGGTTTTTGATAAAAAAGAAAGAATGCAGATATGGGTAGATTGCATTTGTAAATTTCATACAATTGCTCACCTTTTCCTCTTTTTGGTACTTCATGTGAGAAAGTTATAATATGTTAGTTGCTCCTGTTATGAGTTTAGATATCTGATTCAAATAATTGTTTACACGTTAAGGTCTATCCAAAGTATCAAGGTGTATCCAAAGTGTTAAAGCTGAGGTTAAGGTCTATCCAAATTGTTAAAAGAGTTCTGTTACTATCAACTGAATATTAAAGTTGAATATTAAAAGAGTTCTGTTTTATCAACTGAATATCTAAAGTGTTGAAAGAGAGTAATCTTTAGATTTAAGTTCAAAATTTTGTTTGCTTGTCTGTATGAACAGATTTGAGTTTATACAACACCTTTGCTTATGAGTTTAGATGTATTATGATTAGATTTAATAAAAAACAGATTTGTGTTACGACTTATGATTATTGATTTCCATGCTAAGTAAAAGAATAAAATAAAAGAGTTCTGTTTTGAGTTCTGTTTTATCAACTGAATATTAAATTGTTTTATCCAAAGTGTTGAGATAAAGCAATCTTTAGATTTCAGTTCAGAATTTTTATGATCAAGTGAGACCCATGGTGGTATTAATCAAGTGATACCCATGGTGAGACTTCATTTGCTTAGGGACGTTATTGCATCAAGTGAGACCCATGGTGGTATTTATTATTTGACGTTTGGTTGTTTGTATGCATCATGAGAATGATCACCAAAGTCGATAACTACATAATAGTCCTAGAAATTTATCTTGAATCTTATAGAAGTAAGTGTGTGAAGTAAGTGTTTCTGATTGTTTATTATTTTTGGTATCTTATAGAAGTAAGTGTGTGAAGTTGCAAAAATGATTTTCGTTTGGACTTAGGAGAGCTTTGACTAATGAAGTTTTAGGAGAGCTTTGACTATATAATCTGCAAAATCTTTCTTAATAAGTTGCACTATATAATCTGCATAATATTTCCTTAATCAACATAATATTTCCAGCTCCAATATCAGTTGCACTATATAACCAGCTCCAATATCAGTTGCACTATATAACCATTGCATAATATTTCCTTAATCAGTTGCACCGTCTTTCATCTCTAGCTGCACTATACAATCTACATAGTATTTCCTTAATCAGTTTTTACAATTTCAATATCATAGTGTGAATGTTGTTATTTTCATTCAGGCTACACATAACTTGGTTAGTTAGGTTTGCACTAATTTAGTTACAAGGATGGATACACAAACTCTATGGTTTTACCTACACCCTTAGTGTGTGTCAAAGGAAAGATCCTCACCTCCACACTTGATCTACTGGACCAGTAGTTGCACATGCTTAAACCAACAATTTAGACAGGTGGTAGGCTCTCTAATTCACACAATGTTTGGTTCATTCGGACAACATTTGCAGGTTTGGTTCATTCGGACAACATTTGCAGCAAACTTGGAGTGAAACAGGGATTTGAAGGTTTGGTTCATTCGGACAACATTTTGATTTGAAGGTTTGTTTCTCTATTCTATTTCTTCTTTGGTATGCTGCATATATAGTTGTTTATAGAACACCAAATTTTAAAAGGGCTGAACCTCAAATTTTAAAAAAACGATAGTTTATAAGTATTGAAGCTCATGATGCATTCTTTAGTGATAGTTTATTGAAGCTCATGATGGAACTTCAGGAGATGAGTGTATGTCGTTTACTTTACTTTGTTAGTATAAAAAGCTGATAAAAAAATGTCACTCAAGAGAATACCATCACCCAAAAGAGACAGAGGACTATAACACAATAGTCATTAATGGTCTCATAGATTTGAGTCCTTGCTTTTGGTAGCGGTCATATTTTATCAGCCAGTTATATAGACAATCCTTTGCAGTTCTAGGTGTTTGTTTTATATTCAAGTAGCTTATTTGTAACAATCACAATTGACACCACACTTGTTAAGAAAATAAATAAGAGTTCAAACTCCCTAAAAAAAACTTGTACTTGCCAAACGTTGACATTTTGTCCAATTTTGACCCGAAGTGAAATTTAATTGAACTCAACTGTTAGTGGTCTAAGTTTATTTCCCCGGCTGGTCTAAGTTTATGAAAGGAGTTGAAAGAAAACTATTAGATATGTAAAATCATTTAGTGTACCCTTTGTTTAATATTATATAGTTGTGTAGCTTGTAGGGGCCCATTTTAAGTGCAAGCAGTGCCTGTGTCCACTAAAGATTTATGTGCTTTCTTGGATCTTTAGGGAAAAACATGTCTAGAAGAGTTTTTTTATTTCGTTTTGTTTATGTATTTTGGAGGTTGTATGGTTCATGAATGGATGTGTATTTTTGGAGTTTTTTAGGCCTTTTAAACACGTTAGAGTCTGCATCAGAGATGAAGTGGCCAAACAATGGATACATGAAACTAAACCAGCAGGTTGATGTTGGATCATCAGAGGTTTGATCTTTGGCCAGAATGAGTCTCATTATCATATTAAAATAATTAGAATTTGTTTTTATTTTTGGAATAAGGGTGTTAATGCAAAAGCCTTGAAAGGAGTAAGAGTTGCCCGGAGCAGTGTCATGATCGTTCAGTAAACGTCTTTATGGTTGGTAAGTTGCAGGCTAGACAATTCCAAAGGTCGTAATATTATATGTTGTATAGTCGATGCACCAAAATGATGTTTATGTAATGTAAAATTTAGTTCCTTTTAGATAATCGACTTTATGGTCCTTATATCAAAGTCTCCCTTATGTAGATTGTACATATGCTGTCCTCTAAGATCTGCTTTATGTAACTTTTAGTTTGGTTTATGCAGGTTGCAACAGTCAAAGGTGAAAAGTTGACTGCTTTATTTTTTCAAATCATGATTCATGGTTTTTGAAGACAAAATGGTTTGATTTTCAAGTTTGGTTTGTGTTTTGTTTAGTGACAAGTGGGTCGACCCGCGCGTTGCCGCGGAGCCGAACCATTTTAAAAAGCCGATTAGCCAGGTCATAGGAGCTGACCAAATGAGGCAAGAATAGCAATAAAAAGGCAATTGCACAAATCAATGTAAAAAAACAACGGTACGTAAGCAAATGCAAGCACGACGTATTGAAAGCTGTTTGGAAACATGTTGGGTAACATTACGCAAGCAAATAGATGTGCAATACCGAAGACACTAATGAAAACCCATAATCACCTAAACGTAGCAAAAGCTCTTATATAAATATAAATATTAAGCCAAAACAAAAACCCATAATCACCTAAACGTAGCAAAAGCTCTTATATAAATATAAATATTAAGCCAAAACAACCCATAGATCCATAGAAGCATAAGTTCTGTCTGTTAGGGTTACCATTTTCTTCAAAATTATTGTTAATATGCGTCTATACCTAAGTTTTACAAAAAAGGGCTTCCAATAGGCTATAGCTTACGCTGATATGCGGGTAATTATGGTTTCTTCTTCAACTACGTCTTCAGTTATGGCTGCCCTCCATGTTTCCAGTTGCTAGAGTGGTTCATGTACCTGTGTTTAAAAGGAAACAAAAAAAGTATAAAAAAAAACTTCAGTGATCTTTTAATTACAGAAATGTTGTAGTGACATTCCATTGTGAACTAATATAATGGAAGACAATGAGCCTACCACTTTAATATGCATTTTTGTTAGCAGATTTGTATGATGATGTTTGTGATGCAATTATCATTTTCCCTCATGAAAACTAAATGAATGACCTGAGGTCTTAGAAATTTAGCTAAATCGAAAAGGATAAAAAGTGGGTAAATATATTTAGTTTTTTACAACCCCCTAAATAATTTTGTAGAGCAAAGGCTATTTTATTACTATTTAGTGAGCGCATGAAAGTTAATCACCGTCTGAGTATTTTAAAACGATGCAGATACATGTATTGTCTGACTATTCTATGGTGCAGTTTACGTTGTAGTTGTTCGCACGCATAGCTATCAGTAAGCAAACGTTGTTCTATTAATGTACTTATGCATTACACAACGGTTTACCTGTAGTTTAGATGCTTGTGCTTGTGCTTGGCGCATGAGTATGTCAGGTTATCATCATAGATCCTGCAAGGGGCAGGCATGCATGTAACAAAGAACCATCCTCGTCCCTGGGTGGATTCACTTATCGTGGCTTCAACTGCGTAGACTTGTCGCTGCAGGCAATTTTTGGTAACAGTTCAAAGCAAGATTAACAGTCTGATTTATAATGCATTTCATACATTAACATTCACCATCAACTCTTCAAAAAGTAATTACCACTTAATGTCTTGTAAATGTAGCAGGAACCTAATTACAATCGCAAACTAAGTGTTAACCGGAAACGGAGGGATGACCTAACATATAGAGGCAATAAATGTTGTTACCTTTAGCGTTTCGTTGTCTTGTTGATAAAGATGGCCAACTGTAGTGATTTCCTTTTCTGAAATTGTGTTAATATCACAACCATGGCATGGGTTTTGGTCCCTGTACGACAACACTACATCTGCCTTAATAGCCATTTTGAGAAAAAAAAATATGTTGAGCAAACTCTAATTTCTTTCACATACTTAAGTCTCCAACACCAAGACCACTAATCAAATGAAAAGCCGAGGAAATCTAAAACACAACCATCCGAAAACATAGAGCACTTCCTTAACAACAATTAAAGTTGACTTAAATAAGAAAGTCATAGAGAGTAGCTTGATGCACCTGCAAACCTGAGAAGACCAAGTTGTAAGGCAAATGCAGGATGCAAGCAAATCATAAACAAATACCATCTGCAAACACAGAAAAAAATTACATAACAAAATAGTAATCATAAATCAAATATTCTATCAGTTTGATTGGACAGAAGTTAGTAAACTTAAAAGAAACTCTTAAACTTAGTAAATGTAAAACAACAAATAGTCATTTAGTATCTATTGCTTTCCATCTCAACTAATAGTATGTTGTATATTGGTTGTTAAAGGAATGTAGCAACTAATGGACTATAAGTAACCAAAACATCCAATGAATCTACAAACATCAAAGAAACAAAAAGAAATTAGCTCAAAGCTGTTACTAATAATAGAAAACAAAACAGAAAACCAACATCTTCTTTCAAGTTTTCCTAAACCAATAAGTAACCAATAAAAACTTAAAAAGAAGAAACAGACCATTAAGAAATCAGAAGAAAATCAAATCAACTCAAAGGAAAATCTTCAAGAACCACTGACACCTAACTCGATTGAAGAAAATGAAGCTCACCTGATTGTCGGTCTTGGAGCTTCTAACTAAAAGATCGTTTCAGTGAATAAATAAGCAATCAACATGTAATATAAATCTTCAACAATTTTAGTAAAGTCGGTAGCTACCTGAAACGCAGTGACGGTACCACTTGACCGTCCTTCTTTGATCAGCTACGTCGCCGGCTACTTTAGATCTGCTACTTCCCATTGATGCAGGGAACCCTCTAATTCGTTTAATCACTGAAATCGGATTTTAATACAAATCTAAAACATAAATCAGGGCCAGGTGAGCGTGACTGAAGAACAACTGCGAGCACAGAGGCACCGACGGTTCACAACACACCTCTTCGATAATCGATTACCTGCTACACTGTTTCAATTCAAAAATCCCTAAATCCACATAAATCAATACCTGCTAGAGAGATGAAGGAGAACCATGGTTCAGAAGCATTTTGTAGAGAGCTGCTTATCTGCATATGAAATTGAGAAAGAAAGATTTGGAAGAGAAAGATTTGATGGCATATGAGGAAAACAGTGAGGTCTCTTGCTCATTTTACACGCCAAGGTTCAGAGCCACACAGAGATAACCGAAAACGAAACAGAGAGGGGGAAGCTGAGCACCGTTGATTCTTTGAAGTCTCCAATGAAGATGAATCGGCGTCATGAAGAAGAAACCTGAAACCGAAAGATGATCGATTAGGGTTGTGTGTGTAGAGAGAGGCGCACAAAAGCCCTAATCGGTTGGTTCCCACCACACACAAAGTATTTATATGCTGATCAGTTGTACCTCTCAAACCCAACGACTTGTACATTATGCAATAGAATTTGTAAGTTATGCTTTTATGGTTGTAACTATAAGTTGTATTATGTATATAGGGTAAAGATCTATAGAAAACCAATAATTATCCAGAAAACCAAAAAACCAACCTTTTTTTCTCTATAACTTCTTCATATATTAATATTTTTTTAAAATAATTTCACCAAAAATTCTATAATTTTATTAGCTTTATTTATGGGAAAAAAAATTTAAAAAATAAAAAGTTTAGTGATTTTTTATTATTGCATCATGCAATAGTACCAATAGTATTGCATAATGCATTATAATTAAAACTACTTAAAAACAAGAGACTTAACTTAAATATGAATGTGGTTTATGCGAATAATGTAAAAAACAAAGAATTGACATTCATAAACCAATTTTATATTATTGTTGCATAGTGCAATATTAATTTCAAGCTAAAATTCGAATTTTATTTTATTTTAAAAAAAAACTCGAAAACGTTTTTAAAGTTTTTTTCTTTTTCCAATATTCTTAAAATCATGAAAGAAACATATAAAAAAAGTTTAAAAAAAAATAATTTTTTTCCTTGGTTTTTTGGTTTTTTATAAAATATTGGTTTTCTATAGAACCCAACCCTATGTATATATAGGGGAATGCCTACTGCGGTTTCTTGATTGCTGTTAATGTTTTACGTATTTCTATTATGGATCGTGTGTACTGGATAATAATCACACATTTTGTTGGTCATAATGAAATAAAAAATTTCATTGTCTTCACTATTTTCTATGTTACGCTAGATTGCCTTTTAAAACTAAAAAAATTATATATTGTTTAATAAACTATTTAAAACAATAATTGAAGTATTTAATCGAATTATTGATAGCTATTACTTGCTTTTCACTTTATTTAACAAATTTAACATTGTAAAAATTAATCTTTTTTAGTAACACCAGAAAATAAATGTAAGATAGTAAAAAGTAATCCTTTTAAGTAACAATAAAAATTATTAAAGAAACTATGACATATTAACATGCAAATATAAAGAAATTAAAAAACTATATAGTCGACTAATCTCGCACCCTATAAACCATTTTCTTCCCTAGATGCCATGATAGTCTTCGTTACACATATAATCTAAATCTTAAGTTTTCTCATCCTCTTTTGAGGTTGTAAGTGCCAAATCATCAAAGCTCGATTCTTTCCCAAATGTAGTTTTTAAAGGGTCGTAAATGATTCTCTCATGGCAGTTATTGCTTAAAAAAATCTCGTGCATGATCCCAATCGCTACGTGTCAATATATCACCAGATTGTTGATAAGCTTAGAAAAAAATAAGTATCGCGTTGGTTGATTGTTGTCGCTGCCGCATCGCGCGGGTTTAACCAATCACACAACCTGTGTGAATTTATAGTTATGACTAATGAGTAAAATATTATGAAAATGTTGTAATATTATAGTAGGGGAGAGAAGGATGGTGTCGAACAAGCAACAAGAAGCTCAACAGAACGAATATCACGTTATAATTTGTTGTTTCCGTCGAACACGCGAACAGAAGATAAATTACGCGTTATAAACTATCGTCTGCCGCAACGCGCGGGTACCCCACTAGTAAATGTATATATGTGTTAACTTCTCTTTTATTTTTTATTTTTATTGAACAACACTTCTCAATTTCTTATTTAGTATTAAGGTATTCACAATACCATTTCCTTACCTTTTTTCTTCTTAACTCAGCGCCGAATTACCACCCCACACTTTTAAGTTTACTATCTTTTCTATACTTTTTTAATCTTTCGCTTTATATTCTAATATTATTTTATTCACTCAAATTAATTAAAATACATATTTAATAAGCCAAACTAATTAATACTTCATAAATAAATAAGAGTCAGATTTGAAAAAAATAAAAACGATTACATTTATATAAAAAAATGTATTAGTAATTCATCAATAAAGAAAACGTTATATTAAAAGTTTAAAAAGTTTCATTCTAAAAAGTTGCGGGACTAAATTTGTAATTTTCATAAATATAAAATAACCCTAAAAGAATCTCATATTTCCCAACTTTTAGTCGAGCCATCATCATCTCACCTTCATCATCTTTATCAGCCATCTTCAGCAAGTCATCTATGGAGCACATCGAATGAGATTAATGATAAATGAATGGCTAAAACTGTCAAAAAGAAGAAATAAAGTGAGGGGAAGAAGGCGGTGTTCGGTGCCCGCAACTCACTTCATCGCACCACCACCGCACCTAATGTCGAAGGTTAGAAGGGACCGGGGGGGGGGGGGGGGGCTAGGTTTTTTCGTCCAGAAGCACCTATTTTTTGTGATTTTATGTAGAAAAATGTATATGTGTTGAGTATCGTCACATTGGATGTATTGAGTATCGCCCCCTCAATATAATTTTTATGTCCCGTCCCCTCGGGGTTTTCTTTCAAGCTTCGCCATTGACTGAACCCTCACCGTGGCCACGTCACTAGCACCGGAAGCATTGCAATAACCCTTAAGTAAATTCAACTTAACCAAAATGACATTGATAACACTATAATCACCAATAACTATCCGATCCGTAGTAAAGGAGCTAAAATTACCCGATCCATTTGATAAAAGCATAAATCTTAACACAAAATGACTAATATAGATGTTCTAAAATCAAAAGGTCTTTACTTTATCATTTTAGAAAATTTAAAATGTCACAAAAAGATATCTTTGATGGTAAAACATACCTCAAGCTAGGTTGATGGTATAAATATTTGCAAAGTGTTAATTTAGATGTTAAAAAAGAAAATTTGAAATTCAAAAGTTAAAGTGTACGTTCTGAAAGTACTTGAAAGTATCTCCTTAATTCGTAACAAAATTTCCAGATGCAATGATTAAATTTAATTTCTCTCTTTTAGATAAAAAGTAAAGTTTCTTATAATGTTTTAAAATAAACACAAAGTTTAACTTTTTTCTCTTATAAACCTCAATATAAATCAATATTCTCCCTATAAGTTTAGTTATTATTAAAAGTATTAATATTATTAATTATAAAAGTGTCAATTTCTAACCTGATACACCAATAATCAAGTATTTAGTTGAATTTCAACGAATTTGCATCATATTGAGTCATACCTTCTAACTGATTTAATAAAACATCATGTTGTTCTTGTAACTTTAAAGAGAGAACCATAGATGGCGGGTTAGAGTTAACCTATCAGCTCGTTTGTAATTATAATTGACACTATTTAATTTATAAGCTAAAATCTTTATATATGAGTTACCGAACCCGCTGACTTGTTTACAACGTTGCAATCCATCATCATATGTTTAATCGTCAAACCAGTTGATCCCTCTAAATAAACATATTACACGGATCGTGTGCATGTTATGTTGAGGAAAAATGTTAGAATAAAGTTTGGGTGTTAAATGTGTAATCCAAATATTCACAGGGACTGAAATGGTAATTTCTTGTTACCGGGTTATAAAGGAAATAAGGCTAAAAGAAGTTCGGGTTGTAAATGACAAGAGGAAGAAAGATAGAGGGAGCTGAATGTAAATGTTTAAAAGTTTGTTAATGGTAGTTAGCGGCTATAAGTACTAGAGTTCGAGTTCCGGTTAGTTAGTTCTTCATTGTATTTCCTTTCTTTGTAATATCGATCCATTTCATTCAATAAAAATCACATTTCTTGATCAATTAGATCTCGATTTCACGTTCATGATTATCAATTTAGATGTTACATGTTTTAAACATATACAAGTTAAAAATTATGTCGTTAATTTAAGGTTTATCAATTTTAAATGATCTATTATGCAATAACCACATTTATCATGAAACATTTAGTAACAATATAATTTTATATAAAAGAAATTGTTTTGAAAAAGCGTAGAAAGGCAATTTGGGAGGAATACAGGAGACATGATGAAGCTCAAGTGCCAAGCAATGATGCATATCCAAGATGAAACGTCAAGTTGAGAGAAATATTCAAAAGTAATTCACTTTTTTATCAGAAAATGTTTTTAAATACAATATTTGATTCTAGTTAAATTAAAATAAAAAATGATTCTAGTCGCTGTCAATTTCTTTTAAATATATATTTTTTATTGTTTTATTTAAGAAAATTAATATGAATTACTTTGGTTAAAGTACGTGAGAATATTGTGAATTTCAGAAACTAAAGGAAAATGAGTCTGACTCCTCACGTAAAAGAGAGATTATGTTGTGCAATCGATTCCATTCAGCATAATGATGGTCATTATGACTCATGATTACCATTTTACCCACCCCATAATCTTCAATTATTACCTCAAATCCCAACTTCTCTTTGATATCATAACTTAGCCCCCACAACACACCGTGGGTAATCATTAAAACGCTACGGTGAAACTTCATCCTGATGGTTTCCCAATCAAGAAGTTATGGTTTAGAATCCTGTACATCCTATAAAGTGTAGGTATGGTGATTTTAATCGTTAAGAAAAATGTTTTTTTCACCTTTCAACAACAAAGATAACGGACCGTCTTATCTTACATGCCGTTCATTAAGCTGTATAAAGAATGCAAATAGATGGGATGACTCGTAACCTTAAGGTCACGAGTTCGAGTCTTATCCTAGTTGGTTATGGAATGACTCGTAACCTTAAGATCACGAGTTCGAGTCTTTGAGCTAACAGGTTTTCCACCCGGCCGCTTGCGGATGTGATTTTCCTTATAACTGGTTGACTGATGGGCTTGGGCATCGAAGACGGTCTTTTTTCCATTAGGCTTCTCGGTTCAAGTTCAAGTCTTGTTTAGTTGGCCGTTTGAAAGAGAAAAAAAACTTAAAGATTTACTCTTACACCTTAAAAGAGTACATAACTACATATAATTCAAAGGAGATAGAATTTAAACCCTTTCATCTTTTGAGGATTAGGAAAATATGTATACAATAGAAAGCTACTTTTGGACAATTGTTTGTTCCATTCAATCATTCAAAATGTGGTCAATAGGTCACGGGTCTCTTTCACTTGACATTTGGTCATAGTTGTGGTCGTGTGGGTCTCCCTTGTTCGTTGATTTTTGCATCAAGCTATTAGATGATTAAAGTTAAATAGCTTAAATCACCTTTTCTCTACTTGAATATGTAAAATTTTGAATCGAATTATTAACACTTGTGTATTTTTCTATGTTAGACTTAGAGGCTGTTTGTTTTTTCAGACAAAAATTGTCTGCAGTCTGATTTCATCTTATTTTATGTCTGCAGCTGAAGATGTGGTCTGAAGGTCTGCAATCTGAATATATAAGACTGTTTGTTTTATAAACTTATACTGTCTGCAAAAATTAAAAATATATAACTGTTATACTTATCTGACTAGACAAAAGTCATTCAACATTCAAATTGCAATATATATATAATAATAAAACTCAAATACATTGTTTGCATTAATTCTTGTGCTATTTGATCTCGTAGTTGACTCATGAATTCATGATCGGTTAAACCCCCATGTCGTGATTCTT
The DNA here is from genome assembly GCA_039602395.1 of Deinandra increscens subsp. villosa. Taxonomy (NCBI): domain Eukaryota; kingdom Viridiplantae; phylum Streptophyta; class Magnoliopsida; order Asterales; family Asteraceae; genus Deinandra; species Deinandra increscens. The sequence goes on from JBCNJP010000018.1 coordinate 18,492,234, forward strand.
GTTCATCATTATCATCTTGTACATATTCATCTTCATCTTACAATCCAATCATCAACGATATGCAATAGCAAACTAAAAACCAAATCCTAAGACACCATGAAAGAAATTAACTTGACATTAGATCAAATACCACACAGAAGTGTATTATCTTTCAGTCACATAAAAGTGTATTATCTTTCCTATTTCAGAAACAACACCTTGAAAACAAATTGAAACAAACATAACTAAATTCCACAACATCGACACATAAATTCAAGCAATCATACACAAAATAAAACGAAGTTGAACATCGACATATAAATTCAAGAAACCAAACTTACAAAGAAAGATGTGCGAGACCAATTTTAGCGAGAAAACAAAAAAAAAAAGGCGCTTGCTCGGAGACGATGCAGAGAGCAGCAACGGTAAGAGCAGGTCCTGGCGAGACGAGCGGCGGTGAGAGCGGTCGCCGACGAGACAAGCGGCGGTGAGAGCGGGTCGCCGGCAAGACGAGCGGTGGTGGGAGCGGGTTGCCGGCGAGATGAGCGGCGGTGGGAGCAGGTCTCCGACGAGACGAACGGAAGTGAGAAAGCAGTCGTCGGCGAGACGAACGGGAGTGAGAAAGCAGTCACCGGTGAAACTTGGAAGGAGGGTGAAGGAAAGCTGCGTTTTTTTTCTTTCTTTTTAGGGTTATGTAAAAGGGCTTTTGTGAAGATGTTTTAAGTGGGTTTCTAAAGCTTCTTTTTTAAGAAGTTTTAAGTAAATATAAGATCTTCAATAAAGAAAAAAACAAACAGTCTTCAGAGGTTATGTCTGCGCGTCCGCAGATGTAACCTTCTCTGAAGATGTTTTAAGCAAAAACAAACATAACCTTAGATTTTTTCAGTGACAACTCATTCAACATATAAACTATTATTAATCATATTCCAGTCCACAACGTAACTCGAACCATCGATACATAGAAAAATAAACGCCCTTTCATAGACCAAGATATCATCTCGGCTACGTGCCCTTTTAGATGTAGATTATTAAATCTTAAGGGCCCATTTGGTTCATGCGATTTCACGGAATTTCAAGGGATTTGTAATTCAAATTTCATTTTATAATTTGTTTGGTTCGTCATCACCTATCAGTAACCACTTTTGCCCGAATCAGGTGACGGAGCATACTAATAGTATCAGGTCAAGCTCACGACAGATATATCAAGAATGCGACGCATGTGGGACCGAGTGTCACATGTGTCAGCCAATCAAGTTAAATTATATCCAAAACTACATGTGGCCCAAATAATTATTTTCGAAACGGTTAATTAATACCGCCCAATCACCCGAGTACCCTCAAATGGTTTAAAAGGACACCCATACTCGGGAGTGAAGAGAGCATAGTCATACACTCACGGGTGTTTGAGTGACCGAGACACACCAGTGAGCCTATTCTAAAAAAAAACCACATCCGTAAACAACCAATTTGAAACTTGTTTAACTCGAGGATCGAACTCGTAACCCGAATCCTCAATAATATTGTTAAAATTTTGTGGGCTGGAGAAAATCAAGTTTGGGGGAAAATGAAAATATAGCGTATTTGTGAAGACGTGGAAATTAGGGGGAAAAAAGTACTAACAAATTAAAATGCTAATCCCCTAACCCCTTTCATTTTCCTCCCCTCTTGTCCAGAGAAAAACAATATCAACAAATAGATATAGAAAGAAAGAAAGTTTGTTGGAGAGAGAGAGAGAGAAAGGGGGGTGGAGGTGGGGCACTGTGATGATGGCGGATGGATGATTATGATGATGAAGAAGAAGAAGGAGTTGATAATATGTGAATGTTGTTCTTTGTAGAATTCCTTGGCCATGTTGAGGCAACTCATCGGTCAAGTTCAGGAGATCTTAGACCTCTACGGCACTCATCTTCCTCCGCCGCTTCCCACCGTTCATCCGCCGTACCTCTTCCACCATCAGCCTCCGACGATACTTCATCAGCCGCCGCAACTGTTCGGCGACAGGTGACTCCTTTTGTGCCCTTGATTACTTACCTATTTAGATCGATTCTCATACTTCATTTGTGCGTGTAATTTGAGATGAATGCTTTGTTATTCGTCGTGTTTTTCGGTTTGAATTTGTTTGTTTTGTGGAAATTATTATTCCGTTCTTACTCAAATTGTTGATTTCAGTTTCATCTCGATCATTTCGATTGCAAATTGATGAAATCCGAACTCGTTGTTGATTGTAGGCATGTCTAAGTTTTATGAGCCCTTTTGTGATGAATTTTCTCTAATTTGATCAAAATTGTGAATTAGTAGTAATATGTGCTGTTATGATCCAGTTATGAGAATTTTCAAGTAATTTGGTTTCATTGTGATTTGTTTGGTATGATGGAATGGAAAGGAGTAAGTAATGGAATCAGAAAGGTAATTGAATCAACCATTTTCATTAGTATTTTTGGTTTATCTGCCTGAATAGAATGAACAAATCAGGTATGCTATTTGCTATACAATAATAAGCTTTTAAATGGAACACGATAAATGATCAAAATACATAGCTACTGCTGGGAAATCAGAAAGGTAATTGAATCATCCATTTTCATTAGGTTTTAGTTTCATTTGCTTTGTCCTGTTAATTTGGTTTTCTCTAAATATCACTGTGCTAGAGATTTACCTTTTTCAAAGTGGGTCAGTTTTATGCAATTTCAGTCATTAGACTACTTTGAATTGTAGTCTCTATCATTGGTTCCATTGCCTGGAATCAAAGAAGATGATACAGACCCGGAGTAACCCTGATGGTGGCAAACCAGACCAAATTGCTGTCCAATTAGCCACTATCACAGCCAAGCACGAATTCATGAGCTTAGCATTAGAGTTCGAATCACAGGTAAGCCATACCTGTTCGGAAGAAAACAGTCTATACCACCTCTACTAACAAAACCAACCCAACTCCATCATCCTCAAACCCGGCGATCACTGCTGTTACAACACAGAAACCATTAGAAACCCATTTTTCTGATGTAGAAAAACAGGACTGGTTCATTCGGGCAAAGTGTTTAGAAGTATAGCTTGGACACCGTTGTAACACTGGCACTTTCTTGCTTCTCGAGGCTGCTGTTGAGGAGGAAAATGGCCTGTAACAGGTGGTCATAGTACCATTGATGACCCGGCTAACATGGCCAGAATCGGCCTTCACACGCTTTTTGGTGAACCACACAAATCCATGATGCGATTTCATGCTACCATAGGCTCCTCGAAGGTGATGATGTTGATTGATAGTGGCTATACTCATAACTTTATAGTGGACTCTTGTGCATAACTTAAATCTGCCAACTCAGCTTGTAGCACCATTTGGCCTGCAAATGAAAAATGGTGCTATCATCATTGCAATCAAGTTTTTATGGATGTTTTAGTGCACCTAGCAGACCTCAGAATCAAGCAGGACTTTTACCCATTTTCATTGGGCGGAGCAGATGTTGTACTCAGCATAAAATGGTTGTCTTCCTTGAACATACTCCAAGCTAATTGGAACAAGATGTTCCTAATCTTCAACATCGATGGAAAAAACTACAAGCTGCAAGGAGCATCATCCATTCCTCCAAAATCATCCTCCTTGGAACAGCTCATAGCATCTACCGCAAGCAGCCCCAAAAACCTATTGATCACAGAAGGATGCGCTAAGAACCTGCAATTTCAGCCTGAAGTAACACACCACTGGGTTTTTAATCTAGGTCAGCAAGGCTTAACTCGACCCACTTCATCTCGACTTGAGAACAAGGCGATTCTCCGGGCGGTTACTGGTTAGTAGTGATACGAACCCAGATGGGTCTAGGGACGAAGTCAAATAATCCGAAAAAAACCCATCCATGACCCAAGACCAAGTCAGACCTGATTTTCAGCTTAGTGGGAAGTGGGGGAGGAAAGTTACGTGACTGCTGCTGGGAAATCTAGTTTAAGTAGTAGGATTTTAGTTTCATTTGCTTTGTCTTGTTAATTTGGTTTTCTCTAAATATCACTCAATTGGAGATTTACCCCTCTCGAAGTGGGTCAGTTTTTTTCAATTTCAATCATTCAAATACTATGAATTGTAGTCTCTATCAGAACGCATCCCTGTAGACTGCAGCAATGGTTTTTGTTGCTACCCCAAACGTCTATCTACCTCATTTCTGCAGTGAAAATTCAGACAATTCTTTAAGCTTAGGCAATGACAGTTCACAAGTAAGATAAATGCATACAGGATGATAAACATATAATGGAAGATCCAGTGGAAAAAACACCTAAAGTAAAGCATTAATTTAGGCATGTCCCTGTAAAGTGCAAAGTTGCAAAGATTCTTTAAATTATATGAAGTAATGCAATCCTTAGATAAGTAAAATGGCAGTAGCTTCAGTCTTTTGTTCTTGGACTTTTACCTTCTTCAACAAAATTTAGCTTGGTTTGCTGACAGAGAGCTAAATTTTCTTTATAATGGTATTATCCCAAAATATGTCTAATATGCGATCTAAATTTAGAGCAAAACCTGGTTGGGATTGATGATGATGACCAAAGATTGAATACCCGTTTGAGAAAAGAAAGATTAGCTAACAGCAGTCAATAATCACAGCACTATTCAACAGCAATTTAGTCAAGATTTCAATTAATTAGATCATTATGTTGAGACTTTTGTTGTATTAAAATAAATCCCAGGGATTAATATGGGTAGATGGTTGATGTTCTTTCTTCAGAGGGATGAAATGAAATAGAAACAGGTTCTTGAGAAATAAAAACACACATTTTGACGGAATGACATATTAAATTTCCTTTAGTAATCCCACATTCCTTTCCGTACTGTTGGAAGAACATCGTCTTTGGTCATAAATATCTCGAATTTGTGTGTATACTGATTCTGTCGTACTCATACTAAGGACAATGGTATATTCATGTGAAATAAGTTGATTATTTGATCCTTTAACTTGCTTTCATGATTACAACTTATGTTCCTGTGAGCTTTAGGCTCTTCTTTATTTCCTCTACAATAGCTTATATATGATAAATTTACAAAAGTGCTTTTGGGCCTCAGTTACTATTTCCTCATCAACAAAACCAACATTCAAAGTTAAATTTGTTTGGGGTTATCTCCAATCATCCCCAGTACCTCATTCTCTTAAGATTTGTAGTTGCTTAAAATATCTTAACATTCCTTATGTTTTTTATATCAAATCATTTCCCATTGTGTCCCTTCATGCACTCAAGATTTCTAGGTTTATAAGTTCCTTGATCCCCTAAACCCCAAACTCCCAAAGGTAGGTAACCGGAGAAAAATATGCTTTTATGCATAACTTTAAAGGGAGTGGCGCAGTCGTAAGTGCTTCAATCCCCTTAAAGTCAACTGCTGTTGCAAGCTGTGATTTACCTGTTCTCGTTGGTTAATAGAGTATTATTCCTCTGAGTCTTTCGGTTATGGATTCTCACGATTACCAAATATATCTGATGTGTTAACAGTTTTAACTTTCAAGAATCGGAAACAATGGTAGCTATCTGTTTTCTGCATGGAAGGATGTCTGATTATTGTATCTATTTATCTTGTGGTTGATGTTATGAAAAACCATTAAATCTGTATAAAGCAGTTGCAAGATTTTTAAACTATTAATGATAATATTTTTTTATTTGTAGATGGTGTCTTTTAAATCTTGAAGATAACCCATCAGAAGATGATTGCTATAATCTTGTAATGCGGGCTGGAAAGTTCAAAATGCTAGAACCTGGGAAATGCCCACCTCCAAAACGGGCCCGAAAGGACCAAACCCGAGAGAAATCACCTGAAGCCTCTAACCCAACCGAAACAATGGAATCAGAAATCTGGAAAGAATTCCCAGAAGACTTGTATGAAAACGTAATTGCTCGACTCCCGGTTGCCACCTTTTTCCGGTTCAGGTCAGTTTGCCAGAAATGGAACTCATTGTTGACTTCTAACAGCTTTTCAGTTGAATGTGATCAAGTCACTAGACCCCAACCATGGTTCTACACCCGAACCCATGAAAACGTCAACACAGGAGCCATGTATGACCCAGTTTCGAGAAAATGGCACCACCCAACCGCCCCCGCGGTACCCACAAAGATGATAATACTACCCGTAGCTTCTGCGGGTGGGCTCATCTGTTTCCTCGACATCGGTCATAGAAGCTTCTATGTGTGTAACCCGTTGACCCAATCTTTCCGTGAACTACAGGCTAGATCGGTCAAAGTCTGGTCAAGGGTGGTTGTTGGAATGACCGTGAATCGAAAATCAGGTAGCGGGGGCTACCAGATCATGTGGGTCAGGTCTGACGGGGAGTATGAAGTTTACGATTCTAAAACCAACACATGGACACGCCCGGGTGGCATGCCCGAGTGTATCAAACTGCCACTGTCATTAAACTTCAGGTCACAGTCTGTGACCGTAGACCGGTGCATATACTTCCTGAGGTCAGATCCCGACGGGATCGTATCGTATGACATGGAAACGGGAACCTGGAAGCAGTTTACGGTCCCGGCCCCGGTCCATGTAACCGATCACACCCTGGCGGAGTGCGGCGGCAGGATTATGCTGGTGGGGCTGGTGAGTAAGAATGCGGCGACTTGTGTGTGCATATGGGAGCTTCAGAAGATGAGTCTGTTGTGGAAGGAGGTTGACAGAATGCCAAATGAATCGTGCTTAGAGTTTTATGGGAAGCACATAAAAATGTCGTGTTTGGGTAACAGAGGGTTGCTGATGTTATCGCTCCGGTCTAAAATGATGAACCGGTTGGTCACTTATGATGTTTCGACGAAAGAATGGTTTGATGTTCCGAACTGTGTGTTTCCACACAGTCGAAAACGACAATGGATTGCCTGTGGGACGGCGTTTCATCCATGTCTCACCGCGAAGGCCTAAGGCTGAACCTTTTGTTTGCCACGTAGGATTGTCGGAGATTAGGTGCTCTTGTTTAAATTTTGTATTTTAATAATGTTAAGTATGTTACATTAACAATCCTTTTAATCATGTTTTTCCTAAATAAACCGACCCCCGCCCAAACATGAAACACACTGCCTAACATATGTGTATAATCATGCATATGAAATATTAAAAAAAAAACAGACTACAAGATAATGTTGTGTTTGAATTTTATTTTAAAAAATATATATCTGGACAATGGCTCCGGTAGTTGAAGTTGTGTTTGAAAAATCTATCATACTTTTTGTATCAAGCTCTTATAGTATTGTTTGACATTTCACACAAATTAAAGTTTTGAGTCTTTTGTGATTCTAAAGAAATGAGAATATTTTTTAGTGTTGTGACTAAACGAATACAATAAATACCAATTTACAACTATACAAGGGGTCGGAAACTTGAAATTGTCAAAACACTATTTTTTGTCTTCTAAACGTTAAGTCACTGTTTCGAAAAGGTCATAAAAGGCAAGGGGAATTGGGCCAATTATATCGGTAGAATCCGGGTATATAACCGGTTTCTTCTACAAAGACGGTCAATCAGATTAAACCAGTTGTTACAGATCCATACTCGGTTTTCTGTTCACCTCTGTCCTCTAGCTCACGGTTAAAACTTAAAAGTTTAATGTTCATGTCTCATGGGCCCAATCAGCTTGTACTAAGCAGGCCCATTTAACTGAAATTTATGGTTTCTAGACTTAAATGGCTAGCCCAAGAGAGCCCTATCCTCATGCGCATATTTATGGAATTTTATGCCCTTTTGGTATGAGACTAAAACGACTAGCCCAAGATTGAAAAACCAAGTATTCATCATTTTTGTAACACCCCCAAATAACCACTAACGGAGTTTATACCGTTAAGAGGTGCGAGCAAACAAGACCACAACCATTAGTCACAAATACTAAACGAATCAGAGTTAGTCCAAACACATGTCATAATTAAAGTCTCAAAATACGCAGCGGAAAAATATTATCTTAACACTAACCACGTGCTTTACAAATTCATTGTTTTAAATTCTCAAGTAAGTTTATCCAAAAGTAAAATGTCTGCATGTGCCATGCCAACCCGCTCCGGAATACTCCTCAGCGATCTGCAAAAGTGAAAACCATACAAGTGTCAACCTAACGGTTGGTGAGTTCACTGCGGGCTTGTCATGCAGTGGCCCGGTCTCATAATCATATTCGTGTCAACGTATACTTATGAAATATTTATTTGTGAAAAGCAATGCTTAGTGATGTCCATAGACATGGTATTGTGGTTTAGTGAAAGTAATGTCCGTAACATACGTTATCGGGTATGTACTAGTTTTGTATAATTAAAGTGCTCAACCGATATCGTGGGTAGCTAATCCGTTGTTCCATGCACTAAGGAAGTTTGTACCAAAGCTGACTATTATTGTAGTGGCATTGCCATCATCTATTTTGTTTTGCGGACCTACGTCATCGCGGCTTTGCCTCCCCCGTGTCCTCTCGGGATCACGGTCAGATAGGCTGATATTGTACCTCCGTGCACCTCCAGTGTCACGAGGCGGAGTTTGTCAAACTCCAGTAGATCTACCCAACATCCCCTCGCTTACAATTAATGGTACAATTAAGTTGAGGACTTTTTCAGTTATAAGGCAATCCTTAGAAATCATGTGATATCATGCGGTTTAGACTTTAACCTACACTAGCCATATTAAAATGGTTTACTTTGGGTTCTCATGAATCCCGAAAACATTTTCAGTTTTGTTTTATAAATAGTTGTTTACTTGTTTCACAAATGTCTCCCATAAAACACTTCAAGTTCATCAAGTGGGTGCCAAGCACTCCTAGGTTCTTAAGTTCATCAGAGAGGTGCATAGCACTCATAAGGTTGTCAGCATTGTTTTTCGTTAAGTTATTCAGTGTGACCCAAATGGGTTCACGGTAAATGGGTTAGTGACACTCACCTTTGGTTGCACTGCTACACTTGCTAAGAAATCCAAATATTGTTTGCTTATCGAAGACCTAAGAACACGTTTAGGTCTTAAGTATTAGTTTTGTGTCTAATCTTTAACTCGCGTCACTATGGCCCATAACATAGCACGTTGGAACTATGACACGACATATCGACACACGACACCGATGGTTGATCATACACAAGGGTTCACATAACTCAGAAATCAAATATGTTTCATTATTGCACAATCATATAAGTCATGGCATAACATTCAAGTAAGTTGCACAAGTTGAGTTTTGGTCTGGCATCAGTTTCGCTAACAGTTTCGCTATAGTTTCGCTATGCAGTTTCGCTGCACAGTTTCGCTGTGTGCACGGGCAGCACTTTCGCTAGGCAGTACCCGATGACACAGTTTCGCTTGCTAGTTTCGCTCGAAACCGTTGACACAGTTTCGCTAGCATAGCTTCGCTCGAAACTGGTTTGAACTTTCGTTCAGGTTGGTTCGCTCGATAGTTTCGTTCGAGCAGGTCTACTTAGTTTCGCGGGCGACACTGTAGTTTCGCTACACAGTATCGCTGGATGAATAGACAGTTTCGCTGTATAGTTTCGCCCAGAGAACACACAGTGTCGCTGGTCGCGAAAAACTCACAAATCAGCCTAAAAATCAATCTAACAGCTTTCATACTTCATGTGGTTCAATATTTAGCATGCATAATCATTTACCAACATTAAACAGTAAGTTTTAACACCTTAAACATGGGTTTTCACATTCAAATCACCAAGAACACATTTTAAACCTAAAATGACCTAACTAGCATGAATCTTCATTATGGTTTGATTTCAAACGTAAAGTTACAGACTTTATGATAGATCTAGCCTTCCTAAACATCATATCAGAAGATCAAGTGATTACATGAAGATCTAAGCATGCTTTTTAAGAAAACACATAGAAAATGCATAAAGAATGGTTTTGGGACTCACGATTTGCTCTAGGGTCCGAATGGATCCAAATGGATGATGTCTCGAGGCTGAGATCACGTCGGCTCGTGGTGTTTCTTGACTGACCAGAAATTCCAGGAGAGTGTGTGTGTGTTTTGTGTGGTTTATGCAAATGGAGAGTAATTAGGGTTTTATGGTCTTTATATCAGGAGCTAGTTTCGCTGGCAGTTTCGCTGGTCAAGCGAAACTGGCTCTGAACACATGCAAATCAACAGCTTAGCCGGCTACCGAGCGAATCTGTAGTTTCGCCCGGTAGTTTCGCTGGAAACCAAAAGTGGACAGTTTATCACAAAATCAAGGATTCACAATTTGTCATGCTATTAATAGTACTAAATCATGCGTTTAAATCACATTGCACGAAATGACAATAAACACATAAACACATAACACAAGTGGTCGGGTTCGGTGATCAACCAAAGGTCGTGGACGTATTCGGCCTAGTTAAGCATTAGTTACTAAGTTAACACTTATAACGTAACTAACGGAGATTGTCTAACGGAAGTTAACCTTGGAATTCTCGGATGTCACAATTTTCATGTCTTGTTCACTTTTATATCTCTTCTTTTCTCACATGCATTGTAGTGTTTCATCACACTACAAAATGTGTTACGCTTTGAATTACGTAAAATCTTAGAACCCGATGATATAGGTTAGGCGCAAAAGGTTGATTTGAACTCTAGTGGTGTCTGCTTAGAACCTATAATAAGAACACATTCTAATGGTCTCGACTCAAAATCCAACCGTTACTTCATTGAACGCGATCATATATGGGATCAGAACAAAAAAAAAAAATCTTACATCAATATGTTTCAACCGAGGGGGTGGAGATTTCATTCGAATTAACATAATCGATCGTTTATCGATAGGAACGAAGATTCAACTAGGAGTATAATATATAATATTTAAAAAACAATATATAGTTTAGAACTTAGAAGTCACGTAATCTTGTATGACTTGTTTATTTTTTCCCTATTTTTGTCCCCGTTTATAGCCCATGACCAATTATTTGAAAATGACAATTTTAAGGTTTTTGTCATCTTGTTAATGCTACAAGTAATCCCTCTTTATTTAAAGCAAGATGTACTTAGCTTGAAGATGGGCAGTTGCTTTCATGTTTGGCCCCACATATAAGTTTATAAGAAAATTAACATCACTAGTTACCCTTTTTCCACTATGGCCTTCATCATAAGGATTGACATATTGTCATCTTCTCATGTTTATTTTCGTCATTTCATATTTTATTTTATTATTTTTGTCGTGTATTATATCTTGTTTTAGATGACACGTTACTAAAAAGAAAGAAAGACAAGTTCAAAGTATATAATTCCAAAGGGGTGACATACCAATGTGATATGTTCATTTTAAAACGACACTTAGTGTCAATGCTCTAAAAACTAGAATTTAAGGGCTTTATAATGTAGGATATTAACGTGTGTATTAAATGTCTTTATGGTTTAGTTTTATATTGGAACTTTATATAAATTTAAAAGTACGGATTTTGAACCAAATCGGAAATGGAGCTAATCCGATAAACTGGATCAAACAGGATTATATTCAAATTCTTGACTGGATCTCGTGAATGGGATTGAAATGATCGGAAAGATGACCTACACACGTAACAATGCGTTAGGGCTAGTGTAGAGCAGGGAATGTTGCCCTACGATGACCCTCGAGCGTGAAAATCAGTGATTGAAGTTAATGGAGAAGGAAATATCTATAGATGAAGTTGTAAAGTGAGCAAAGAGATATACCTGTACAACTCTAAGTATATATACTTAGGGTCGCATGGACCTTCTAGAAAGAGTTATGGATTGAGAGTCCGGATCTGATGATGAGCACAGATCGTGCATATACGCGACACGTGTCATAACAAAATTCAGGCCATCTTTAATGTTTAAATGTGAAGGTACTCTAGACGATTTTCTAGTGACCATATGGAGATTGTTGCAAGTCTTGCGAGTCAAGAAAAACCGTGGAGGATTTATATGATTAAATCATATCTATTCTCTTCGATACGTTTAAATGGTAAATGATGTCTGAGTTTTTAATCATAAAAAGAACTATATCAACTTATTTGTATTTACTAAATGAAAGTACGTAATCATTGTATTAGAAACCAAACATAATAATATTCAACTAGTAATTTGTTTTGTGACGGATTAAACTCTATTTTAAATATCAAAACATATACGGCTCGATAGTAATCAAAAGACAAAAACCAAAACCTAACCTTTTAAAGTTTAGTCTATTAAATAATGTAATTTAAAAATATTTACTTGAATTATGAGTAAAGTTGGTAAACACCAGAAATTTCAAAAATTTACCTACCTAACTTCTAAAGAAAGATTAAAATATAAAGAAGATAAAGATTAAATAAAACATAAAAATGAAATTAAATTAAAAAAAAAAATTAAACAAAATTTAAAAATAAAAAAAAAAGAGGAAATGTTCAAATAGGCCACATCTATCAATTTACCAAAAACCCATTTTGGTTTATATTCCTTTCGGATAATATGTATATTAAAATGAAAATTTCAGAAAAAATTAATTAAATAAACAAAAGTTGCATCGGCTGCTTATACTTTAAGCCTCATAACATGTTCATAAAACAATATTTTGACTCTTACACACCGACTTTGGTGTATAAGTGTATTGTGTATATAACTATATGACATATTAAAATTCATGTTATCGTGTAAATTTAACACTCTGGTTTTACATCGAAATTAAGGGTTCAAGAACATATTTTCTAAAACACGTACGTGATGACACAAACTAAGACTAGTAACAATAAACAAAATTAACGTTAACAAAATAAAAACCTATAGGTAAATAAAAGCACAATGACAACAAAAAATTGCCTGAAACTAAAGAAAACTAAAATGAGAATCTTAACATCATTGTTTCATGTTAGAGTCGAACTCATTTCCAAAAAAAACAATAAAAAAATCTAAAATAAATTAAATAACAAAAAACAGAAAAAACAAAACTAAAAAAAATTAATTGGAAGAATGAAGACAGTTTACTATTCACAAGGAATTTAACTTTATATATAACGAGATGTTTACCACCCCGCGCGTTGCTGCGGGGTTGAATTTGAATATTAAACGAAAGTCAAAAAGTTAAGTGGTATAAAACGTAAAAATTTAAAAGTCTCGTGGTGAAAGTATAAAACTATAGAAGTATACTAAAAGCGAAATTAGAAAAGTTAAAAGTTTCGTGGCAAAAGTAGAAGATAAAAAAACTTAAAACAATAATAAAAACTTTAAAAGTTAGAGGGTTAAAAAGTTAAGGAGCATAAAACGTAAAAGTCTAAAAGTCCCGGGGTGAAAGTATAAAATTATAAAAATATACTAAGTTAAGGGGTATAAAAGTCTCGTGGTGAAAGTATAAAACTATAAAAGTATACTAAAAACGAAAGTAGAATAGTTAAAAGTTTCGTGGTTAAAGTAGAAGACAACAAAACTTAAAAAAAAAAAACTTTAAAAGTTAGAGGGTTAAAAAGTTAAGGGGTATAAAACGTATAAGTCTAAAAGTCTTGTAGTGAAAGTATAAAATATAAAAATATACTAAAAACGAAAGTGGAAAAGTTAAAAGTTTCGTGGGCAAAGTAAAAGACAACAAAACTTAAAACAAAAAAATAACCTTAAAAGTTAAAAAGTACAAAACGTAAGAGTATGAAACATATGTGACTAAACTATAAAAACTAAAAGTTTACTATTTCGTTTAAAAAATGTTTAAAAGTTTAAGGGGTAGAAACTGTCAAAATCTTAAAGTTTTATGACCAAACTATAAAAAACGAAAAACCTACTATTCATCAACCAAAACCAAATTTGGTTGTTATATATAATAATAATTTAAGAAAGCTTAAAATGAGGATTTTAGTAGTTTTGGTTTTTTAGAAAGAATTTTTTTATATATCATCAAATATATATATATATATATATATATATATATATATATATATATATATATATATAGTTAGGTTCAAATGAGAACTTTTTGTTTTGAAAACATTTGAGAACTAACTCTCAACCACAAATTTCAGGGGGGGACCACTACAATTCATAGGAGGGGGGATACATGTAAATAAACTTGTGGCTCAAATTAGTTCTTTTTATTTCTTAAATCAAATTGGTTCTCAAATGATCCTCTCTCTCTCTCTCTCTATATATATATATATATATATATATATATATATATATGTATATATATATAGGGTTAGGTTCAAATGAGAACTTTTTTCTTTGAGAACTTTTGAGAACCATTCTGAGCCACTAGTTTTCAGGGGGGGGAAGCATTCAAATTCATGGGGGGGATTTCCTTATATATAACTTGTGGCTAGAATGGTTCTCAAAAGTTCTCAAACCCAATTGGTTTTCAAATGATCATCTCCCTATATATATATATATATATATATATATATATATATATATATATATATTATTTTTAGAAAGTCATTCTAATTGTTAAGATACCTTACAATAAATAAAAGTTTGGAATTTCAAATACTACAATACACATATGTAGTGTATTTATCTTATAAAAACTAGAAATTTATGTTAAAAAAATATATATTATTCCGTTAATGATATTAATTATATAAAATTAGTTAAAAACATGCTCAGATCTATAACAAAAAGATCATCACAACTATTGAAAAAGAGCTATGAACGTCACCACGGCTGCAATAAATCACCTCGCTGGCGGCGACAAGCATTACAACAACCAAATAACACAATGTAACACAAATCCGAGCAACCAAAATAAAAATAACTTGAGAACATGCTCATATCTATAAGAAAATATATCAAAACCATTGTAAAGGAGCTCTGATCATCACCACGATTGTGATAGATCGCCTCGCTGGCGGCCACAACCATTACATCATCCAACGAAGAACATGCTTAGATCTATAAGAAAAGACATCACAACCATTGTAAAGGAGCTCAGATCGTCAACACGGATGCAATAGATTGCCTAGCAACCAAAGAACACAACCTTAATTAACCGACAAAAATATAAATCAGTTGAGAACAAGCTCAGATCTATAAAAAAAACCCATCACAGACATTCTAAAAAGATCTCAGATAATCACCATGGCTGCGATAGATCTCCTCACCGATGGCCACAACCATCACCATCACCGCATCCGTAAATAGTGAGCAACCACCATTAGATCGCAAAAAAAACATATAAAGTGATGTTGGCGAGCATAGTAATCGGCAAATAACGTCACCACCAGGAAAACCCAAACACCAAAAAGGTGGTTGGAGATAAAAAAAAAAAAAATGAGAGACAGAGAGAGAGAGAGAGTTGTTTGGGGCTTAATCGAAGGAGAGACAAAAGCACACTAATGGATGAGAAATATCAACAAAATAAGTATAAGAGAGATAAAAGCATATTAATGGATGAACAATATCAACAAAATAAGTACTTATAATTAAAAAGTGAAAAGAAAGACTCATCCAAATTATGCTTCAATGTTATACACTAATTGTATTGAAAAATTATACTCCATTGTTAAAAGTTTGACAAATTAATTTAATTTATATAATGAATATTTTACCTTTATTTTTATTTAAATTTTAAAATTTCATATTTATCTATTTCTTGACTAGTTTTTTTTCCTTTTTTTATATTTATTTTTCCCGATTTTTTACTAACTTTTATTTATGTTATTTTTTTTTTACTTTCCCTTTGTTGTTTTGCTTTTTTTAGACTTACACTATGTTCCCAAGTTCACTTAAGGGGAGAAAGGAAAGGAAATAGAAGGAAAGGAAAAGAAAAGAAGGGAAAAGAAAAGAAAAGAAAAGAATGGATTCCTTTCCTTCCATTTCCTTCCAAATCGGAAGGAAAGTAAAACTTAAAAAAATGGCCTATTTTTCTCTCCCTTTCCCTCCCTTTCTCTTCTTAAATGAAACTCGGGAACACAAAGTTTTTATTTTCCTTTCCTTTCCTTCCTTAAATGAAACTCAGGAACACAAAAGTTTTTATATTTCCTTTCTTTTCCTTTCCTTTCTCCCCTTAAATGAACTCAGAAACATAGTGTTAGGGTAAGAGTAATAATCTTTCCACTCTCTCATTTCCCCACTTCATTTTTTGTGCCACCTCATCATTCCCCACCCTTCCTATTTTGTTGATTATGGTTTCCCCACTCTCCCACTCTACCAAACACCCTATTATACCCTTCCCGATCCCCACTCCCTCTCTTTGAAAAATCGGTGCCACCACCCCAAAAAGCTCATCCCGATCCCGAATTCTCCCAATTCTGAACACCGGATCACGGTGTTCCCGTGATCCCGAATCCACCGAAACACCTTCCCGATTGGATCGGGAAGGGTATAACAAATACCCTTAGAGATTCTCTTAGTTTAACCTATTGTTCTCCAACCTCCGTTACATAATTAGAACATTTGCTCATTACGGTATTGGAAAATCCTGTGAAAAGGTTGTTGTAAAAAACAAATGCCTCAAAACATATTTATTCATACCTTTTTGTGATTGTTACTCTAATACTATAATAACATGGAGTAGATTCATAAAAAAGAGTAAGAAAACACAAATAGAAACGTAAAGAAAATACACCATATTATTTTATTAACCTAAAAACCAAATAAAAATCAAAACACAAAAACAAAGTAAGAACATAAATAAAAGTTAGATTCAAAAAGTACAAAAAGAAAGAAAGAAAGAAATTAAACCAAAATGTAATATAAAGGAAAAAGAGGTGGTTAAAAAAATGTTACATATGAAACTTTAAGTTTTTTAACAAAAATAAGGATAAAATAATCATTTACTAGATTATTTTCAATAAGGTAAATTAAAATGAGTAATACATGTAATGTTTTTGGATTAATGATACATGTAATTAAGAAAGTTTATAAAAATATATATGAAGTTGATTATAATTTTAAATATAACAATTATGTAAGCTTAATTATGTTACAAAATTATATGATAATAATGAGTTTGATTCCTCAAATAGTACAATATTATTTAAAGGAACACTCACCTTTAATCTTTTAACCTTCAATCACCAACTCCGGATATTTAATATTAAAGTATTAACAAGTTAGGCGGGATAGGTTGATTTCAACCAAAATGCAAAGACACACAACATACATAAAAAATAAAAATTTACCACGTGAATATTACTTGCCATAATAGGTGCTTTAATTTGGTTCATGGACCCCCACCATGATTATTGTAAATGTTTGTTGCCAAATAGTGTATTATCTTTATTAATTATTTACTCCTTTAATCGTGACTTTGGATTCATGTACATTATATTCTTGAAATAGGTTGCTTATATTTGTATTTGGCTTCTAAGAATCAATGATTTTCAGCATTTAATTGTTTATATATGTCTTCTACTTTTTTTTTTAAACGGCGGAAATTATTACCAACGGGGAAACCGGCAAAGCAAGGCGCTCGACCGGCCCCAATCAAACAACGGTTACATTAGAAATTAAAGTAACACCACTCATCCCAATCCATCCTCCACCCTTTCGCTCTACAATTAACCCAAAAAAAACTAAGAGATTTAATCTCAACAATCATTTTTTGCACGTTGGGTCTCTTGTCGTTGAAAGCCGCGTCATTTCTCGTTTTCCAAATAACCCAAGCCGTAGTTCTTCGAACCAAGTCTTCTAAGCTTCTTTTAGTCTTTGAGTTAGAGTTCTCCCCAGGATCCAAGTAGATATCATTAACATCGAAGAAGATAGCCGAGAAACCACACCATTGACCAACGATGGTCCAAATCAAGGAAGCCCAAGTGCAACCTGTAACATCCCGATTTCTAAATAGCTTCTATCCGTTAAACTTGCGTCAAGTGCGATAAAGATATATAAATATATAAATTTATATATATCTTTTATTTGTTTCAGTTAGTAGTAGAAAACCTAACTTTTTGTGTGGTTAAGTATTAAATATGAGTATACGATAATTCGGGTTGACATCCCGGTTTTTGTTACGATTGATTCCCATTAGTCTTGTTAAATGGGATATAGAACTAGTGGTGCATCCAATTATATGTGCCTATTTATTATTTATATGAAAGCTAGAGGATGATAATGTAAATAAGAAATTTTAGGTTTTAAATAACCTAAATATGAAAGTGGAGGGGTTAAGGTTGTAATTAGGGAGAACTTAATTAATCAAACAAGAAAAAGAAAAAAAAAAGATCTGGGGATGATGCGTAGAACACCCAGACGTCGACCCCCTCCATCCTCTTGAACCCTAATCGAAAATTCCATCAAATTGGAGTCAAGGATTGCGATTTTGGGCTTGTAATCAAGAGTACATGCGAATTGATCATCATCTAGCTAGTGGAGCTTGCCATGTAAGTAATCCTTGAGATTCTTGTATGTATATGTTCGAAATTATAGCCTTAAATTGATGAATTGGGCTGCAATTTAGTGTCTATCAAGTTATATGATGATTATGTTATGCCATATATACAAGAATACTTGAAATATTGACCAAAACACCAAGTTTTTGTATGGTGAACCCCAAGTGACGAAAATTAGGTGCTTGGGGGTTTAGATTCGGGCTTTTAATGCCAACTATTGGATTGTTAGGTATTGTGATTTCATTTTTAGCTAAATTGATCCATGTGAAGTGTGAAACTATGTTAATGCATTGTATGCAATAGTTGGAAAAAGAACATATAACCAATTGGGTAAGTTATGTTGATTATGTTTTAAGCACGCCAAGTGCTCGATGAAATTCCTAACCTAGATGACATGTTGGAATTCATGACTAAATGTAGGAATGCTACACTACTAAGAATCATGAAATAGAAATGTGCATCGAATGTGAAATCCATGCTTATAAAATGTGTTAAATGGACTTGTATGCAACCATAAAAATGATAAAAATCTTGTTGTGGGGCTGTTTTGTAAGGGTTGTATAAGATCACTCGTATTTCCGTTTGGGATGTATGATATACGGTCGAAAAGCTTGTTGTGAGTACTATGTTTTGTGTTTGAAAACTAGAAGCTGAATCTGATGTATAATGGGTCAAAATGACCCGTTAATATGGTCACTCAATTTTCCAGCATGCTGTTTGGTTAAAATTTAGCTGCTGTCCTGTTTTTAGAAAAATCGTATAAAATCACAGAAAAATCGTTAGAAGGTGTGCCATATACGCCTAGAAAGGTCGTTCAGTGTACTACCTTTCATCTTTGATCATGGAAGGCTAGAAAAATTCGTAGATGCGTCAAAAATGACCCATTACAGCAGCATAGCTGAAAAGTATACACAAAAATATTAACTTCTAAAATCAGTCAAGATTGAAGTTGTGATTATACTTGCTCTATACATGTATGAAAGTCGAATATACATATTATATGACCTATATGATATGTGATTAGTGCAATTATATGTGTTCGTATGTAAATTGTGGTTGGACTTTATAAGTCAAAGTGATGGTTTCAATTAGAACATAAAAATTATGATGAATATGCAAAATGGAAATGGTTAGTATCCAAATGACTAAAATAGTCATGGAAGGGAATACTAATGAGTTAAATGTTGACTATTGAAAAAGCTAGGTTTGAGCTTGGAATCAAATGGGTCAACCGGCTGAAGTGGTAAAGGACTTTGGGACGAATCGAGGTAAGTACTACTTACACCCTATAAGGTAGCTAATATGCTATGATATATGTTCTTACCATGATATGAATGGATTTTGTACCAATTAAGGTACCCACATAAGAGTAAGTAGAATACCAGAAAGTTAAATGGAAACCATGAATTTGTCAGGGTAAAGTGTGTGTTTAAATGTTGGATTGGAAAGCAAATACAACGGATCAAATGATTCTAAAGGAATCATACTAGTGAGTCAAAGAATAATACTTAACTAAATGGTTCATAGGAACCATGGTTATACGAATGTACAACATTAGTGATTAATGAACCGTGGGATTCATGCTAATGGGTCAATGGGTTGAAAAACACAAATGGTCCATAAAAACCACACTAGAATGCAAAAATGTTGCCTAGTGGTTATATAACTAGCTGAAGCCCATAATAATGGGTCAAAAAGATTAGATGGCTCTAAGGAGCCACAAATGTGAAATTCTTTATTGTTGGGTAACATTGTTTATGTTACAAGTATTAAATTATGGAAATGTAGATTGTGTAATCTCAATATAGTAAAACAAGCCATGAGCTACTCTAAAACAAGGGGTGATGAATGGTTAGGAACCATGAAGCCCAAAGCCATGAGGTTCTCCAATGATAAACTTGACCATGGAAAAGATTCGGATGAATCATAGAACGAATAAAAGTTACAATGGCGGAAATGGGCTTGTGGAGTCCATGCCATGTAACAAGAGAAAAGGAATCATGAAATGGTTATAGAACCATAGATTCCAAGACTTATATTTGGTCAAGTTAGGCATTGGGGTAAACCAAGGGCAAGGACCCGTCTTGACGGGTCAGACGGGTGCAATAACCTCAAAAATGGTTGAACAAATCTGTAGTGACTCCCTAAAAGTAAATTGGCGCATAAATAGGTAGTCACATAAGTTTAGGATCATAATCTTTAAAATTGAGTTACTTTCAATTGAAACGAGCACACGAATTGCATAGAATCCTTGCAGGGTTAAAATATGTAATTGACCATTGGAATGAGTTATCCTTCATGTATACTAATGGGTTATGGAAGGTTAAACTTACATTTGGGTCGTATACTTAGTTAAGGGCAATGGGTGTCCTAACGGGTCAAACGGGTTGGATGAACCCGTAAATGCATAGTATGAATTCGATTCGAATAAGGTATGTTTATATAATTAAAAACCTGTTTAACAAGTGTTTTGTGATGATTGAAGGACTTGAAAAAGGCTGGAAAACCAGTTGGTGAAACCTGGTAGGAAGCCAAGTGAAGAAGCCAAATTTGGCTAAGTATGAAACTGGCCGAAATTGGCCAGAATCCCTGGAAATTGGGCTCCAAGCGTATCGCTTGGAGCAGTTGATGTTAAAGGCGATACGCCTAGAACTCCAAGCGTATCGCTTGGAGGTAAATATGACCCAGGCGATACGCCTGGAACACTGTTTCGATTTTTACTTGTTATCCTTCATTGTTAATGGTATTTATACATTTTATGCAATAGAAACTCACTATTGAAAGTGAGTATGTTGCAGGTGAGGCGGAAGCTTAATGGATGCTCGTCAAGCGGATGTAGAACTGATCACTTGAAGACCGAAGATTCCGTTGCATATTTTGATTAAAATGATCCATGTAAAGGTTTGTTAAACAAACTTAAGGTGCCAAACTCATTATATGGTATATATGTAAAGGTCTATCATGACTTTATGTGAAAAATTTTCTGGGACCACATTTTTATAAAGTAACAACTTAAGTTTGGCATCAAATTGTATACGGGTGTTACACAACCGGAGAAAAGGTGCATTTCATCCTCATCGACATCCCCACAGAGATTACATCTAGGAGAGACCGAGTTCATACCTCTTTTAATTAGACCCGTGTTGGTGGCCAGACGCTTGATTATTAACCTCCAAAAAAAGATGTTGATTCCAGGGGGGGCTAATTTATTCCACCGGACTGTTATCTCTTGATTTTCCCACCGCTTAGAACTCAATATATTCCGCACACTTTTCGTGGAGAACACCCCTGTATTATCTCCTTTCCAAGCCCAAACGTCGTTCTCTTTAACCATAAACGCGTCCAATCGAACCTCTCCTTTAAGGCACTTCTCTTCTATTTTTCCAATGTTACCCCATACTCCCGCAGCCCCTTTTAGTCTAGGAACCAGACCAGTCGATAAACCTCTTCCGTGCAAGCCATCGATCACACGTCTCCAAAGAGCATCGGGCTCCTTTAGATATCTCCATAACCACTTTGAAATCAGCCCCATATTCATATCTTCAAGAGGCACCACACCTAGCCCGCCTTTATCAATGGGCCTAAAGATAACATCACGACTCACCCAATGTATTTTACGATTCCTATCCGCTCCACCCCATAAAAAACTGAAACGGATTGTCTCTAACCTTTGTATAACTTTCTTGGGGGCCACAAATAAAGAAAAGTAATACAACGGAATACTATCAGAACCGATTTCATTAGTACCAACCTTCCGGAGAACGAAAGACGCTTAGCCTTCCAAGGTGTTAATCTAGCTTCAACCGAGTCCAAGACAACTCTCCAATTGGCCACTCTATTCATGTTGCATCCCACCGACACACCTAAATGTTTTAGCGGGAGGACAGCACCTTTGCATTTCAGCTCTCTAGCCAGTCTATCAACCTCCGCCTGATCACAACCAACCCCATATAAACCACACTTAGAGATGTTAACTTTCAAACCTGAGGCAAGGAAGAAAGCCCTTAACAAACGACCAAGGTTTATAGCATTTCTCGTTGACCAGGACCCCAAGACCAAAGCGTCATCAGCAAACAAAATAGACGAAAGAACAGGGCCACCATTAGCGACTTCGAATCCTTCCAATATTCCCCTTTCCAACGCCTTTTTAACCATCCAAGAGAAGGCTTCCATGACGATGATAAACAAGAAGGGCGACAACGGGTCGCCTTGCCTCAAACCTCTCGAGCATTGGAACTCCTTAGACGGAGAACCGTTAACAAGTACCGAAGCCCTAGTAGATTCCAGGCTCCCGTTAACCCAGCCCCGCCAGCGCTCCGAGAAACCCATCTGTTTCAATATAGAGTCCAAAAAGTCCCATTCAACCGAATCAAATGCCTTTTCGAAATCAATCTTGAACAACATCAGCTTCTTTTTCTTCCTGACACACCACGATAACACCTCGTTAACAATAAGGGGGCCATCCAAGATGTTTCTCTTTGCTACAAAGGCCATTTGATTTTCAGAAATAATCCCTCCAAGCACCATCTTCATTCTATTTGCCAAAACTTTGGAAATGACTTTAGCTATACACCCTACGAGACTGATTGGGCGGTAGTCGTTAAAAGAAACCGGGTCACGTTTCTTAGGGATGAGGTGAATAAACGAGGATCCCACTCCTCTACCAATCTTCCCCCGGTGATAGAAATCTGTCATAACGTCGAAGAAATCCCCTTTGAAGATATCCCAGAATTTTTTTAAGAAGCCAAAGGTAAACCCATCCGGTCCTGGAGTTTTATCACTCCCACAAAGCCAAACGGCTTCCTTTATCTCCTCCATTTGAAACGGTCTGTCGAGAAGTGAACAGTCATTCTCGGTAATATTATGGATACCAACACAGTTCATAGCCGGAGAGACAGCCGGCCGCTTCTTGAATCTGGTGCTAAAGTGATTCCATGCTTCCTGTTTAACCTTTTCCGGGTCCTCCTCCCAAGAACCATTAGCCATAATACCATTAATCCTACCATTTGCTAGCTTTTGATTAACATACCCATGGAAGAAAGCTGAGTTCGAGTCTCCATCCAACACCCAACGACAGCTAGCTTTGGCTTTTAACATTTCACAGTCATCATGTTCCATTTCTTTAAGCTTAGATTTGAGAGAGGCCCAAATATGGATATCTTCCTCCGATAAAGTTTCCAATTCTCCAAGTTCATCAAACATTTTACACTCATCAATGATTCTTCCCTTAGCAGCCCCTTTAATCTCACCAAGCTCCTTAGCCCAGACCTTTATTGCCGATTTAATCGCTCGTAGTTTGGTTGCCAGAATAACATCAGGAGGGTCATTACCAAAGTCACCACTCACCGCCCCTTTAATAACATCTTCTAAGCCATCCTCCTTTAGCCACCAACTCTTGAATCTAAAAGGAGTAGGACCATAATCCACCGCTGAGATTTTGAGCACAAGGGGAGAGTGATCAGAATGTAACCTGTGAAGAGCTGTTAGGGTAGCAAAAGGCCACTTTTCTTGAAAAGAATGGCACACAAAAACCCTATCAATCTTGCTATAAGATTTTCCGTTGCCATGTGAGTAGGTATAGTGCAGCCCACCCATATGGTATTCGGACAATCCCGCTCGATCAATAAAGGAGTTGAAGCCCACCGCCCCCGCTAAGTGAAACTCCGATCTCAATCTATCGTCTCTGCCCCTAACTTCATTAAAGTCACCGGCCATAACCCAAAGACCCTCACGAGACCATCGGATATCGATTAATTTTTCCCATAACCTCCGCTTACTACTCAAGTCTTGCGGAGAGTAGATGTTGGCAATGTGAAAAGTCTCCGACACCCCAGTGACCTTTCCCGACACAATCAAAAAATTATCGTCTTTGACAACCCCAGTCATAGAGAACACCGCAGGATTCCAAGAACAAGCCAAACCACCGGACCTACCCCTAGCATCAACCCAATCGTTACACGAGCCACCTCTTCCCCACAACTGAGTAAAAAGAATCCGGTTACCATCCCGCAACTGCGTTTCCTGAATACAGATGAAATTCACCCTATACCTAGCTCTAATTTGAGAGATCCAAGATCGTTTCTCAGATCCCCCAACCCCACAGATGTTAACAGACAGGACATCCATTAATTCCAATCGACCGACTCCTCATCCTCTAATTGAACACGTACCTCATTTTCCCGTCCACGAAGATCGATGTTAACGAACGAAGCCACTTGAACAGTGTTGGCAGCCTCCAATTCTCGATCAAGTCTTTTCCTTTCAGCATCAGCCCTAGCTCGAAGCTCGTCAATCACTTCGTTAGCCAATTGAAAATCCATGAGTTCCTGAGCCGTCATCGCTCTATCCATACCTCTGATTTGTTCCCCCATCTTTTCGATCTCCTTAGTGAACCCCAGGATAGTCGAATGAGAGATAGTTGACCCCCCAGAGGCTGTCTTATTCATATCAAAAGAGAAGGAATCTCGAAGCCCCTTTTTCTAATCTTTCCGGTTGATTACAGGTGCTAAAGTTCCCATTTACGTTAACTGGGCTAAGGGAAGTGGGACCTCTGGAAGGCCCAGTCATATCTTCCTTTGAGTTAACATGGGCCGGCCCATTACCATTCCTGAGAGGAGGATCCCTCACATCAGCTTGGGAGTGCTGATCAAAATTTGTACCCATGCATGCATCCTCCTTACCATCACCTTCATTGCTATTGCTAGACACCAAGATACTAGCAGGGCCTTTTTGGCTGCCATTACTATTTTCAGTATCCGATATAGCGTCAATGTAATCCGGGACCCAATCTTCTTTAAATTCGGAGACGTCACAAACAAATCTTTTGCCTTCCCATTCTAAAGTGACTCTTCCCCCCACTGTACCACAGCCATTAACCAAAACCGCCACCGAGCTTTGGTTCATCACCCCATCAAAACAATCGGCATTCGACTCTCTCATGATAATACCAAACATTTGACCAATTCTGTCAAAAACTTCAGCCTCCCATAATTGTGGAGGGACTCCCCGTATTCTCAACCAAGCAATTCTCTCTGGAGCTAGAGATTGCCCCTTCCAAATGTCCAACTTAGAGAACCAATCCGACCAACGATCTTTATGCAGTAAAAATGCTTCGGCCTTAGCATTATCCGGAAACACAAGCATAACGTCTAAACCTCCCAAAGATCTAATACTAAATTCAACGAAATTAGTATTACCCGGAATCTTATCCAACCTATTCAAGCTTTCAAAATCCCTTGCCCTTGCCGCCAAAGAGCTTCCTGACCACTTTTGTAAAACCTTTGATTGAAAGTTCCCCAGATTAAGAAGCCTTGGATTCTGATCAGATCCAGAAACCACATTTGCATAGGAGCAACCCGACACAGTATTGTTGATCAACACTCCTTTACCCTTGTCCCCAACATTCGAGTTAACTTGGTTTACATGCACACTCACCGGATTAGGTTGTAGCCTGCTGAAGACAGATCTAGAGCCATCACGTGAGAACTTCTCCAAGTTCACCGATATCTTTGAGTTTCCAATTCGTATTTTGCTTAAGACCCTTTCCAACTCCCACCTATCCTTGACGTTGATAAATTTAACAAACCCAAAACGCTCACCCAGTTTGTTCCTCCTCCTGGAGATGAAACAGTCGTCAACTTGCCTGAAATGCTTACACTCTAACTCCAGACTTTCAGTAGATGCTCCTTCCGGGATCTTCGAAACGTAAAACGATACTCTCTCCACTTGATTTCCTCCTTTGATCCTCCCGCCTCCGCTGTTATTTCTTCTACGATTAACAGTATGCCAGTTTTCATTACCATCTCTCTCCATATTGATCGAATTCACACGTCGAAGTTTAGATCGATGGATTAAAGGAATGCAGTTCGATCCGAAAGTCAAGGAAGGGACCGATAAAAATCGATGTAGCCTTGAACAATCAGAGAAAAAAGACCCGTAATCACACGATGAAACCCAACGATGAAACGATGATCACACACAAACAACGATCGTATACACTGGTATCTGTCCACCGATAGAACGCCTATTCCTCCGATCCACGAGTGAATCGATGAACCAGTGTGATATTGGTGTAGATTAGAAGTGCCCGACGATTGCTGTGTGTCCGGTGGCCGTACAGGGAATACGCCGCCGGAGGCAGAAAAAGTTTTCCGATAAAAACCCTAAATCGCCCGAGAAAAACGGAGAAAAACGGAGAAAAACGGAGTTCTCAATTTAACTCCGTGTCAAAAACGGAGTTCTCAATTTAACTCCATGTCAAAGCACGTGTATATGTCTTCTACTTGTATTTGAGTTTTAAGAACCAAAGTTCAAGTAACAAACTCAATGGACCTATATGTGTCTAAGCACGTGTATAATGTGTATAATAACAGAAAAGCAACGTTAATGGCTTACATTAAGGCGATCCGATGGCTGCATTTCGGTTTATTCTTGTGATGGAAGGTATTTATGTTTTTATCAAAGATGCGGAGTATTGCACTTTTTTTCAGGTATTCATCTTAATAATGTTATATGTTATCTCATATTTTCTATGTAGATGATGTCATCTTTATTGGTCAGTGGTCAGAGGATAACGTTAAAAAAGTTGTTACTATGCTTCAGACTTTTTTCTTGGTTTCCGGTTTATCCATTAATCTTAGCAAGTCGTCCATTTTTGGAGTTGGTGTTAGTCCGAATGAAGTGAACCATTTTGCTAATATTCCCGGTTGTAAACATGATGGCCTTCCTTTCACTTATTTGGGTTTGCCCGTGGGCTCGAATATGCTTTGAATTTCTAGTTGGGGCCGATTATTGAGAAGTTCAAAAAAATATTGGCTAAATGGAAGAGAAATTTATTGTCGATAGGTGGTCAGGCTACTTTGGTGTCTTCGGTTGGGATAGTTCCTATTATTTTTCTCTTTTCCATGTTCCTGTTGAAGTATTGACATCTCTTGAAGCGATTCACGCTAAATTCTTTTGGGGTGTTGATGATAATCGCCAATGTTTGAAATTGGTTAAATGGCCTCTTGTTCTTGCTTGTAAAGATCATGTCGGGCTTGGTATTGATAGCTTATTTGCTATGAACATGGTGTTGCTTTACAAATGAAATCAAGATCCGTGAATAGTAACAATGATTTATGGGTTCAAGTGATTCGGGCTATACATGGATCCGATTTTGGCCGTGGCATTATGCGCAAACCAATAAGCGCTTGGAATAGGATTGTTTCAGCAATTGATAAGGTCCACGCCTCAGGTTTTTTTCCTTCTAATGTTATTTGTGAACGTATTGAAAACGGTAACGGGACTAAATTTTTTCCTTCTAATGCCGGTTCCAAGGGGGGTTATGGGTCGGGTTTTTGGTTCGGATGTGGGCCGAGAGCAAAGAGATGAGAGTAAGGAGTGAGGGTGTAGAGAGACTATAGTGAAGGAGTGTGTTAAATGTTTGAGTGTTTGAGTTATAATGAGTTTGGGGTCTTGGTGGGTTTACGGTTCACAAAAGAAAACAGAGAGGCACTCGGGTTTTGTTGCGGCTCAAACCCAAGAACAAGAGGAAGGGAGAGATGGTTAAGTATTCAAGCCAACAAATGGGTGGTCAAAGCCGAGAGCTTCTTATCGTTCAAAACAAAAGCGAAGCGGGGAAACTTAGAATGGATAGATTGGTGTAAATTTAACTTTTAACTCTCTGTTCTCTTAGCTTCTTGCTAATCTTTTCTATTGAAAGTCACTGTTAAAAAAAAATAAAAAATGGGCGATCATGGTGCAGATAACCGGTTTTTGAGAGGGAGAAATGGGTGCTGTGTTGGTGGATAATAGAACACATTATCCAAAGGTTAATGGATCATTGTACTAAGGGGGGCAAACTTACTGACTAATGACATGAATAGCATCTTCTAGTCATCTAGTTTAGATGCAACAATACTTGGGGCTAATGGTGGATTCGGTTGGATGACAACCGAAAGGGAGAGGAGAGGAGACGGGTTCGAGTCTAAGGGTGGTAGGTCGATGGAGGTGGTTTACATGGATAGCCATGCAAAAGTGGTGGGTAATTTGGTCGGGCCGGATGGGTTAGTAGGTCGGATCGAGTGTCCGGTTTTACGAGTGAACGAGTGAAAAAAATGCAAGTGATGATCTCGAAAAAATTAAATGGTTATGAAAACAACTAAAACATTGATGAGTTTGATGAGTTTCATTTTTAAACACGAGTGATGGCGTTTAAAAATAATTTAGACGTAACGGGTTTTAAAAATAAACGTAAATTTTTTATGTTTAGACGTAAAAGATAAATGGTATTAAACGAAATAGTTTAATAAATAGTGACTTCTAAAAGACTGACGAGGGATACATATTAAATAAATAAAACGAGGTTGACGAGAAAATATAAAAGTTCATTTTATATTTCTTATTGTTGAAATTCCAGTTAATATACAAAGAATTTTCTTATTTATAAAGTTTGATTTCCGATACTGTCGTGGGTAACGTCAAGTAAGGTATCTAGCGTAAAACGTAAGGTCACCTAATTTAATTAAAAATTAGATTTAATGCAACAGATACGCAGTTAAATGCACAGACAAAGGTTAAGGGTTAACCTAGAAATTATCAGGTTGTCACACAAAGCGACATGCCGACATACCAACATCAGGAACATTCACACTCCAACTTGAATTATGGATAGCCAAACCATTTATGTTTTTTGTATTTTTGACCCGATACTTTAATACACCAGTTAAACGAATACCGTTATCCGTTGTTCTCCAAATCCTTAAATCAACAGGAAAGAATTTGATACAATTGAACGCATAACTAACTAAAAGAGAATGATCCTTGAATTATACCACATGGATCTTTGTAATGCCAAATAGACTAAGATTCAAAAACGTTATCTATAACATGACTCAAAGAAAGGCCGATGTCACCCCTAGTTGAGTCATGTATAACCAAACTTACCAAATAGACTAAGATTCAGAAACGTTATCCAAACTTACATGGTAGAATATCATTTTTTTATTAATTTTCTAATGGTATTTATAGAAGTTAGTGATTAGTTAATCACATCATTTTCTTCTAACAATAACTTCCTTGTTGTGAAGTGTTTATATATGGTTACTTTCTGCAACTATAAATAAGTAAATCACATTAATGTTTTAAATATTTGAGTTTAAATAAGTAAACATGTGAACTTTGAAAAAGAAGGATGAAGCAACCAATTAATCACTATTGTTGAAAGAGACGATTATTGAAAATCAAAATAAAAAATATAAAAGTAAGAAGTAGGTATAATATAAAAGGGTAAAACTGTTATTAAAGAAAAAATTATCAAAAAGAGTGTGTATGATATGAAGTTTTTAGAAGTATATATGGAATTCTCTACTAAATATACATTCTTAACATAACTAGATTTTATAACTCGCGCGTTGCCTCGAAGACAACACGTTTACACAAAACAGTTAAATTGCTATAACTTTACGTAAAGAAGACGGAATAAAACAACATGTAACGACCAAACGGTTCAAAAAAAAAGTTTGTTACACCACCAGCAAAACATCAACCACTTTGTCAAACTCATTCGAATAAACAAAAAAAAATATAAAAAGCAAAAAGAAAAATAAAAAACAAAAATTCAAAAATATATCAAATATAACTTCTAATAAAAAAATTAACTTTATTCTGCTTCTAATAACATACTCAATTTTATTCTACTGCGAATAAAATATTCAATTTTATTTAACTTTAATAAACTACTCATTTTTATTTCATTTTTTAATAAAATATTCAATTTTAGTCTACCTCCAAAACTTTTTTTTTGAACGGCAAATTTGGATCACTGACGGGGATATTACACCACCCACCCGATCATCTCCAATCCTCATCAGGAGGAAACTCACCACTCGTGAGAAAACCCCCTGGCCCAACTTGTAACCTCCATTTTTATTATTTTTGTTACAAGTGGGACTTGAACCCAAGACCTCCACTTAAGGGGTCATACACCTTTGCCACTTAAGGGGTCTACCTCCAAAACTTGATTTTGTTTAGATAGGTAACATTATACATTATACATATAATGTCCTTTATGTTTGGGGTAACTTATGAAACATGCCATTTAATCCAATTTATTACGTTTCTCGTCCTTTTTTTGAAACACTAATTGTAGAAATAGCCCTTTGTGCCGTTAGTTTAACTTTCCATCCATCTACACGAGGGCAAATTCGTCATTAACCCAAGATCACAAATTCCTTCCACCTTACGTTGCAAACATAATGTGTCGTTCGATCTCCCGCGTTCCTGCTTAAACCCTAGTTCGCAAATCATCAGGCAACACCAAAAAATCGTTCCTCCCTCCATCATTCACAAAAAAAATCGTTCCTCCTAGATCGCAAATCCCTCGCCATGGAGCCATGTTATAGAATCAGGAGCCACCTTACCGAAGAAGAAGTTAACAAGCTTTATTGTAAGTGTGTTTCTTGATAAACTTGATTCGATGTTACTGTATGTTGTTTCATCTTGTTTATCGAATGAATATATTTTGTATAACTAAAGCTAATACTGCTATAAAAAAGAAATCCGCCCTTAAAGTATTCTACTTGGATGAATAAAACCAAAGTTAAATAATTTCTTAGTTTGCTGATGATCACCATTGCATTATAACTTATAAGAATGCATAATACATTTATTCTAAGTGTTTGCTGATGATCAGCATTGCATTATAAGGATGCATAATATTGAAACCAAAGTTAAATAAATAATTTCTTTGGTTTGCTAATAATACTAAACCAAACTAAGAAATTATGTTGTCAATATCTATTATGCATCACTTTGCATTCACTTTTGCATTTTCATACCTTTTTGTACATAGAAAACCAAAATAATGAGAAGAGATTACCTAATACAATGCTATCATTTGTATGCATATTTTTTCAAATCATCGATTAATTCATCAACATCCAAAGAAAAATAAAAAAGTTAAAGTAAATGACATAAAGCAAACCCCTTATTATCCACCATCCACAATAGCAGAGATCAACGGGTGTTTCATTTGGTTGTTCAAGTTAGGGCACTCTCTAGAGAACATTCATTGTGGAAAATTACCCCATCCACAACTTCAATTTATTTTGACAAATAATTGGTAGAAAAACAAAGGGCTATTTCTGCAATTATTAATTGGTAGAAAAACAAAGGGCTATTTCTGCAATTATTAAAGTCTTGGATGGACAAAGACCAAATTACCCTTGGGGTTAACGGTTGAGATGGACAAAAGTTTAACAAAGGGCTATTTCTGTAATTAGTGTTTCAAAAAAAGGACGAGAAACGTAATCAATTGGGTTAAAGGGCACGTTTTATAATTTACACCAAACGTAAAGGGCAATATATGTAATTTACTCTTACATAAAATATGTTTTAGTTACAATTACAATAGAAAGATGGCAAAATACAAGTCAAATATGAATTATAAGGAAATTTAGAAAAAAATGACGAACAAATTAAATAAATAAGCACAAGGGTGGTTAAGGATTTGTGTTAAGATATAAGTATTTTAAAACAAATTCCAGATCTTATAAAAGAATCCGTTTATTTTTTCAGGGTAGAATAGTTAAAATTATATATACAATTACAATTGGTGAGGACTTTAGCACCCAAAAGTGTATCTTGACTTACTTAAAGAATGATTGCTTTGTGTTTTCCTCAACAACACACAGAGGTTCCTATTTATAGTGTGTAATCCAAATTAAAATACAAACTGAGTTATGAATGATAATAAAATGCATTAAACGTCTTCAATGCATTTTAGTTAGTTTTAATGACTAAAAAACATTGTTTTGAGTTTCAGATTTAACTGGAAAAATAAAACAATCGCAAACTTGTAACTGTAGTGGGTTCTAGATTGTTTGCACAATTGTGCTCTAGATGCGTGCACACTCGCGCTCTTCATGCGATTCGTGTATGCGGCCTGTGTGTAGCCAGCAACAACGACTCGCGCACTTGATCCATGCGCTAGCATGTAAACCCGCACAATATTGAGTGCATTTACGGCTCGCCACACACACACACCAGTGTTCATTCGCTAGCATGTACAGCTAAAAGCTATCCGCATTAATCATCAATGTGTATGTTACTGCTCAGCATCTCTTGTGTACGCCAGTAGGACTCGCGCACCTATTTGTGTGCCATCTAGAAGGACCCACACACCGTACCAGTGGTATGCGCGTCCTTGAACCAAGTTGCACCCAGACATGTCACGCTCACGTAACTGACACTAGACACACGTGTCATAGTGTCGCGCCACACCACCTATAAAAATGGGTCATCAAAACGTCACATTATGCCCATCACCCAAGCCATGGGTGCTTGTGTGCGAGTGAAGCACCATTGTGGTCCCACTAGTGTGTCATATTAAAGCAAGCTACCACTTAAGTATCACTTCAAGTTACATCTGATAACCAATATGTGATGAGTTTTTACACTTTTACTGATATTTTCTCTCAAATTCATAGTTGTTAACAACTTTGAACCATCAACTTTGAGTATCGATGTCTCGTTCATTTTAGCTTCCTTTTAAACGTGATTTAGTTTGTTGGAAAGCCCTCACAAACACGTAAAATAACATCTATTTTAACTACAATTACATATAGTTATTGATGTCCAAATTTACTAAAAACTCATTTTACCAACTTAGTGAACAAACTCTATCTTTACTGTTTTCTTCAAAATTTGTAACAATATAAAAATAATAATATGAACTTTTTGGTATAAAGTATTGGTTTCATATAACTAACTAGATTTCACAACTCATGATTTTTCGTCCGGTTAAATATAACATTACATACAATTAATTCCTAAAGGCAGTTTGAAGCAAAAATTAAAATAATGAAATGCTTTAAACTAAAAAGAATTTTAAAAAATACTAATAAAGGTTGAGATGTGAAGTACACAAAAATATATACATAAAGATAGCCATGTGAAACTAAAAAAATAAACAAAGGAAACGTGTTTAATAAACGTTTTAAAAATAACTAAAAACCAAATAAAAATATCTTTTAATATTTTTTTTGCATATACTAGAATAATTTTAATAAATAACGGTTATAATACATGATTAATGGTTGCTATTTAATAATATACATGGACACCCAGCGTGTTGCGGCGGGCGTTCCATCGTCAAGTATGGAAACTGTACTAGATTTCACTATTCATGCTTTTCTGCGTGGATAATACGAGTATACAGAACAGTTGTATTGTTAAAGCGTAATATAAAAAAACGAACATGAAAATAGACAACACAGTGACGTTAAAATGAGAGGCCCGATTAAATATAATATTACAAACAATTAGATTCCTAAATGCAAGCAAAAATACAAAATGAATGAAATTCTCTAAACTAAAAAGAATTAAAAAAATACTAATAAAGATTGAGATGAGAAGTACACAAAAATATATATACCTAAAGACAATCGTGTGAAACTAAAAAGAAAAGAAAGAAAACATGTTTAAAAAGTAATTTAAGAATAATTAAAAACCAAATAAAAATGATTTAAAAAAATTGTATATAGTAGAATAATTCATAACAAATAATTATTAGTCTACATGATTAATGGTTGCTATTTAATAGTAACTAGGTGGACATCCCGCGCTTTTTCGTGTGGATAATGCGAGTATACAAAATAGTTGTATTGCTAAAGCGTAATATAAAGAAAACGAAGCTAAAAATGGACAACGCAATGACGTTAAAATCTAAAAAAAGTAAATTTAGTTAATATATAATTAATAATCTCAAAACCCGTTTAGATTGAAATAGTGAATCCATATATAGACTTTTACACAAAAGGGTATTAAGGTCTTTCTACAT
Organism: Deinandra increscens subsp. villosa; assembly: GCA_039602395.1. Classification (NCBI taxonomy): domain Eukaryota; kingdom Viridiplantae; phylum Streptophyta; class Magnoliopsida; order Asterales; family Asteraceae; genus Deinandra; species Deinandra increscens. The sequence goes on from JBCNJP010000018.1 coordinate 18,526,229, forward strand.
CCTTTTAACAGAAAATTTTAACAGAAGTTAGTCAAAAGGACGAAATCCGATACGCTTTTGCAAAATTTGAGGACGAAATCCGTAATAAATGAAACTTAGGGATGAAATCCGAAATTTGTACAAACCTCAGGGACGAAATCCGTAATTTACTCATAAGATTTTATGTTTCAAAATGGTGATGATTCATCTATGACTAAAAAAATGCCGCTCAAAGGAAATCGGCTGACATCAACCAAAATATACTTTAGTGCCCCCTAAATTATTAAAATACTTTTATGATGCCGATTTGAATTAATTAGGGGAATAATTAATTAAAGAGAATAACGTTTTCCAACACGGGTTTAAGTGGAATCATGTACTTTTTTTCTTTAATCTTTTTACAACTTTATTTTTAACATCAACACCTGGGCTCCTATCAACGCCTGTATATTTTATCCTTTTAATATTAGTTTGTGTATCTACCTCTTCTAATATAGAAGAATCTGAGTAAGGGGTTTATGCCACGTGTCTTATCTGGTAGCATGCCACGATCACCATTTCATCCCCGAAACATCGACGCTCCCCCTTACTCATTCGTTGCCGTCGCCTCCGCTACTCAACCCTCGATGCTCCTCCACAACCGTTCATTAATAGCCGCCTTAACTCAATCTCAATCCACCCACGATTGTCGCCTCATTATTAACACCCTTACAGCCGTTACTCAGTACATCGGTTTCGGTTTCTGATTTCAATCGTATGGAACCTTGCCTCAACGTCATGGAATATGAATCACAGCCTTCAATTGGGGACTTTTGTTTGATGAGAATTTCAATTGCAGGATTTCAATCGCCGCCCAAACTCTATTCAAGGAATTAGCCCTACCTCAATCTCACCACCATTTCAACTGCAAACGCATCTACATGACGAGTCCGATTCAGGTAAAAGCATTGTTTACTTTTTGGATTGATTCAATCGATTGTGTAGGTTTTTGATGAACCGATGCCATTATTCTTTTCTTATCATACTGCCTTCATTGTTGGAGTTCAATCGCCCAATTCCATGAAATCTCAACGGCATTTTCGGTGTATAATGTTCTTAGATGAATGATTCTTCTTCTTCTTCTTAATCGATTGAAATCAAGGTACCAAATCGCTCATTCTTGTTATTCCAGATTTCTAGATGCGAGAAAGCCGATGAGAGGAATCTTCTTCTCATTCTGGCCTCATTAACCTCTCATTCTGTAGGTGGAGATGCCTCATGAATTCTAAGCTTTTCCCTTGCTTGAAAAGTTCTGTAAAAGAAGGTTGTTCAGGGTTTACGCTTCAAAGGATGTTCTTTCTGCATTTCTTCTGTTTGGGTCTCTAACTATATGACTTTACAAGCATATAAGGTGTGTAGTCATCTAATTCATTGTTGTTCTTGGCAGACTAGATCAGATGATCCATTAACCTTTGGGTGTATGTTTGGGTTATAGCAAGCTAATACACCAGGAGTCGCTTAGTCTCTTGATGATGACCTTTTAATTTGCTTACTTTAGATAGATGAGTTACCTACATACTTCAAATAAGTAGCAACAGAAAGTTCAATTCAAGGGAGTTCGATGAGATAACAAATTGAAATGTCATTTTCTGGACATGAAACAAAGATAATAAACTTTAGCCACTTAGATATGTGAAATTAGGACTGAAAAAACGTTGGCATGATCAACTATTGCTGTAGTAGAAAGCCATTTTTGATCAACTTTTTAAGTGAGTTTTCTTGATTTTGTACAACCTTCTGATGATTATATATTGTACCTTGAAAATTGGGTTAGGGTAGAACTCATTTCATGAACTTTCAAGTGCTTGGAGTGTGGAACCATTATAGTAGAAATACACCAAAGTTGTAGTTTTGTTATATAGTTAAATAGATGTTACATTAATTTCTATCTGCAAATTTGTGTTTTTTGCTGTCTCCATCAGTTTCTGATGCGTGCACAAGTTTTGTTTTGACAAATAATCTCTGAAGCTTACAAGTTAATTAAGATGTATTTCTTGATGACTTTAAAAGAAATTGAAATCAGAATCCGATCTGAATTTAAAGGTGAAAAATCGAAATGTTGTGTAATGGGTCTAAAGTGGAATTTTTTTGCTACTGATTGGATTAAATGTAAATACTTTACTTCCAATTTCTTTTCTTTTTTTTGTAGGTAATTTGATTTAAATGTGACTATGAAAATTCTATTTTTATGATAATAGTCTTTTGTGTTTTATTACCCATTTGACTTGTTATAGATGAAGTGATGAACATAACCAAATTAATCTGTTACCATAACATGTGTCAAAATTAGCGGTTGACACCTCTAAATTTGATTGTATGGTTTTATATACCATCTTTCTTTGCCACCCTTTAGCTATGATCAGATTTTGTTATGACGGGAACAAAAGTGTATGGCTCATGTGAGATCAAAGTCAAAGAAAGAAAAATGGACACTTCTGAGACAAGATAAGTCACAATTTCAAATAATGTCTTGCAACTAGCATCCCTCTACCTTTATGGCCTTTGTATTTATATCACATAATACATGTTCAAGTTATATCTTGGTTATACGAACTGCACACTTTCATGAGAAGCTCTTTAATATTGATACAAGATTTTACTGTTAAACTATTTCTTATATGATCCACTCTTCATGACTCGTCTTTATAGACATTTTATATGATAAATTCATTGCAGCATCGGTTATTTATTCATGTCATCTGATGATGTCAGGCATGCTCATTTTAATTTTTTTGTTTTTTTGTTTTTTTTTTGTTTTTTTTTTGTTTTTTGTAGTTTAGCTTTAATGTTTTCTTATCAGGTTTTGATTGCTTAGGTAAAATTCGAGATATGGATTGTTGAGACAAAATTCAGAATTATGTGCCCAAATACTATGAATAAGTTGGGGTTGTTCTTGATGACTTTGGAATGGTTAGTTATGCTGGAAAAGTTAATGGAAGATTTCATACAGCATATCTCAAAAAGCAAGTTATATGAAACAGTATTGACTAAAAGTAGGCTAAATGATGCTGCAACTCTTACCACCTTAATCATCAGCCTTTTTTATTAAAATATTATGCAGTTGTTTTTGCTGATGTTGGAGGATTTGCACTTGATTCACATCACGGATTTGTGGTTGAGTATGGTTTCAAAAGAGATATTGAATTGGGTATGTCTTCTCTTCATACTTATTTCTTTTACTCCACTCATATTCTGTGACATTGTTGTTTCTACATGTTCATAAAGTCCCTCTTTATGAATGAAAATTCTATTTAAGAACAACCTACAAAACAAAAGTTGGGACAGGGTGGTGTTATGTATTTCAAAGAATCCTAAGCAAGCAAGAAAAGCAGAGAGAAATCCATCAGATTGAGCTTACACTCTCGCAGGTACCTTTGTAATTTTATTTTTCTGGGTCAAAAGTCATCCTGATCGGCAAAGATGCAGTTATGGAAGGATCTAAAATTAGAAGTTGGATGGAGTATGCTATTGTCTAAGTGCATGTCTTAATTTGGCAGTCCAAGAATTGGATTCAATGGAAAATTTTGAAGATGGTGAGGTTGGCTGACTTTTCTGGTCGATGTATTGAATTATGGGGTCAACAGAAAGGTCTGCAATTTGTTGCTAAAAATTTGGGGTTGCTTCTTGTGGTCATATTCTAACTCCAGTGAGGCTTTGGATTTTGATGATTTTGACTTTCTGCAAATGGTTTTGAATGATTATAGAACCTGTAAAATTATTTGTCACGTTCTGGTTTATGTGATTCTACTCACCCGTGTATCACACGGGTTACAAACCTAGTATTTTATATAAACAAGAATTAACTAGTATTTATATTTTAATATACTAAAAAAATTAAATTTTAACTTTCTTTTTTACAATCAATGATAATACTACTTATGTAACTATTATAATTTACACTTGAATTTCACTCGATCAGTTTGACTCGTTATAATTTACACTTGATTTTCACTTGATCAGTTTGACTCGTAAGGTAGATTATGAAAACGGGTAGTGTGCATTCGTTGTAAGCAAGAGTTTTTTTTTAATAAAGTTTCAACCGAAAGTATTATTTGCGAGTGAGATTGTTATTGTAATAAGCCAATAGATAATAGTTTAAAAAATTAAAATTTAATTCGCTATATTTTAAAATTATAACACTTAATACACGAATGTGTGAGAATTTAAATATTTAATATTGGAGTTGGTGGAAGTAATTGAATTAGCATTAAGCAAGTTTGTGTGAAAAGAATAGTTAATTATGCATGAACAAGCATAAATTTCTTTGTAGACGACAAATGTACAATTAGTGTTTTTTTAAGTCTAACTTTTGTATTATTTATTGTTGTGTTAAAAACTATTGGACAAGATACCAAACTTGTTGACAAAGCTGTATTATATTATAAACATGTAAAAACATAACTTGGTGTTAGAGGTGTTGGCCTAATTTTCGTCTATGGACAATTAAACTATTTGAAAATGTAAATAACTAAATATACTTTTATCTAAATTTACTTTAAAAATTATATGATTTTTCATCATTAGACTCGAATCATTAACCTTAAGGATAATGACGGACCCAATATTATTTCTTCAATGGGATCCGTTTTTCAGTCCTTATATGTCTTTTAGCTTAACGTTCAAACTACTTTTTGGTTCAAGCCAACAAGTAAGACTACAAGATACAATGAATTTATTTAGGTAATTATAACCATGCAAATTATACATCATTCAATAATCATTTAGAAAAAATAATTGAAGTACTTGCTTGAATCAAATACTCGTTTTGCTTTTGCTTTTCACTATGTTTTTATATGTAACACGTAAGAAGTGATATTTTCTATGTAAGTTTAAAATCTGAGGGATCGACGCTTAAAATATTAGAGATCAATTAAGAAACCATAACACACATTACATATTACATATAAATAATATAAAAAAACTAAGGGATTTGTCGACCCAAATTCTATAAAGTAGATCCGTCTATGCTTATAGAAAGAAACATAATTATTCACACCAGATTTTATTAAGCTACAAGTTTTTTCTTACACATGAAAAGTTACTAGTAAGAAACTTTTTCTTTTACTATAATATAATCTATTAACTACAATAAGTAATAAGTTTAACATGATATGTTGCTACTAAAGAGTGTTAACTATTTCGACATAAAATAAAACTATGCCATTTTAGTAAGTTTTAAAATTAATTAGGCTTTTTAGCGAAAGTCCGTATATGAACATCTCTATCAAATGAGATGAAAATAAGGATAGTTGCTTGGGCTTGTCGAGTGGTCATTAGTAATAATGTGGAGACTTGTAACTTTAAGGTCACAAGTTCGATCAATGAAGCTTTTAGATTTATCACTCGACCATTTACGAAGATATGTTTTCCTCTAAAATGAGCTTAATTTGCAGGCTTATTCTACTCTAATACTGTCTACTTTTCACAATTGGAGATGTTTTTTGTCACTGAATTTTTTGGGTAGCCGAACTTTATTCGTTGGTAGTTAAAAAAAGATGAAAATAAGATTTACCCTCATCATACTTTTTCTAAAACTTAACTTTTAATGAAATTGTACCCTCCAATCTTAAATTAATACAAGCAAATATTTAAATAAAAAATAGAAGAGTATTATCTATTTTTATAAAAACATGTACCTTAAACATCTATTTTTATAAAAACATGTACCTTAAAAAATATTTGTGGGTCATCATATATATGTTTCAATCTATTATGATCATCGTTAAAAATTCAATCACTTACTGAAGAATCAAATTCCCCCGTGTATGGGATCATTTCAACCTGAGTAAGATAAATGAGAATGTAAGATCGAATCAAGACAATGTAAAGAAAATGTATTATTTCGTTGAATCAAGTCTGGTTACAGAGAACGCCAAAGAAAACATATAGTTAAAAGTGTGAAATATGAGCACTCTCTTTTTGTTCCTACTACATTGTATTTATAGACCCTCTACGCCGCCTATGTACCTTCTAGTTTTAGTTTTCGGATCTGTCGCATCTACATCTGCCTTCTCATACGTTCTCATACCTCCATCCAGACCAATATTTCCACGTATTCTCCTGTCCCTTTAAATCAATCGCATATGTTAATATAAACATGACCGGTGCCAATTGCATCGGTGGATTAATAATTTGTAACCTAATGGACTTGAAATTTGGTGTGAAGATTTATTTGATGGTTGCTTAGTTGGATATGTGCTTCATTTTAGTCTCTCCTCAAAGACGCTAATGGACCGGTTTGATTCTTCTGGGTATAACATCGAGAAAAGATTGTTGCTCGATGTTGTTTTACCAAATGACGGGTTCTTTAGAAATTTAGGAATGAAACCATATTCCAACCCAACGCATCTAGGCAAGATCTCCAATTATATTGTCCATTTTTCTTTCTTATGGTTTGTTAATATGAACATAAAATCACTTGATTAAAAATCCCCTCTTTTTGATGTAGTCACTCTATCTAGTAGTGTACATTGTTATTTACTCTTGTGTGAGTGATTTTCGTTTGGATGCAATAAATCTGTTTGTCTAACATGTTTCGATCGAGTACTTTTCTTTCTTAAAAAAGGAAAGAAAAAAAACTCAAAAAAATGTTTTAAAATACGAAGGCATATTGTTTTTGCTTTCCAAGCTTTTAGCATTTATTTAATATAACACAATTTCAACCTTTTCTAGAACCCTAGTAATATACTCCAACTTTAATTCAAAAAAAAATAAATAAATAAAAGAAAAGTGTCACTCCGTCACTCATATATTCCTATTTTCTGAAATAAAACAAAGATCAGCCAATGTCGTACCGCCACACGTGTGACTCCCTTCGCATCACATGCCCCGAAAACATTATATTTAGTGGGAAATTTCCAACAAATCATAGTTAAGTATTTTTAAGTGTTTTATTAAACTCAACTTGACAATCTAATCTTACAGCATCATATTCTTTTTATATGTGAATTTAAAAAAAGAAAAGAAAAATAAAACCTGGTAAATAACACGATGACTTTTTTTTTTAATTTTAATTAATTATTTATGCACCTCAACTATCTTTTGTTACTAACAAGATGTTGCGATCCGCGCTTCGCGGCGGAAGCTATTCGACATTATTTTTTAGAAGCCGGGGTTTGTTGTCATGGTTGGTGAGGCATTACGTAGCAAGGGACACTGAACGATTTGATACCTTCACATATGTTACTAAGAAAGAGTTGACATGCCTATATACATTAAACCCGAAAATAGTTTATATGTAATAAAAGCATTTGTCACTGTGTGCAAGGGCTAAATTGTATTAACATGCTGCCAAAATGGAGTAAATTGTTTGCTTTTTCAATGAGTTATTTATCTTGAAAGGGATTGCTTCACTTTCTACATTGTTCCTAAAATGAGTCGACTTATGTCATCTTTCCACATAGCTTTTAAAATCCCATTATTGAGACTCGAAACAACCATGTAAATAAAGACAATGAAAACTGGGTAAACCCATTGATACATGTTTACAAAAGATCACGACCTACCTATAGTTTAATTTGGTATGCCTAAAAATGGAGAAAACTAAGACTGAACCTATACTGTTGTAAGTGCACACACGAAGAAGTCAAGACGATTATGTTTAGAAATGGAAGTAGCATAAACCTGAAGGATAATGTAAATTGATACCTTGTCGGGTGTCATTGCCAGCCCATTGACTGTGAAACTGCATCAAGTGAGTCAGAAATATGAATTCAAGTTTCTATAATCATGATATTGTGATCTTACTGTGGGTGCAGCTAATGATATTCTTCCACAAAAAAAATAATAATCAGAAATACCATGTGTTAACGTGTTCATGGCTAAATAATTTTACTTGGTGGCATATAATAATAAATATTTTCTTATTAGGTGTAGCTTGGCATATGGACTTGCATATGATTTGTTCTACCTGATAATTGTTCATCTGGATTGATCAATGGGTTGGATTTGAAGTAATACTAATAGAGATGTCATTTGAGGCAGTAACTGTATCAAATTCGCATGGTGTATAAATCTGTTTTACAAAGGGTTACTTTTAGGGATTACACTGTACAATCCCATTTTTAGTCATCAGAGAGGAAGACCAATTACTATAGCTAAAGAGAGTTACCATGATTAACTGTTTTTGCAACATGTTAGTAAAAAAATTATAAATAACAGAAGTAATCATTATTAGCTTTGCGTTAGGAATAACTTTTGTCATATTTTTAGCCGAACTGCCTCATGCGGTTATATTTTTCCTCGTTTGGTCATTTTGATATGCCGTATGTATTAGTTTGTGAGAAAACATAATTGAAATGCATGCAGCTGCTGGAAATGTCCTAATATAACCCCGTAAAGTTCTCCTGGTACAACTTTTTTAAGAAATGAATTTGCGATACCGGAAAAAGCATACATACTTGTAGTTTGATTCCTGTTCTCGGTGCTTAGTGCATACGTAGTCCCCTTCTTGAGGGTCCATAATCACATGGCAGACATGGCATGTCCCATAACACCATGATTGGCCGAGTATGAATGTGGTTATCGCAGCGTTGCAGGTGTACGCCAACCCCTGCACATTTATATTGTTTTTTTAGTCAAGCGTACAAAAGTTTTAGATTATTCATACTCTTTCAAAGAAATCTATCCACCTTATGTCTGGCAGATCATGCTCAAGCAGGTGGCATATCGTCACTCAGTTTTTTTGAGACAGTCCAGCCTTGACCTGCATATCGTCACTCTGTTTTTCTGAGACAGTCCAATCAGTTATATAGTTATGATGTCTATCATTATAAACAATGCGTTTTATTATTGATAATAGCATACAGGGTCATACACCTAGATGGCTATGCAAATTGTTAAGCAGTCATTACATAGCACATCTATTGATCTGTTCTATCTATAAAACGTGCATAGGATACGTTTTATACCAAGAACTTGCATAAGTGCATCATCTGTTATGATAAATATACATCGGTGGGACCTAACAGCCTAACAGAGTAGAACTTAACAAAATCATAATTTCCTATTGATTTTTAAAAATTGTAGCTTATACATGTTTGGAATTGTTTTTTGAAGCTGCAATGACCCATAAAGATTCAGTAACAGAGTGTAAACATGTATGGCTCTTAGTTAAGGATGTGCTGATGGTAACAACAATCAATATAAAAGAGGCCCCAAAACATATAATTGAGCCAATAGAGCAGCAGAGAAAGTGTTTATAAGTATAAAACAATGTATATATTATAAGCAACCAACAAAGGACAGAGACCAGAAACACCCAAGTAGCAATTTTTTGGGAAGGCAAACGTAATGGAACTTACCTAGAAAAAAATATATGCACAAAGACTACAAAACCATAAAGGTGGTACATAACGATAGCAAAACACAAGCAACAGATGAATGAGAAGAACCACCGCATAATAGCAGGCACAAAACAATTTCCAAATAAAATCTTGCGAAAGAAACAAACACAACAAAAGAAGTTTAAATTTCTTAGCCAGAAGGAACATAATCCATTTCTAAACCAATACAAACTTTAAACATGTAAATGTATGAAGAGTAAGGATGTAGGAGAACATACAGAAGCACTGAAATGAGCCCCAAAAAGCCTTCAGCAAAAGCCAATGGCCTACAATAAACAAAGAAAAATGAATCACATCACAAAAGACACAAAGACCTTATGAAGTCCCAGCCAGCTCTATCAAACAAACCAATAAAAATAGAGAGCGGTTGAGGGCACATAATGTTCAAAATTAAGTAACCCAAAAACCATATTCTGCCCGCCATAACATCTCTGCATCATCATCGAAACTGCTGTTCACCTATTTTCATCAATCATGGATTAAGATGTTTGTATCAAGATTAGACACTAAAAACAAAAACAAAAACATTAACATGATTAAATTAACACATAAATTCGATTTTATTAACACTTACCACAATGTTCACATCCAGTACTCGAGTGCTTAGATTTGAGTAAAAATCCTCCAAGCCATTGGCATGAAACAGAGAATTCAGTGTAGGCTACCAATATGTTAATATTACAGAGAATTCCTAAAAATATAGGTGTGGAAAACTTAATAAAATGTGCACTACGCATAATCAACCCCACAAAGCTTGATGGCTGACCTGGAGCTGCAACAAAGGGTGAACATATGAACACAGATCCCTAAAATCGATCTAAAAGATGGACTCAATTCTACATCATTAACTGATTGGAGTGATATCTACTTTCAACATACTATAAAAGATCGGTTACTTCATATTAGAATAGAGCTGAGAAACATAAGGGAGATAAAAACCCCGATCTGTACAAAAAAAAAAATCAAACCCTAAAATGTTCACAACACAACTCACCCATGCGAGAAAAAGGTCAGAATGAGAGTAGAAAAACTGATGTGTATTCCTTCTCCCAGAATCGCTGCCGTAGCCTCCTGTTAATTGCGTGAAAGAAGACCTAGTTTCAACCAACAAATCAATAGAATTAAAATTATAAATCCCATCAATTTAGTTGTTGAATTCATATATGGAATAAGATTATCCCCAAATACAGCTATAAAAACATAGGATCATAAAGTCAAATTAAATAGATTTTTTAAAGAAATTTCATTGATTCCCATGCTTACCAAAACCAAATCCGATGATCAGATCTCAAAGCCTTAAATCAACAAACCCCCAAACTCCATACCATGCGTTGGCGGCGAATCTTCCATTAAACATGTGTCTATTGAAGGAACTGGGAACATACAATAACAATGGTACAAAGAAAAAAGATTGTTGAAAAAGAAAAACCATGTGCTTATAAATCGCAATGCAAACCCAAAATTAAACGATTCATCAGCAAACCAACCAAATCGAAAATAGAACCCAAAACCAACCTGTCCGGACGATGGCCTTCCGGTCGAGGGAGCTTGGAGTGCAAGATGAACTTCGATTGGCAACTTGAATAATACTGGTGCAAATTCATCACACCACCACCACCGGATTGGCTACATCTTCGTTGCCGTACCCGGCGACGGCGCCACCGGCGTAACAGCCTTGACGGAAAAGAGGAAAAGAGGCAGAACAGAAAGTACGGTCCAGATCAGACCATCATCAAAGCTTTATCTCCAAAACCCATCTCATCCGCTGCACCGCCGGTCATCGATTTCTCCGCAAAAAACACGAACACCGACAATCAACCAAAGAAAGTAAATCTTTAGGTAATAAAGACTATATGAAGATGATTGCAGTGAACAACCGCAATATATGAAGACGATTGTTGAAAATCAATATAAGAAGTTGTTAGAGAGTGGATGCCACAGAGAAAGAAACCGTATGTAGCAGTGGTGTGTTCTAGGAGATAAATGGGTTTCTTGAAGCAGGTAGCAAAATTTCCAAGCGAGACATACCTCAAGGACGGTGGCAGGAACAAACGAATAATAGCCAGTACATAAAAGTCAAAAAGGAAACAGGACGGGTAAAAAGGAACGCAGTGGCTCTCGTACCATAGGCTTTGTAGATGATCAACAAAAGGATGCATTAAACACTTGTAAATTGTGCAACATGAATATAATAAGCTATTATATTTGATTTATCAGCATTGGGCAGTTGTACACTATGCATCATAAATATAATATGACATTATAATCTTTTGGGTGCATCAAAAACTTGTACACTGTGCATCAGAAATATAATATGACATTCTATTTGATTTATAAGTTGTATTTTGTTTAGGTTTGTTAATTTGGTAACTTTAAAAAAGATATAAATTTTATAACTTTATTTATGAATATTTCAATATAAGTTTAATTCAAAATGGAAAATGGAGTGGTTGTTTTTTTAAATATATTATGGTCTCAAAAGAGATTTGGAATAAATTTTGATATAATTTTATTTATTAAGTGATATTTTTTAAAAGTGGGGGTATTAATGTTTTACTAAAAAAATCTTGAGTGGTAAAGTGATCCATAATTGTAGCCAAGTACAATGGAGTGGCGGAGAATGAATGTTGATGTGTCACTGAGTGAAGAAGTGATAGAGTGATCCATAACGAATAAGCTAATGAAAACCGACTCACATTAAAATAAATAAACTTAGGTGACTCTAGTAAAACTCTTGAAAACTTGATTAATGTTATTTAAAATTATCCAAGATTGATATTTACTAATTAATGTAATTGTATGAGTTACCTTATTTTATCACATCTAATACGATAAATATTTATAGTTTTGACTCAAGCCGGCTCATTTAATGAAAAAATATTACTCATTTGGTGTCTTACTCACCGCTTCACTTTGTCATATACTCAAATCTAGTTTTAAGTATTTATAGAAACAATAAAACACGCTATGAGTAAACACGACATATGCTAATTCATTACCCTTTACGTCCATTACCAAACACGCTCACTTCGTCTCCTCCTACCAAATCTTAACCTACTTCATTAAAAAGACACATAACAACCGGTTTGATCCTCAAAGTGGTGATGAAATACAATAATGTAACTTAGGAAAGTTAAATAGTTAAAATATAATACTTCTTTTCTACAAAACTAACCGAATACATATTTTTAACTCAAATGAAAATGAAAGCTATAAGTTAAATAACTTTATTGACAAGTCGTTGTATATGGGTCCCTCACTATCGTGTTTGAGCGAAAGATGTGTTGGCTTCCACCTAAATGTTACGTACGATTAAACCCTACAAAACAAAGTAATTCCCATTTTGTTGGCTTGTCCAATTCACACCAAAATACCAACCAACTAACCACTCTTTTTATATGTGTTCTACTTTTATTGAAGCCACAAATTCAACGATTCATAAGTGGTCTTATCATATATAGGCTTTATTATGACATGGGTAACGTTATAAAGACCCTTAAATATTGAAACAAAAATGTGTGTTTTGGGTGTCTTAGGTTTAGGTTTGATGATTTGAATAATTTTATTATGAAAAGTAGATATATGTTCTTTACTACTAGTTGTCGGGGTGTCTACGCGATGTGGCAGGAACACAACACACTAACACATAAACTAGTCCCTAGCAAAACGTTTAAACAATTAATTGGTAAGGAATCATATAGATTTAAAGATTTAATAAAAGTTTATATCATTAAACAATGCAACGCATCATATTTTCTAAAGTTAGAATAAGTAAATAACGAAAAATAAATACAAGATCAAATCGTCAACCCTGACTATGACATCTTGAACTCATTTATTACAACACATTTACAACTTGATCATAATCCACAAATCGATTTAATGTGTTTAAATCTTTTAGACAAGTATGTTATAGAAGTCATGTTTGGTTTGAAGAAAATAAAGTGTCTTGGGGTTATGATTAATGTTTTTGACATGATAATTATATGGGTTGTAGGTTTTGTAGAAAATCATATTTTTCAAAGGGTGTGGATATTTATTGTGAATCATTTTAAGATTACTTAAAGATTGAAATATTTTGTTCGTACTCTTGAAAATTCAGTCAAATAACTCACAAAGAAACCATGAACGGATATGTGAATATGTTATAAAACAGCTTGTATGGGAAAACATAGGATTATTGGAGTTTATGAATCCAAGTTATTCTCAGTTGGCTGGTAATAATCTCAATTACGAAAATTCCCCACAATAATCCCAATTATTATGGTGTTGGATTTAATTGAATTGCTGTTAAATTATTTTTAACTCCATTAATCCCTTACTGAGTTGGCATCCTACGTTGCATGTTTAAACCATTTATTACAGAAGGGGACTTGTTTGTAATTACCTTAAAGATGAAGGGCAAAAATGAGGAACTATATTTGTCATTTCCTTAAACTCCTAACAACATCAAAAATACCCCATCAGAAAGGGACTCCGTTAGTCCCTTGTCGCCGCCGGTGCAACCAATCTTCGTCCGCCACCGACGATTGTTCGATCTGCTTGGGAGGGTTTTAATGAAGGCGAGATCCGTCGATCTCTTCCTGTCTGTGACCACGTGTTTCAAGCGCAATGTGTGGATAGGTGGTTAACGAAGGTGTCGAATTGCCCCATTTGCAGGACTCGGATCCAATTCGACGCCAGTGGGGCGTCCCGTTCGATGGATAGTGACGATGATATTATGTTTTTGTGGGCGATTGGTGTAGGCAGGTAGATGTGAATCTAGTTAAAAGAATTGGTAATGTTAAATCTACGTGAACCCATCCCAAATTAATTTGGGGGTTTTCTTGTGTGTTCATAGTTTGAATTTCAGTGAAATCGAATATAGTTTCTAGATATTCAATCTTTACTGGGTGATATGATATGATTGATCGAAGGGTCAAATGGATTGATAGTTTTTGACAGTTTTCAAATAATTTATTGACTTCTTGACCTTTGTCACCTGAAAAACTAAACTAATAAACAATTTTGCTTAAAAACTGTTTATGTTTAAAAAACAATCCCAAACACCCTCTCAATACCTCGTAATTAACTCATATCGCTTTCATCCTTAATTTTATATGGTTTTATATAAACTTTTATTAACTAAATTGACTTGATAATACTAAAATAAATTTTATAGATCGTACATGAACTCACCATCATAAATTATAACACCTCAATCCCCAAACCCAAACATGAAACCCGATAACACACTATTAACTATACACTCTATGTTAATTGTTTAGGTATAAAATTAAATTCCTAAACGGTACGTTAACATGTTAACAGTTGGTTCTCATTTCCAATCGACTTTTTCAAAATTGCAAACAAGTAAGGGTGTGAAATGAAAATATCTTAAAGTTGTAGGACCGTATTAATAAATAAGAAGACTGGAGAAAGATCGGGAAAGAGATAAGGAGCGTCCCATGATGCCACGTGTAAGGATAGGTCCTGGTGTTTAGGAGTGACACGCAGCAAAAGTAAAGGTGTCAATTCTGATTGGATAACAGGTGCGCTGACGTGGCACGTCCTTGTCGGACATTTTTGTATCATTAAATTTTTCATTTTTAGAGAGTGAGGGATGACAATGGAAAAAAAAAGATTGATGGTCGTCTACGTCTCTTTCTTTAAAGTATTATTTTTTTTTTCGCTTCTTTTTATTTCTAAGTAAATTATAAATAAAAATAATAATATTTACTTTATTTTAGTGTATATATATTTTTAGAAGGGTTTAGTACCATAGAAATCATGTAGTTTCTTTTTTTTTTTTTACAAAAATATTCTTTAACGTAGTTTTTACATATTAGAGGTCGTTATCTTGTAAACTATAGGGAATAAACTAAACTAACTTTTTAAACGAAAAAAAACATCTACAATTTTTCTATGATAAATTCGTCATACTCACAATCTTTTATTATAGTCACGATATTCCTTAAAGACGGTAAACTAATTTTGCTATATTAAACTCTTCATGCTTGTTTAAAATGCATGTATATTCAAAACAATATTAAAGCAATAATTTATTATATTTTAAATTATTTTCTCAAAAATTTTAGGCGTCGTTTAATGAAAAGTTAACAAGTTTAAAGTTAGCAATTCATTATCTAAAAGTATCGTAAGCACGTGCTAGTGACTTCAATATATAGAAATTATGTTAGTGACTTTTTATGTATTTTCCATAAATTATGGAATTTTAATATATCCAAAATAGATGGATAGAATTTTATTTAAAAATAAGAAAGTAGTGATTATGGTAGTAGTAATATTTATGTACTAAAAACAACATTTAAGGATTTAAGGTTTCAAAATATATAATTAAGATATAAGAAACAAAAAAACATTGTTTTATAATTAAACATGAATTTGATGAATACTTTAAGGTAATTATAGAAAACATCATTTACGTTTATATGAAATTGCATATTTCATATTCTTATGTTCAAAAAGCACCGTAATCATCATTTATATTTAACTTTTATTCAGGTTACTGCAAAATGATACATTATGTTAGAAACTCTAAACCGAAACGTACTATTCGATCATAAAAAAAATCCAACTCCTTCAAATTAAAACAAACATCAAATGTATGTGATGAATTACACCACAACACCAATCAACAAAAGGAATTACTATGTAAAATAACAAGAATTTTAGGCAGAGAAATGAAAGGTGATAAAGTAATAATTGTATGGATTTCGCTCTTAAAAAGGAGAGACAACAATGAATCGATTCTTTCCGTCTTTTTCGTTTTGGGACCTAACTTTCTAAACTTCTATAGGTTCCTAAATCCTAAATCACAATCAGCTAGTTGGCAATCCCAACTATCATAAAGGAAAATGATAAGGATAATTGAGAATATTCTTTATCATCTCAACGATTTAAGGAGCAATTATCAGTTCACGACTGACATGTCATACAACTTGATTACTTGATCAGGGTTAAATTGTATAGAGTTAATTATGATTTACGTTTCTGTGGCTTGGTGACTTTTGCTACTTGAGTCCAAAAGTTTAAAATTTTTCTTCGCACTCTGACGTTTGTATTTCTTAGTTGTGTGACTCCCTGGGCCCAACGGTGTCAAAAATTGTCGTTAAATGGCAAGACATGTGCAGGTCGTGTGAGGGTGTAATCGTCTTTTAACATGTGGACCATATTTTAACATGTATAAAACTCTAATAAACTAAACCCTAACGTCATTCTCTCTCACTCTCGTCGCTCCCAAAAAAATGATTGACCTTCTTATTGATCGAATCCTGAATCGTTAATATAATAAACAGATAATAATAATAAAGATTACCTGTAAGCATCTGGTTGAGATCAGCAGTAGTTAGGTTGTCCATCCTGTGAGTAGCCTTGGTTCCCCTTTAGGGTGTATAGCTAATGATGGTGTAAGGTTTCGTGAGGGTTCACGAAACAGAGAGAGAGCCGAGAGAGATGAGAGAGAGGTCGAAAGTTTTGTGGTAGTGATTAACCTTTTAATCTCTCCCAAAGGGCTCTATTTATACACCCAAGGGGAAACCCTAGTCTATCTAGAAAGGGTAATTACGTCCATCAAGTAATACCAGATAGGGTCAAATACGTAATTGATTATTTAAGATAAATGATTAAAGGACATAAATAAGATTTATATATACATATATATATATACGTAATATATATATATATTTAGATATATATAAATTATGTCTAACATTCTCCCACTTGGCCGAATGATCATTTATATGAGGTATTAGATAAGTCTGATCAGAATTTAATACTCATTTCAATCTTAAACCAGATTTGCAGCAGAAAAATACAGTCATAGAGTTGATTATCCAACTCAAGACCCCCATTAATCATACTGCAACCCCAAATTTAAAATTCAACATAAATTCAGAATCAATTACAGAAGTAAGCCCTTACCGTTGATTTATAATAAAACTGACTATATGTCCCGTTAGGCATGCGTAACATATTTAGAGACAAAATCAAACGTATGAGGAAAATTTATAATTAGTCATTCATATTGTGATATGTTTGGTCATTAGTAAACCTCGTCTTCATTATGAGCTCTTAGAAAGACTTATGAGGATAGACCTTAAATTATAGGATCCTTAAGCATATCATGAATGTTTTCAATACAAGAAGTTAGTTTCCTCTATTTGTTCTTGAATGAACAAAACTTGTATCGAAAATTTAATGCAGCTCCGCTCAAAACTGTTACTGTTTTAAGAAATTAGGGTAGCTGGCTTTTATCACAATGAGTCTTCAATATGTCATTTATCTGGAGTTTAGGAGTCTAATGATAAATTTAGCAACAATGACTTGTTGTTATCATTTTCTTATGACTCTTCCATGATCTATTAGATAAATCTGTCCACAGACATAAGGATATACCCCTGAGTTGACTTTTAATATCATTTGAATACAATAAAGTCAAAATTTAGAGATAGTCAACTCCTTTAAGTTTCTCACTTCTTCTATAGTTCAAATTATAGTCTTTTGTTTCTTATAGATATTGAAATGCCATTTTAGATGCTTTATAATGAACTACTAAACTTAGGAAATGATTTTAATCATTTCTAGTATTTCAGCAATGTAGGCAATATCTTAAACGGGTATAGACTTGAACATAAGATTTAATTACTTGAACCTTTATTATCAGTCTCCTAGAGTTACAGATTGAGAGTGACGTTGCATGTTGTAATCTAATGAGACTTAATTAATGTCTCGTTAGGTTAATCTTGATGTATTTTGATGCTTATTGCATAAGAAGCATCTTCAAGATTTTAATGTCAAAAATTATGCGAGAATAAGTCGCTTTGACTCATGCAACAAGACTAATATATTATTTGCCTATATATAAGGGCAAATGCAGTATTAGTTGCTCCCACTCATCTTAAGGTAGCTCCATTTATCCACTTATTCTTGATGAAGAATGATTACATTTGTAACATCATCAAAATTTAAATTCACTTATGAGTTTTGCTTACATTAACCCTTTATTTGAATATACTCATCTTAAAGACTAAGTGTTCTTTAACTTTCAGGCTTGAACCTTAAGTTTAGTTTATGAACATGTCTTTATGTTAAGTGAGTGTTAAGGAAAGATATTTTATAGGTCCGTTAAATGTCACTCATAATTATGAGTGAGTAATAAGGACAACGATAATCTCTCAAAGAATCATTTAGAAAATGAATTCTTAACTTGTTAATAGCCTTTAGAAAACAATCATAATTTATAACGTTTAATTTCTCCTTTCGGATTTCAGTTTAGCTATGAAAAACTAAACTTCTAACGTTATTCTGATTTAGGGAGTTAAGCTCATTATAGCTTTATTCCATCAGATGATTGATTGTTAATAATGGCTCTTAAATCAGAGATACGATTAGTAATCTTTCCAATATCCATGTAAGCTTTATTAAGGTAGGTTCATAATCATCAAAGTTAATAGGAAGCTTCATGCCTTGATGACCTACTAAGCTGGATCTAACGAGTTGAAGCAAAACATTAATAGTTTCATAGATTTCCTCTTGAGCATTTAAGTCAGGTATATTAGGAGTAACATTATTTTCTAAGTGTGTGGAAGTGGATCAGTGTTATCGCAGCGTGGTGTACAAGAGGTGTAATTAGAGTTAAATTCAGAGTTACATTTAACTTTATCTCTCCCCCCGCCTTTTGTACTTCAGGTAAGTCATGGATAAGGACTTACACTGCTCCCACTGACCTTAAGGGACAAGTCATAAATAAGGACTTGGACTACTCCCACTAATCTTAGAATTCCTTAGGAACTTGGTATGCAACATGCTTAGTGTGGAGGATTTTTTAAGGTTTAATTAGATACAAGAATAAATAATCAGTTATTTGAGTGATAAATGTTGTATGCCCAGATATTTCATTCTAGGATAAGGTTCACCAATATGTTTGAGTTTTGGTAAGTTAGAACTCTAGTGGAACCTTATTTATTCCCTTAACACATGTATTTTCTTTGTTAAGTTCTCACTTATGTGATAACAAAGATTGTGAACATTTATTATCTAGTTTATAAGTTATAAAGATTTCAATCCACGTAAGGACAACTAGATAATAAGAAGAACCAACAACTTTGAGAATTCAAGGTAAATGTGACATTGTCATAGCCATGTGAAAACTTATAACCGTCAATGTCTTACTTTAGTAATGATGCTAAGTTCCAAGTGATGTTGGATCATGATAAGGTATCATAAAGTGTAATACAATGACAGTTTTTCATGGTTTATACAACTATGACATTTATTTTGTCACTTACTCTCTCATTATAGTTGTTTTAGGGTTTATTTCTAGTGTATTGATTGTAATAGATCTTTATAATACTAGTTTTAGTTCACTGTGTTAGTTTAAAAATTAATGGGCACAATTATCATTATTGATTATCCTTTTTAGCCAGTTGTTCCATTAAGGAATTAGAACTGGAAGCTTTCTTGTATCTTATAATAGAAATTAGAACTATCCTCCTTATTTAAGCTATTTTATTGTATAAGGGTTAGTGATAGTGAGGTGAACAAATCTGCTTTTCTAGTTTAAGGCATTATTTATCCTATATGCACAATGCTATAAAGCACTCATTTTCATGATGACTAATTTTAAGTAGCATTTAATTGTGCTAAGAAAGAATTCACTAGAAAAATGCACTAGAAAAGTTTAACTCGAAACATGTGTAAGCCTTGTAAGGGTCATGTTTTTCATTTATTATGATATGTTCACTAAATCATTAACCTAATTTACATTTTGTAAAGTGTTTGCATACATTTAAGAAGTCCTTTTGAATTTCTATTACTCACGCGATGTTTAGATTAGGAAATCTGAAACATCTCCCCTGATATCCTCTGTTTAAAGGGATTTTGTTTAAAGGGTATCTGATCGAAAAGTGAGCTTTTCGATCGAAAAGCCGACTTTTCGATCGGATCGAAAAGTCGGTCGAAAAACCATATGGCCCGATCGAAAAGCCGATCTAAAAGCCGTATGGTCCGATCGAAAAGTATGTCGAAAAGCCACATGGCCCGATCGAAAAGTCGATCGAAAAGGGCCACATGGTCCGATCGAAAAGTAGGGATCCAAGCCACATATTTCGATCGGAAAGTAAGCTTTTCAATCGAAGAGCAGGGTCTAAGCCACATGATTCGATCGAAAAGCCAATCAAAAAGCCGGTAGAAAAGCCGGTAGAAAAGCCGGTAGGAAAGCCGGTAGTAAAGCCGGTAGGAAAGCCGGTAGAAAAGCCGGTAGAAAAGCCGGTAGTAAAGCCGGTAGGAAAGCCGGTAGTAAAGTGGACTTTTCTATCGGATCGAAAAGTGGACTTTTCGATCGAGAATTGGTATCTCGATCGAAAAGACAATAACCTCTCGAAATCAGTGAGGGTTTGATTTTAAAACCGATTTAATTTATTTGCTTAAAGACGAATTAGGGTTTCGAGATTTTTAGACAGAATCGAAAAACCCATATTGATTTCGAGATTAGGGTTTCTTAACGAATTCAGATTAATGATTCGATTGAGCAACATATGCTCTGATACCACATGTTGATCGAATCCTGAATCGTTAATATAATAAACAGATAATAATAATAAAGATTACCTGTAAGCATCTGGTTGAGATCAGCAGTAGTTAGGTTGTCCATCCTGTGAGTAGCCTTGGTTCCCCTTTAGGGTGTATAGCTAATGATGGTGTAAGGTTTCGTGAGGGTTCACGAAACAGAGAGAGAGCCGAGAGAGATGAGAGAGAGGTCGAAAGTTTTGTGGTGGTGATTAACCTTTTAATCTCTCCCAAAGGGCTCTATTTATACACCCAAGGGGAAACCCTAGTCTATCTAGAAAGGGTAATTACGTCCATCAAGTAATACCAGATAGGGTCAAATACGTAATTGATTATTTAAGATAAATGATTAAAGAACATAAATAAGATTTATATATACATATATATATATATATACGTAATATATATATATATTTAGATATATATAAATTATGTCTAACACTTCTCTCTGATCAACTAATCACAATCTATTACGATCAGAGAACCGGCAACGGCGTTTTCATGCTCCAATCAAACATTCACTTAAGCTTTACGCATTTAAGATGGTTTTCACAATCTGGCAAGTTCGTTCTCCTGATGTTCAATCGTTTGATCCAACCGAAATTTATGGTATGTTTATCTGCAAAATTATGCTCGTTTGGGTGATTAATCACATCTGTAAGAGTTTTGCAACCACTTATTTGTTTTTATTCTCAGTAAAGGAGCCTACTTTACTCACCTTCAAAGTCCATCATGGGGAGAGTTTATCAACTTCCCATGCATGAAGTATGTGAGAGGTCAGGTTGCATACATTGACATACTTGATGCCGATGAGTTTCATGTCCATGATTTAAACCAAGTGATGCAGTTGATAGGTTATCCTGCTCAAGAGGTAATGTACTATTACTACAAAATTCCAACTGAGAACTTAAATATAGGTCTGAAACCTCTTAGTAATGATAAAGATGTCTTGTTTAAAGTTTTTCTATAAACTACTCATTTTCTTTTAACCAAATCATTATGGCCCTTCTTGGCTAAACTCATACACTCACTTAGGAATAAACAAACTTTTCGGCGGGATTGGTAAAGTGAGTTTATGGTCTCACCTTAAGGTATGTAAAAATGACTTTATGAAAACTCTTTATATTGAAAGTGTATTGTTACCTTTTTGAAGAAATGTATCTTATGTATTGCGGCCCATTTGAGGAGTCGAAAGCTCATTAGTCGGACTTGTGACACCAGACTAGGGATGATGCATGATCCTTTTGCTGACTCGCATTCCATACAAAGCAATACATTCGATTGTTTTATGTCTATGTAAACAAACTCGGTTTTTACGCATGTGCGGTATGAAGATAATTGTTGGGATAAAGGGTTGGTAATATTTTGTCACCGCGTAGATCCGGTGGTCAGTGCGTTGGTGGACTTGGCTTTGGTTACGACTGCTCATGTATGCCGAGAATGGTGTATGGAAGAAACAGTCCCTTATAAAGATCTTTTCATAATAAAATAATCTGATGCGTGTGTTATTTGTTGGTTCATTAGAATGTATTCAAGTGTAACAGTACATTGGCCATAAGACCTTATAACTAAATGGCATTCGCGCAAAGTATACATTTTTTTTCTAACAGCAGATGTACTCCTTGGATGCATACCAAATGGGTGATTAACGAGAGGAAAGAAAGATGGGATTTGAGGCTGAAAGGCGGTCCCATATTCTTTTAGCAACAATCTTAAGAAAAACTTATAAATAAACAGATTGCTAATCCCGCCACTGGTGAGTCTTTCCATGTGACATTTTCTTTGATTGTCTGATCTTAAATCCATTCTATTTTTATGTTACTTTTACATTAGTCTTTTGTTTTAAAACTTAAAAGGCAATATTTACTTGGCTGTTGACGAATGCAAAGTATCAAGAGCCCTCATTTCCATACATTATGTCCTTGGGCAACCTCAATATCTTACATTTGTTATACTACGCAACAATGGGTGCACTTGCCTGTGTAAGTGGTGTATAGTGATTGCTCGTTATCATGTTTAATAAATTTAAAGCTTACATGCAATAGTGATGTTGAAACATATCCATAATTGTCACACACACAACATTCAGGTGTACATAAATCATCATCGTCATAAAAAAGGTAAAAAACCGTAAACGGAATCAACAACCACCAACATCAAACATAAAGGTAATCATTATAGAAGAAGCCATGGTAAAAGTCAAGTAACTAGAAGATAAAATGAACAATAACGACTGAGTCTAGCCATCGCATGTAGCCATTGGAAAACAACATGAACCACAAAACAACCATCACGATCAGCCATACCACCAACACAATTCCTAAGCAATCCTCTAACAACACCAAACCCTAAATCGAGCCACGTAAACCATCAACCACCTCCTACATCATGACTGTAGTATATCTGAAGCTTAAATGACGAAAAAAATGGCCACAAAGCCATGAAAACCATCAACCACCGCCTACAACATCGACGCTCCATTTCATATGCCAAACATTCATGACTTCGCTAGAGTTACAAATCTTGAATCTTTATATCTTAAGCTTAAGTGACGGAAGCTAACGGTGACGCTGGGCAACGATGAGGTTTCTAAGTGAACACTACCGGTTGAATTTGAACAAAATTGATCGAGGCTGGCTATTTTCTTCAATCAATGGATATTTTTTTGAAGGGTTCAAATTACATATTTTTTACAACTAATAAGATTTGTATCATTATCATATGGAAAGACTTAGCCTTATTCGATACAACTAAGCTAAAGACCCTTTAACCAATGGACATCTAGCGAATGATACTTTCATGTGTATATGTTACTGATAATTTTCTTTAGAGATTAAGAGTTCAAGTCTCACTGTAAACAGTAAGGTAAATATTAAGAATAGATTATAAGAGTATGTAAGTAAAAAATAAAAATTATTAGTAAAAGATATATGATATCTCCTCCTATTTTTTATTCAGTTATTTTCATATTTCTATATATTACAACTAGTTTTTTATCCCCGTGTGTTACACGGGTGACTTTAAAAAAAAACTATAAATACAATCATAATATACGACAATTATGTATTTTTATATCTTTAGTAATTAAATAATTGGTTATTAAAATATTTTGGAATGCAATAAATAAAAAATTGGAAATACAAATCACTTCCATAATTAGGAGAATTGGCGGGAATAATTGTTGATGATGAATGTGGTGGTGACACATGGCAAATTGTGGTGCGAAAAACTTTTCTTTTATTATAGATATATAGATATAGATAGATAGATTGAAAACTTAGACAGCTTGTGAGTCCTAAGCTCCTAACTAAAAAAATTCAATTATGATTTATATTGTTGTTGCCGTTAAAAAAAATGATTTATATTGTTGTTCAGAAAAATTAATAAATTCCGGCCAGCGCAACTAGTTTGCGTTATGTTTCCTTACATGGGGCAACCCGGGTTCGACTCCTGCAATATGCCACGGTTTTTTTATTATTTCTAGATATATATGCTATTCCTATTTATTTTAAATATACACGTTTACGACACTATTAAAATCGTGTCTAAACAGGTTTCACATTTTCTAATATGTTTATGACACGATTAAACACGTTTATAATTTTAATAATTTTTAAAATAATTAAATATATAATAAAAGTCAAAATCCTTTTATAGTTTGAGATTTCCACATTAACCTTTTGTTTTTCACCACTATACCAACTTTGACAACTCAAATTGTTTAAATTCGTCAACTCTTTCCATTTTATATTCGTTAATTTATTTTTGGTTTTCATTCTCAGGATATTGATCGTGTTTAAACAGGTCGTGTCGTATAACACGTTTATAAATAGATACGTGTTCGTGTTTGAAAAAAATGTCATGATTAGTTAATCGTGTCGTGTTCGTGTTTAGTACCTGTGTTAATCGTGTCGTGTTGTACATGTCTAACATGTTTAGACCTGTTTTGCAAGCTCTACAGATGGATAAGACTTGGCCTATATACATCCTATGGATCAAGATTCAAATCCCGTTCTTAGAGTTTTTTCAAAAATAAAATTTTTTATGTCCGAATTTTATTTATTTTTTAACGGATTGTGAGATGTGCTTCTTTGACATCTTTTCTACGTTTAGTTTGTACTAATGTTGTGTTTACAATGTCTGATGTTTAGGGTTAAAGATTTACGATTTAAAGTTTTGATTCATCTCAGAGGATATGATCGATGATAGGATATCGTGGAGACGTAAAATTAAGGTTAAAGACTTATAGAATTAAGACTTTGGACACCCAAGTTCCCTTGTTTATAGTGTTATTATTACTACTATAATTTTTACTATTTATTTATGTATTTATTTTTATTTTATGTTTTATCTTTATCTTACTATTTTATTATTTATTTATTTTCCCTTGTAAGATTATAGAAAACTGAATTGATATTATTGATAAATCATGTTACATTATATAGAGAAGATAAGTAACCCTAATAACTTAGCTAGGCCCGTGGGCTCAACCCTAATAATATTCTAATACTCCCCCGCAGTCGGAGCGGAAAGACAATGGAAGCTAAGACTGAAAAACTAAAAAAAAAAAAAAAGAACATAGAAACAATAGCAATAAGATAAACTAGCTTCTGATCTCGGTCTTTAACTCGTAAGTCTAAAATTCTGCAAAAAATCCATAATCTGCAACCCCGGGTTTGGTCTTTGTTCCTGCAAAAATAAAAACGATCGGATATCTCTATCAAGCATCGGTTCCATCTTAGTCGTCAATGATGAGGTAGAAGAGGGAAGAGAAGCTGCTAAGAAAAGAAGCAACTCGACAACCGGTGACCATGGTCATGCGACGATGTGCCGAGGCAATGAGGCAACGATATCTTAGATCCGTAGATCTCATAAAAAGGATGATAAAGAACGGGGACCGTGGTCAAGCCGCGTCTTCGAAACAGAGAACATAAAAAAGAATGAGATTTGATTAACCGTGACGGTATCGGGTGAGAATGAAGGAGCAAACCATAGATCAACAAGATGAACCAATCAAAAAAAGAGAAGAGCGTGTGACGAAGTGGCACGGTATGTGACAAAGCGATGCGATGCGTCGTAACGCAAAATAAAAGCAAAACATGTATAGTATAGTTGCTTGTTTGGTAGAGGTTTCCAATAAGTGAATCGATAGAGCCAACGCAATAATAAAATTGCCTTTTATTTCTGACGCTTTGTTTGATAAAATCAATAATAAAAGAGCCATCATGAATTGAGTACTCCAGAAAAGAAAGTATGAATCTGAAAAAAAATGAAGGTGATAAATACGCATCCACCGACCAAGGTTCGTGAATAGAATTATATTCACCGGACTAAGAATTAATACCACGAATAAATCAAGAACCCATGACAAAAGAAAAAAAAACTACGATCGAATTATACTCAGGATTAATTTTAATATCAACCGGTATTATGATCAGAATTGAAGGGTTGATAAAGACAATTTCAACGTGCAGATGGCCGAAATTTTAAGACGAGATCAAAACTTTAGTTGAAAGAGGAAAAAATAATATGAGAAAAAAACGAAACATATGACTGATCGAGGTGGGACAGGGCGGCGGCAATGGCGGCACGCCGCCCTGTCTAGGGTGGAACTCGTTGAGGACGGCTAGGGTTTATACTTCTATTTGATGGAAGGAGAAGGGAACCAGAATCTTAAGGCTGTGATACCATGTAAGATTATAGAAAACTGAATTGATATTATTGATAAATCATGTTACATTATATAGAGAAGATAAGTAACCCTAATAACTTAGCTAGGCCCGTGGGCTCAACCCTAATAATATTCTAATATCCCTATGATGTTTTTAAATCATATATATATTTATATATACATATTTTACTATTAGTATCTATTTATTTATTTATCTCTGTATTTGCCTTTTTAGTATGTCAGTAGTAGTACTAGAACATAAATAAATGAACATAAACAAACGTTCACGAACATAAATGAACGAACGTGACATTTGTTCAAGTTCGTTCATTTAATTAAACGAACAAAAAATTATGTTCGTGTTCGTTTATTTATTAAATAAACGAACATAAACGAAATTCCCGCCGAACGTTTCAATGAACGTTCGCTGAACGTTCGGTTCGTTTACAAGCCTAGAAAAATGTGATGGCTAGAAAAGGCTAACCAAACACTCGTCTCCTTCAACGTTGTCAAACTTGTCACATCGGTAAAACACCAATGCATGTCTTTACACACCTTTGCTCGTTCCGGATGCACCATTGGATGATGTTAGTCTTAGTTTTGTCATGGGACTACCTCGAACACAACGAGGAAAGAATTCTATTATGGTCGTGGTCAGTAATTCACTAAAATGACGAAGTTCATATGACTAGATGTATATATTTTAGATGGTTAAGAGTTCTACTCATAATATAAGTATGTTTATGGATTAAAAATAAGTTTTGAATTAGTTATTCAAGAAGAAAAAGATAGATGAACCAAACAAACAACATTAAATATATTGCATCAAAGAAATCATAGAAGTTACTAAATGTATATAGGGATAGAATGAGAATTCAGAAGTCAAAAAAGTTTTAAAATGGGTGATGGGCCATTTTTAGAACACAAGACCAACTCAAACTCTCCGAACCTTTGTAGCCGAATTTTTATTTTCCTTCATATACAATCTCCATTACAATTATTTTATAACAAACATATAATAATCAAAAAAATAATATTCCAAATAGTTTAGAGGATGAATGGATAGAGGATAAAGGGTGCTAGAGGACATTTTTACAACCATATTCTTCCCCATCTTTGCTTTTCACAGATTCTTTACAACTCTACACATACTTACAACTCTCTCTCTCCTTAGATCATTGTCCTTCAGCATTCATTGATTACTCTTGCTCTCAAGATCTCAAGTCAAACTCTTCAAATAATTACCCACTTTCGTCGGTGTTTATCTTCATTAATTAGGGTTAAACCCTCCCTCTGTTCTCATCTGGGTTTGAGTAAAGACTTTAAAGAATCTTTCTTTTTGGTTGATAATCAATTCCTACATCTGGGTTTACAGTAGATGGCTCAACAGGATTAAATAAACCATATTCCCCCCTTTCGAATCTTGATTCTTTCTTTTTTTTTTAATTATTTTTTTAAATTTTAATTATATATTTTTTGGGTGTAATTTATGTATATATTCTCTAGAAACCACCTCTCAAGTGAAACCCTGTTCATATATTAATCTTTTTATTTTTCTGTTAGTTTGCTTCTGTGGATGAGTTTTATCCATCTGATTGGATTTGGGTTGAAAGTGGGACACCTTGTTTTGATGCTATGGTACTCATTTCTAACAGTGATTTCATTGAATTCATCCATTAATGATTCACAAACAAAGCCAAATAAAAGTAGGAAGATTTGGATGGAGTTTCTTGAGATCTTTTCAAGAAACACTTCTGAGATCCATCATTATTATCAATATATTGGCTCTGGAAAGTTTAGAAAAACATGGTGGAGGAGGCTTTTGATCTTATGGGTTGCATTTGGTACAATTCTTTCTTTATGGATCTTCTGGTATTTGAGATCTCAAGCTTTGGAGAAAAGAAGAGAAACATTAGCAAACATGTGTGATGAAAGAGCTAGAATGCTTCAAGATCAGTTTAATGTTAGTATGAATCATGTTCAGGCTATGTCTATTTTGATCTCAACTTTCCACCATGGCAAAAACCCTTCTGCAATTGATCAGGTATGCCTCTGGTTTTCTATAAAGTTTGACTTTTTGTTGGATTTAGTGTTTAATTATGTTGTTAATCTTGTTGGGGGTTTGGAGTTATTCAATCTTTTGAATCCATTTTCTTGAATCAGGGTTCATAATTTGAAATTTAGTGTAATTAAGCATTCAATTAAGTACTCTGTTCTTTATTCTAATAAAAATGGAAACTTTTTTGTTTCTAGTGCTTCATGGTGTTGTGTTACAAATATGAGGTTTATTGACCAAATGGCTCTCTTACCCATCAGCTAGTCTTTGAGGATGAGTTTGTCAGGTTGATTGGGATTTTCAGATACTCAATCTTCTGAACTCTATTGTGTTGCCTTTGAAAAGGGAAACAAACACTTTGGTTAAGTTTGTTAATTATGTTAGGTTAGGGCTCAGAATAGGACAATTGGTGTAATTAAGCAGTCAATCAGTTGTATTGTTAATCCAAATGGGGGTTTTCAGTTACTCAATCTTTCGATTATTTTTGTTCTTTTTAGAAATGGAAATGGACAAAATTCAGTGTAAAAGATTCCACTTGTCAATTTTTATAAAAATGAAATCTTTTAGTTTTATAGTGCTTAATTGCGTTCTTAATCCATTTGGCATTTTCAGTTACTCAGCCTTTTGAATTATTTCTTTGGCTTCTTTGAAAAGGGAAACAAATTATGTAGGTTAATTTTGTTGTATTAGGGTTCATCATCAGACTGTTTAGACTAAGTAAGCATTCCAATCAGTTATTCTGTTTTTCTATAAAAATGGTAACTTTTCGTTTGTGATGCTTAATTGTGTTGTTATTGTTAAACTATTTTGGGTTTTCCAGTCGAATCTGTCGAAATCTTTTCTTGTCATTGAAAAGGGTACCAAATAATCTGATCAATATTATTTGGATTAAGGTTTGTAATTGAACAAATTTTGTGGAATTAACAGGAGACATTTGCAAAGTACACGGAAAGAACTGCTTTTGAGAGACCACTAACAAGTGGGGTGGCATATGCAGTAAGGGTACTGGATTCAGAAAGAGAACAATTTGAGAAACAACAAGGATGGACCATAAAGAAGATGACCCCAGTTAATAAAGACAAATATAACCCCGAAGAACTTGAGCCGTCACCAATTCAACCAGAATATGCCCCTGTTATATTTGCACAAGATACCGTTGCCCATGTGATTTCTCTTGATATGTTGACCGGGAAGGTATAAATATCTTTATATTTCATGGATAAAACAAAAGAACAAGTGGAAAAACATAGTAGTTGCAAGGCACTTAAAAAGCAAGGGCCTTTTTGTGCAAGGCGCATAGTATAAATTTCAAGATTTTATATGAAAAATGGCCCCTAAATAATCAGAAACTAATTATCTTCTGTTTATTCGTGTATAATCAACAGGAAGATCGTGAAAACGTGTTGCGTGCAAGGGCATTAGGAAAAGGGGTTCTCACAGCTCCTTTGGATCTTATCAAGTCAAACCGTCTTGGAGTTATTTTGACTTTTGCTGTTTATAAACGAGACCTACCCTCTAATGCTACTCCAGAGGAAAGAATCGAAGCAACTGACGGGTAATTTTTCTAGATTTCACTGGATTATGAAAAAGTTGCGATATTTTTATGTTCCAAGATATTTATAGTTGACTTTTGATCAAAATCAGGTACCTGGGTGGAGTGTTTGATATTGAATCATTGGTGGAGAAATTACTTCAACAACTTGCTAGCAAGCAAACTATTTATGTGAATGTTTTCGATACAACTAACATATCAAACCCTATTAGTATGTATGGTATCAATGCTTCAGACACTGGTTTGCAACATGTTAGTCCTCTTAACTTTGGTGACCCATCAAGAAAGCATGAAATGCGTTGCAGGTGATTGTTATCTCCACAGTTCATCTACTTACATGTATGTATGAAAGCTTTTTCAAGATCTAATGGTCAACTAAATGTCTTTTTCCAAAATACCTTTTCGCAAGAATGACCACATTAGATTAGTTTTAAACGGGTATGTTATATTTTTTGCGTTAAAGATTTTATTGAAACTTCATAGGGCTACTTTTATCTATATATGTGTGTGTGTATGTCTACATATAGATGAGGTGGTATTTATTGTCTTTTTGGTCGTACAGATTTAAACAAAAACAACCGTGGCAAATCTTGGCAATATCAATCTCTTTTGGTATTTTTGTGATCACTTCACTTGTTGGGCATATTTTTCATGCAACCGAAAATAGAATAGCAAAAGTCGAAGATGATTATCATGAGATGTCAGAGCTTAAAAAACTTGCAGAGGATGCTGATGTGGCGAAATCTGAGGTATTTAGCGTTTAACCAAATTTTGAATCTGTACTTTTGTCCAGGTTTTCATGATTAATAGCCTAAATCTATCGTTACTTTTGAATCTTTTTGTAGTTCCTTGCTACTGTTTCTCATGAAATCAGAACCCCAATGAATGGTGTTCTTGGTAAGTAATTTCACAGATGACAAATTTTGTAAAGTTAATTACTTTTTTGGATGCATTTTCACGTTACTGTGATTTCTTGTTTTTTTTCAATTAAGGGATGCTGGATATGCTTATGGACACCGTTCTTGATGTAACACAACAAGATTATGTTAGAACAGCTCAAGCTAGTGGAAAAGCTCTTGTTTCACTCATAAATGCTGTTCTTGATCAAGCTAAAATAGAATCTGGAAAACTTGAACTTGAGGCTGTTCGATTCGATCTTCGGGAGATTTTGGATGATGTTTTGTCATTATTTTCTGGGAAATCTCACGAAAAAGGAATTGAGGTAAGGACTTCACATTTTTACTTGATCTTTTTTACTAGAAATATAGGTTGTAACTGACTGAAGTTTGCCTTAATTTTCTTTCGCTGTTTGGGTATAATTGCAGTTGGCAGTTTACATATCTGCAAAGGTTCCGGAAACATTAATCGGTGATCCAGGGCGATTTCGTCAAATTATTACAAATCTCATGGGTAACTCTATTAAGGTAGGATATATATATATTTTTATCTGTTTTTTTTAATGTCTAGTTAGAAAAATTGACAAGTTAGATAATGGGTTGGTTTAATCTGCTTAACAGTTTTTTCTTTAGTTCCTTAAATAATCAGTAATTAAGTATATTAAATTAAATAAATTAATTTTTAAAATAGTAAACCCAACGTTTATAGAGTAATGTAATTTATTCCATAAACCGAATTAGGACGTTGCATACATTTAAAATCCACTTTGAACAACTTTCAACCCGTTTCCCTCCATACTATTTTTTCTTTTTTACCCATGGGACCCTTTTTTAAGCGATAGGACATAACCCAAAACAGCCCATTTGTAACAGTGGACTAATGTTGTTTAAATGGCTATAGTTCACGGAGAAAGGGCACATCTTTGTTACGGTGCACCTTCTTGAAGAAGTTATGGAGTCGATAGATGTAGAAACCGAACCATCTTCAAAAGACACTTTAAGTGGACTGCCTGTAGCTGATAGAAACCGGAGCTGGTTGGGGTTCAGACCTGCTAGCAAAATTGTGGTTCCATCTGAATCTATAACTTTAATCGTATCAGTTGAAGATACAGGTGTCGGGATCCCTCTAGATGCACAACCTAGAATCTTTACACCTTTTATGCAAGTGGGCCCCTCAATATACCGTATACATGGAGGAACAGGTATCGGGCTAAGCATCAGCAAATGTTTGGTCAACTTAATGAACGGTGAGATTGGGTTTGATAGTGTCCCGCAAATTGGGTCAACTTTCACCTTCACAGCTGTTTTTTCAAACCCGAATGAGCAGCAAATCAACGGTCAGTCAAAGCCAAAATCAGTGTCCGAGTTTTGCAACATGCAAGCGGTTGTCGTTGACCCAAGACCTGTACGAGCCGAGGTATCAAGATATCACATCCAACGGTTAGGAATGCACGTGGAAATTGCCTCGAGTTTGAACAACATGCTATCTATGTTGACCAATGGAAGTCAAACTGTTCATGTGGTTTTAATCGAAGAGGAAGTTTGGGATCAAGATACAAGTAATTCGGCAGTGTTTTTTTATAAATTAAGAAATTTAGATCAGGAGATTCCTCCAAAGCTATTTCTTTTAACGAATTCTATTAGTGGGTCCCGCCACATTAACGGCATTTCTTCACCAACTGTCATAACTAAACCGTTAAGGGTAAGCATGTTGGCGGCTTCATTACAACGGGCAATGGGCACTAATAGAAACAACACTAGAAATGGAGAAATACCGAAATTATTTTTATCCAAATTATTACTTGGGAGGAAAATATTAGTGGTCGATGATAATAATGTAAATCTTCGGGTAGCTGCGGGTGCTCTAAAGAAATATGGGGCGGAAGTGGTGTGTGCAGATAATGGAAAGAAAGCTATTTCATTACTGGAACCGCCTCACACGTTTGATGCTTGTTTCATGGATATCCAAATGCCGGAAATGGACGGGTAAGAATCGTATATTTTCATTTTTTTTATCAATTATCATCGAATTTTACGATATATATTATTGTTATATACAACTGGTTGGTGAAAGAAGGAGGTAATTTGACTTTTTATGTCAAATTTATGACTTCTTAATTTGAAAACTGATCTATTAGAGGGTAGAAGTGTTCACAAAAGTTGAAAGAGTGTCGGTTTGATCTAAAAAGTCAAACAAAGCTCAAATTTAGCAATGATAAAATCGGTTATAATTTGAATTAAGGATTTGTGACCTTTTTAGGTCAAATCGACAACTATTCACGTCTGATTTGCAGGAAGTTCATTGGAGTGTCAAAAGTTGTTTTTACAAGTCAAAAGAGTTTCGGTTTGACCTAAAAAGTCAAATCTACTCAAAACATTGGATATTTGATGCATAAAATTGATTACTAATTGAAAGAAGAGACACATGTTGACTCTCCTAGGTTATAATTTCTTCCGTTATAATAGAGCCCTTGAAATGTTTCATTTTGGAACAATTTGATCGAAAACTACACTTATATATTATATTACTGATGCTAAAAACTTATTTTTTCTCTCTTTAATTGCAGGTTTCAGGCAACAAAAAATATCCGTAAAAATGAAGTCAAGATCAATAAAGGCATCCAACAAGGGAATTTGTTGTTGCAAGATTATGCAAATATTTCAAACTGGCATGTACCGATTTTAGCCATGACTGCTGATGTCATTCAAGCTACACATGAACAATGTCTAAAATCCGGAATGGATGGCTATGTATCTAAACCATTTGAAGCTAATCAACTTTATCAAGAAGTTTCTCGATTTTTCTTATAGGCCGGTTCAACCCCCTGGGCCACACAAAAACTAACTGAATTGTACGTGTTTTTAGGCGTTTCCAACGGGGTCGAATTCTTCACAAGGGTAAGTTCATTATTATTATCAGAATTTCTTCTTGTTATACTTCCTGTCCGAAAATTACTGTGCATATATCTATTAGTTTATCCCCAAATAAAATAATTTTCTGACTTTAAAAAAAGTGGATGGTTATAATTTACTAATTTTCCTATTTCGCTAATTATTTACCCCATCATTAAATCTTGCAAGTATATTAAATGCATTAAGGGTAAAATATACATTCTGCTGATTAATATATATCTTCTGAGTAGAAGTGACATTCAGGCAGAGGTCAGATGGGTTTGTTAACGGGTCAAAATCCGTCTATGTCTTCATGTTGGAACTAGGTTGACCCAGAACACTTTTCTGTGTTTTCTTTAATATTTTAAATAATTATTGTGTTAAATATGATTACAGAAACTATATTATCACCATAGTTATCTTCTTTTAAACCAAGCGATTTAGGAGGTTTTATTTTTATTTTTTAATTTTTAAATTTTTTTTAACCAAACGCTTACTACTATGCTACATTGAAGGTGGCTGTGTACTTTTAACTATTTTTAGCTAATTCTTTCGAAACTTCTATTTTCAGGAAACTATTTATGGTGACGATATAATGTACATACAAAAGTCATTTATTGGTGGAGATATGTTCATTTTGTAGAGTGAGCTTAGATACAGAAACCAATTCATTTGCCAGCATGTAGTTTTTGATCTATATTTCCAAGTTACCCGAAAGTGGAATCGGTTTGAAACTTGAAAGTTGACCTTTTTGGTCAACTTTTGGACTTTGGTCGTCTTCAGGTTCTGCTGTTCAGTTGGCGTTGTTAGTCGATGCGTGCCCACAAGTGGGCGGATGAATGTATTGTGGTATATATTGTTTGTAACTTTAAAATAAATACGGTTAAATGTATGTAGTAATGTATACGTATGTAGTACAATTTTCAGGAAGGTTGTTTTAGATACAGAAATTTGATAGACTTGGTAAATTTGTGTGTATGTGTATAAAAGCAGTTCACTTTTGAGTTTTAAGTGTTTGGTTGTGACTCTATAGTTTATGTCAATGTCCTTGGAACTATAGTTTTTTTCTGCTATGTTAGGATTTTTTTCAGGCTAGATAGCCACATGCCAGGCAATTTTTTTCAGGCTAGAATTCCATAGATTTGTTTAGTTTTTTAGCTCATTGATTTGATTAGTTAAAAATTGGTGAGAGGTGTTGAAAACACTAGAACACTAGAAATGTTAGCATCAAATGTTTTATTTGGAAAACATAAAAACGCGTGTTGCTTGATATATTGACCTAGTAGTATGAGGTGTTTATCTTAGGGTGCAAACAAGTCGAGTTAAGTTACTCGTGAGTTATTCAAGATCAAATCGATAAAAGACTTGAAACAAGCCGAGCCTTAACGAGCGTAAGCCGAGGTCAGGCTTTAAAACATGATTCATTTAGTAAACAAGCACGAGACCAAGCTTTACATATCGTTTACATATCGAGCTAGAGCGGGCTCGCAAGTCTTAACGAACATTTTATTTAAGTTATTAATATATATTTTAAAAAAATAATTATTGTTATATAAAATTATGATAAAATAAGTAAATAATATGTATTACTTTCTATATAAAAAGTATAATTATAAAATATATATAAAAATTTAATTGTAATAATATATAGCTAAATTAAAAATAAACAAACCGAACCCGAACCGAAATCATGCTTAAATAAATTCTCCACAAGCCGAGTCTAAGCTTGTGCTCGGTTAAATTAAAACGAGCCGAGCTTGACTCAGCTCGTTTGCACCCTAGTTTATTTTTATTAAAATGGTACATATCAAGATGTAAATTTTAAAGTAGATTTTAAAGATGTGTACATCTTTTCCCACTCGTAAGAAATTACCCACCTTAACGCGTTTATCAGTCCATCCATCTCTGCCATTTATCTTGGATCTCGCATAACAAGATTAAAATATTTAAAACTGTTACTCGTCACCCATCTCTACCATTTATCTAATGAACTTGCACGATGATTATTATAATACTAAAACTCATTTAACCCGTTATAGATCCTCCCATCTAGTTTATCTTCCAACTCACATAACAAAGGTTGAAACAAGAGCATAAACTATCAATGAATTAACTATTTGACACATCAATTAGAGCACTTAATAATAATAATACTAATAGTTGCTATTCATATTATTGTTATTATTTTTTATACACAAACTGATTTAAGTAATAATACTTTCTACATATTCATTACATCACCTTGAGAAGTTGAGGATGCTTCACGTTCAGCCTGCATCATAGCTCATAAACCATTTAGAACACAAAATGTTGTACATGATGATAATTTCAAGAAATCAATTTCGTCCCCGTTATCTGAAGTCTATATACGGGCCGGTTCCGATTATTTTCACTACTAATTGGTCAATTTAGTACAATTTTAATTCGGTGAAAAAGATAATTGGTCACCAGTTACAACTTCCTAAAGTGTTCTGTTGGATAACTAATTTGATTATGTTGTTTTTAGACATTGGACAAAAAGCATCAGCAGGTCAACCCGCCCCGCCCCCATTCTGCTTTGACCCTTATTAGAAAGTGTCCGGTTATACAATTTGTCCATCATGCCGCCTCTAAAGATACATAATAAATATTAGATTTAGATTGTGTTCTATCTCAAAAATGTCAAATTAAACATTTAGCTTAAAAGGGGTGCGGCATTACGGCCTCTTAAATTGTTTCTGTTCAAATTTGGATTATTTTAACTACTTTTTTTCTAAAAACTAACACATCAGTTAAAGAAATATATTTAGAAATGAACAAAAAGGTGAATGTTGATCGATACAGACCGACCTGCCTGTTGCAACCCATACTACAAAATCGACGTGTTTTTACCATAGCTGCTTTTGACCAGTTACCCAACCCACCCATCTAGCCAACTCTAAAAACTAATCTAAGTTCTAACACATCACTACACTACTGAATGGTTGTAGAGGACAATCAGGTATAAAGATATTTAATTATTTTTTATATAAGGAGGACCCACCTTGGCTTGTTGGTATTTTTGAAGCATACGACGGTATTGCTGGCGGGCCGGTTGAGAGTCAACCATGGAGAGCACCCGTGAAACGGCTTCATCAATAGAGACATCCACCTTTTCCTTCCTGAACACTTTAACAATATCTTCGTCTTCACTTTGGTCAATGGCTCCTAATTCTTGCTTGTATCCCCGCAAACCTACTCCCTTACGGCGCCACCTCAGCACAACTTTTTCAACTACACCAACCGCCCAACAGAAAACCTTATAGCTTTTCCTTACTTGGTGACCTCTTACAAGAGCCTGCCAAAGAAACACAAAAAGAAAATAAATAAGTAGAAAAGTTATAACAAGGTTTTAAACCAAGTATGCAGGCTTGAATAGTCGAATATGAGGCTTAAAATAGATGTGGCAGTTTGGCTCATTTTACTTATCTATGGATCGCTTTGGGTTATGCGTTATCTCAAATGGATCAAATCAAAGAATTGACTAAAAAGGAAGCGAGCCAAATGGAAAAAAGGGTATATAGGTTTTGTAATCATATTTAAAGGGTTCGAGCCAAATGGATGTGTCGATTTGGGTTTTGTTCTATCTTAAGTGAGCCAAATAAAAGTTTATAATTTTAATGCAAACCTCCACTCAAATCATATTATTCAAAGTTTTAGATTATCAACATAGCAATATTGTTTTTTTATCTAACCATAAATAATTAATTATACATAAAATTGAATAAAAGGAGTTTGCACTCGACCAAACCCGCCCCAGCCTGTTTCAACCCATACTAAAAGCAGCCCATTTCAACCCAAACCAGTTTCAATCTGTTACCCGACCCGTCCACGAGAGAGATACAGAAAGAGCCATACCTGTATTTTGACTACTTTCTGACGAAGTGCAAGGAAGTCCTTACGGCCTTTCCACCCACGATATTTCTTCTGGATAGACAACGCAGCATTATGATAATTTCTATTTCTAGAAGCCAGCTTTGAAGCTGCAGGAAGTCCTTCAATATCACTTAAAAGTATACCATATTCATCTCTAACATATGATTCCTTTTGTTGTCTCTTCCTAAAAGAATGAGCTCTAAAAGCAGATTGTATATGTGCAGCAGCCTGAGTTGCATTCCTAACAGCAGCTAAAGTATCCTTAAGAGAAAGGTCCTCATTTGTAACAAGATTTAGTTTTGAGATACTATTTACTGCTGCTGTTTCTGCGTCTATATCAGCGGAGCTTCTAGAAAGTTCTGTTTGTTGTAGCTGGAGAGATGGATGGCTGGTTAGTGAGATCTCTGAGAGATAACCTGCAAGTCCTTTGTGTCCACATGTGGCAGCTAATGAAGCTGGGGTTTGACCCGTTGGGTCGAGTTGACTTGGGTCAGTAACTGCTCCAGCAGATGCACCAGAAGCTAGGAGTTCAGCTACCATCTTTTCCCTATTATTTTAATTGAAGAGAAGTTAAATTAATTCAAGGTTTGCAGCTCTAAAACATGCACACATACATACTACAAACATACATTGTAGATGTGGCAAGATAACGGGTCAGAGGTTGAAACAAGCCATTTTTTGTTCGGATCAAAATTTGCGAGTTTAGGTCGAGCTGGCCCAATAGCATTTTTGTCCATCTTTTAATTTTTTTCAATAAATACTCCAGAGTTCTGCCATGCAATAAGTGTCCACGAGAAAAGAAAAACAGACAGCTCTAGGAATGATAAATAACACATTATTCAATACAAGTAAATGCCAGTTTTGCCAGTTTAAGATACAGAGCTCTAGGAATGTTCACCAAATGCAGTTTTGGGACACTGTAGTTACCAATATACCGGTTGATAAATTATCTTGGAAGTGCACTTTTTTGTTGGTACAAACTAAATAAAAAGGAAGACAAGTTTTGGGGATGGAGGGGGTAACGAGTGTGTTGGTAATGATTGCAAAAACAATATTAGTACAATAATAATCTAAATATTTGAATAAAACGAGTTAGGAGGTTGTATGCACTAGCAGTACACTTATAGGTAACGTTCAAGCGTTTAACTTGTTTCCTTCATAGCTAAAATTTTGAATTTGCATCCGATAGAGAAGGTATATCCCAATCCCAAATCGGACCAATATGGAACGAAACTGTCATGTCTAAGATTTTTTTTCTATTATCTATTTAACCATAATAAAAGATTAATAGACCAGATATATAAACATAACAACTTTTTTGTACAGAACTTACCTTCCAAATCGAGCAGCCCAGTGAAGGGCAGTCCAACCATTGATGTCACGGAAGTTTACACCAACTCCAGATTTAAGAATTGGGGTCAAGGCCCATCCAAAGCCCAACCCAGAAATCATGTGTATTATCCCTTGTTCTCTTTTAGACAAATCTGTAACACCTTTCTTGTTTTGCAATCT
Organism: Deinandra increscens subsp. villosa; assembly: GCA_039602395.1. Lineage (NCBI taxonomy): Eukaryota > Viridiplantae > Streptophyta > Magnoliopsida > Asterales > Asteraceae > Deinandra > Deinandra increscens. Next base: position 18,565,632 of record JBCNJP010000018.1, read on the forward strand.
AGAAGAAAGCCATATTTGCAACTTATCTTTTAAAAGTTCTTCTAGAAGCCAATCAGTTGCATTAGATGATTCCAAACTTCCATCTAAAAGCGTCTCAATAACTTGAGACCACGAATCATCACCAGCTGTTAAACTTTCATCATTTTGACTAAGGTGACCAGATAACAGCATATACATGAATCTCACAAGTAACAATAATTCCTCTGAATTTCTAGATTTTGCCTCGGTCTTATTTGTATAGTTATATGGTTTATCACGGTATTCGAATTCTCTAATTTCACTACAAGATTCTTGATTGCCGGATGTGATACAAATAGCAACTTTGCCAGGTAAGCAAGTGGGAGCATAGCAACATAGGACTCCCTCTTGAATAATCTCAGCAGGAACCTCGGTTTCACCAAACATGCAGTACCATTGTCTTTTGGTGAGGTCACGTGTAAAAGTTCCAATAATAAGTACCTGCATCAACATATAATTTGACATGATAAACAATCCTAACTAACACTCCTATATCAAAGGAAAGGATATGAATAATATATAACAAATATACAATATATGCGATATCTTTGATATCGCATATAGTTATTTGTTGCGTTTGACATGCCTGAACCATCTTAATCCCCTTTCCCTAATTTTATCGAAATACATGCTACCCCTAATCTAACCCTAAAAACCTCATTCCTTATTCGGTCCAACCGCATATGCGCACACTGCACACATCCACCTCAACTTCCTCGTCTCAGTTGTCTCTAACTTCCTCGCTTGAGTCTTTTTTATTGGCTAGCAATCGGTCCTATACAAATTAGCATGTTGAACGGCAACCCTATAGAATTTCCCTTTTAGTTTCTTTGAAACCCTTTCGTCGCACATAACCTGAGGCCGCTCTCCACTTGCACCAACGAGCGGTGAGCCCCATCGCAGTCAATGTCCCCGTCACACTCTACATACGATCCTATTATCCTAAATACTTGAACTTTGTTGTTCGTGGACTGTTGTCCTTATCTTCCTTTGCTCCACTAAATTTACAATGGAGATACTCATTTTTAGATCAACTAATGCCTAAGCCTTTACTCTTCAAAGACGCTCGCCACACCTCTAGCCTTACGTTCATGCCCTGCTTCTTCTACGCCACCAACACAATATTATCTGCAAAGAGCACGCGCCACTGCATGGTCTCCCAAACCTTCCAAATTGTTATATATATTAATACTTTACAAGAGTAATTGCTGAAAAATCATATGTATTTTTCCTGGATTCGCGCATAAGTCCCTTGATTTTATTTTTGTATGATTAAATCGTTTTACTTTTAATACATATTGACGGAGTCCATGCCATCTATTAATAACATAAAAGTCCATTTCTACATCATTAATTTCCTAACTTTTCAAAAATCTAACAAAAATGTCCTTTTTCCATGATTAAGTCGCTAAACTTTATTGCTTTTTCATCAATATCTACTGACTGAATCATGCAAAAACAAAGTCTTTGTATGTATGTGGATTTAGCGAAAGTCTATAGAGGTTTTTTTACAGCTGCCCTATTTTACAATCAAAATGTTCTGTTCTATACGCGCTCTTATTTTTAAAATCTACATGTAAAAAAGCAAATTTATACGCAATATTTTTTACTAATTTCCAAGTTAAAGCAAATTTTAAGCAAATGTTACAATTAAATTGGAATGGAAAAAATATGAAATATTAGGGAAAATTGCATAAATCCCCCTACTTTGGATAAAAATTGCATATTTCCCCATAATACAAGTTTTTAATGCATAATGTACAATGCTCTTAAAGCATGATTTGGAGAAATATGCAATTTCTCAACTTTAGAGGGGGAGATATGCAAATGCCCCATGATATTATTAGGTCTTTTCATGAACCTAGTAGAAAAAGGGTGCACATGAGATGGAGGCAAGATTGTGGTTAGTAGGCAGGTTCAGGGTACTAACATTTATATAAAGAATGTTAAATTGTTAGTTAACTTTGTTTAGCTCACTACCTTGATCTCCAAAATCATGATAAAAGGGTTAATTTTATATTTAACAGTATAAAGAAAGGAAATTCAGAAAGAATAGCTTATATAATTTCAATGAATATACCTTTGTTGGCTCAGATGCATAACCCCATTCAGGGGCAATCTCACGAATAGTAAATTTCTGCTCTCCTTCAATGGCAAAACGTGAATCCGATTCAAGAGAAATTCCTTGACCTTCGTCAAACATCGTTGAGTAAATGTTTGGGTAACTTCCAGATAAACTTCTTGTGGGGGTATATGTGGGAAATTTAAAATCTTCAAGTTCATCAAGCAGCAATGCACATGCTGGAGATGGAATTGAGTTGTCACAGGCTTAGAGCTCCAGAATTGCCAAAATTGTATTTAAATAATAAAAATGACAGATTGAATAAAATTACTAGACTTACAGTTATTACTTGGACCAGTATACCCAGAATTGTACTTCTCTTGCAGTTCCACAGGATCTCTTCTTGATTGAGATAAAAGTACTCCCTGTTTACATGATAAAATTTAAATTGAAAGTACACACATATGAGTGAAACTTGAAAAAAGAAGATATGGTATTATAAGGATAATTCTCGCAGAAGATGATCAATATAAACTTACATTTCTGTCTGAAGGGTACACAAAATTCTTTTGAGAATCAACACCTATTGCTTTCCCATTATCTTTTGACACATTATTCGTATATGAAGTTTGTTGGTTTGTGATACAAGAATCATTATTTGATTGTTGCCGGCACTGGTCTGGTCTCACATACCCACCTACATTTTTCTTTTGCAGTTAGTTTGTGTTCCACTTTATCTAACTTGAGTATAAGTTGACATAAAATGCAGACGGGGTGTGATATGGAAGATATCTTAAAACTAAAGGTGGTCAATTTCACCCATATACCTATGAATGGGTCTATTTGGATTGTATTAACTGATCCAATGGGCCAAACCAAAAAAAATGTTAGCTAAAAGTTGAAGTCAAATGGGTTGAAAGTCTCTTGGAGACTATTTTTAATGCATACAACGTCCTAAGTTGTTGTATTTAAATTTTTTAGATTCATACCAGTACTAAAAATGACCACTTGCCACCTCCACTTAAAACCACTGGTCCATTATCTTAACACCAAATAAAGGAGACAAACCTGGATATTGTTCAGATGCATAATTGTTTGAACCATCTTGCATTTCTCCATAATCTTGTTCATCAACTGAAAACCCTGATTCATTTGAAATCTCATTCTCACTATAAAATGCACTGAGATCTTTCAAATTCTCCTCGTCCAAACTCAACTGTTCTTTTATTCTTCTCAGTGCTTGATCAACTTCAAAATTAGGTGAACCGCCACTTTCCTCGAATCCTTCTGTACAACTCAAGGGACTTGTCCCATTGGACTTGGTAACTACATCTGAACTAAATTCTATTGAACTGGGACTAGAGGTGTTGTCATAAGATTCATGAAAGTTATTAAAAGCAGCAGCAGATTGGGTGAACTGAGAAGCATAGGAGTTTGAACCCTCAATAAGAGTAGGAGAGCCCGTAGAGAATGTTGAAACAGATCCAGGACTATGCGCATTCTGCACCCAGAAAAAAGAGTCAACAGAAAAGTAATGCTGTAATGGTAATCAACACGATACACATAATAGTCAAGTTTCCGTCATGCTTAAGTGACATGAAAAAGTCCAGGTGCTGGAAATATGCATAAAGTGGAAACATGAGTTTGTTGCATGTTATTGGTAAATTCTTCATAATATTAAATACGTTACTGTTACATGTGTATGTACACACTACACACATATATAATGTATGGGGCTAATGTATTAGAATAGCAATGTACTTGAGTTGTTTGTTTTTGGTAACTACACTTAAAAAATGTACTGACCCCGTAAATACACTCTTTCAAAATGGGCTAGTTTGGCAATATAGTGGATATGAAACTGGTATAGCAGGTAACAAATGATGTGGCAAGCCACCTAGTGAGAAAATGAGCTAGTTTGGTATTTTTGAAATGAACTAGTTTGGTAGTTTTGTCTAGTTTGGTAGTTTTGTGATAAGCCACCTCATAAGAAAAAAAATGCCGCATAAACAGGAAACCTATCATCAGGACATTTTGTGATCAAATGAGTGGCTCAGAATGGTTCTCAAAAGTTCTCAAATGAACCTAACCCTATATATATATATATCGTGTATATGTATGTATGTATGCAAACTTCGGTTTGAATATTGTTTGCATTATAATTCAGGCTACAAAGATTTGGATGGGTATGCACTTGCAGTAAAGCTATTATGTAGTCAACACGTGAAAGTATTAATAAACAATGGTTTAACCTAAGCACATCAACATGCATGTGGATATAGTCAAGTGTAGATTTCCTGTGGAGATATTTAATCTGTAAGAGAGTGTTAGTTAGAACTTACAACCCGTCTTTTCATAAAATCACATGACTTACCATGGTTATATCTCTGTAATGAACAAGTACAATGTGATCCATTCCTCTGTCACCATAAGATGAAGAAATGTAACTCTGTTAGCACAAAAGTAATTTAAAATCTGGATCTACGTTCCAATTTTGTGTTAAGACAGAAGATCAAGTACTAAATTCTTCAAAAAATAAAGTTGCCCGTTGTAATATAAGGCAATAGTATATGTCTATATAAGTTAAGCAAACCCATAAAAAGATGAAAGACACTCACGAATCCAACATCCAATAACTACGCCTCTGGAAGTTTGGATTCACCTCACCATGTGCATAATAACAGTTTAGTGCTTGAACATTTCCAACCTATAAAAGATTATAGTAAAATGGGTAACTAATGGTATAGAAAGGATCCTAATTTCAACTAAATCCATATTTTGATATTGACTCTAGTTGGAAGAATAAAAACCATACTTTAAAAAGGAATATGGGAAAACCTTTAAATGTTCATGTGCTTCCCCAACAGTTCTTCCATCCTTTTTTCTCCTCCAACTATGACCATCTTTACGGAAAAACCGAAGGACCCTTTTATTGAAGAGAAATAAAGCACCACCTGCAAAAGCATTCAATCAACAAGATAACAGAGATATTAGCAAGCTAATGTAATTAAACATATATCTTTTGAACAAAGTAAACACCAAATCAAAAAAATGGAGTAAACATTACTGGGTGGCTTTTGAGGAGGCTCATGGGTAAGCTGATTTTCCTCAAAATTCTGCAGTATGAATAGCACCTCCCCAGGTTTTAACCACCTGATTTGTGCTTCATGGACAAGATCACAGACGTCATATCCTATGAATAAAAATTAAAAAGCAAGATACAGAACCAGCATTAGAATAGCAAAATATATGTCGTTACATAATAATCACGTTACATAACTTTCTTAGATTTTCACATATCTTACTTAAGTTCCACCTTAAACCGGTCATCAATTTGGTTTCGGGTGTTTTATCCTTCACTTTCTCAAACTAGCCACTTCTTTTTCCAGAAAACCAGAGAGAAAAAATCTGGTTTGCCAAATAGTTTAAAAACCGTCCGGTATCAAACTGAACCGAACAGTTTGCATAATCCTAGTAAGATAACCAAATTAATAATATGCTGCAACGTTATATAGTACTAAAAGTTTTCTCCTTTATAGGCCTCGGTTCCTGGCCCGATGGTACAGGCTCTGGCCTGCAACCCAGGAGACACCAGCTCGAATCTGCAGGGCCTCTCTCCTGCCCGGTTTGTCCCCAAGGGGACATCCTGCCATCCTGGTGATAGATGAGGCGTCCCCCAACCAAATGATTATGTGTTTGAATCCTGCATAGTGTTGCAGATTGCAGTGATTTTATCCTAGAAATCTAGGATTTGCTGCTAAAAAAACTACAAGTTTTCTCCTGTGCAGAAATATTTTATCTCTTTGCTCTAAAATCAATACAATTCAATTAATATCCTAGAAGATTACCTAGCCCTAGAAGTTGTTGGGCAACCCCACCCATGCCAAAGTAACGGTTCGGTCTCAATTTCGCAACGGTTTGGTTATTGTTTCCATAGATTAAAAACAAGGTTTGAACTAAAGTCTATAAACTGTCAAAACCTTACCGTGAACTCCAGTAACTGTATGCAGGAACTAAATTTTAGCAGATCGCTCAAATCAACACATCACAATGGCAAATTAACGGTTCAAATTGCGAGTGATTAAAATACGTGAAAGCAATTGCAGCAATCAATCTAGAATGAAATAGATGTAATAGATCAACTATATGTACAAAATTTACAACACTTTTAGCAATCCAATCTCCATATACGAAGCTAACGAAATACTTCAATTAACTTAGGGCAATTAAAAGCTCACCTGACGTCATCGTTTCTATACTCAGCACACGACTGAAACGAAGAGCGATAGATTCCGATTCCGCCGGCAGTTTCGCAACTCCGAAATAACTTCTGAGCACTAAACTACTGCAACTTACGGCGTAATAAGAACTGACGGCACCGGAGGAACTAAAATCGTTGGTTTCAGTGAAGTAATTAGGTTACAGCCTTCAAATAACGGATACGAACCAAATCTGCATAAAAACACGATAAACAGGCATGGTGATTTGATGGATAAGTGGAGGCGGTAGGTGATTCGTGGTTGTTGGAAGGAATGGGAGAGCGAAACTCCGGCGATGGGAGTCGGAAGGATCGCCGGAACGGAGTTACGTTGCAGGAAACGGAAAATATCCGTTGAAACTAATTAAAAATCTTTTGAGGTTGAGCTAAAATATTATATTCTAATTTCTAAACACTATTCACGTGGGATAAGTTATAAGTATAGTAGTATAGTATGATTTATTATATATGTCATTGTCGTTTTTGTATAGTTGTCGATACCCTTATATTATAAACTATATTTGTTATATTAATTCGTTTATTACATGGTAAATTTTAAAAAAATAATATAATTAATAGATTTGTATATAATTATTATTATATATTATATTATTTAATCATAGGTTTAAATGTAAATATATAACAAAATAAAAAAAAAATAGAATACACATATGAATTAGAAATAATAAATATTTAAAATTATAGACAACAAATAATGAAAATTTATAAATTATAAAATTATATCGTAAGATAAGAAATAACTTAAATCTTATTATAATTAATGAAGTTTTAGAAAATTATAAGAATAAGAAAATTTATATTTTTATGTTTAATTATTTAAAATCATTGGTATTTAATAAGAAAGAGAAGGGAGAGAAAACTTATGATAAGAGTTAATTTTGGAGTGACATGTAGACAGCATAAAGATTTTTATTTATTTTATAATTTTGGAATGACATGTAGACAGCATAAAGATTAGATTAGATTTTAGAAACATGGACATATAAAACATTTATAATGGTAAGCGTATTGTAAGGTAAAGAAAACAAAAATATAAAAAAAAACTATGTAATGGTGTTATAATTAGAGGCCAAATCTTTAAAGTGCCAAACCTTTCTAAAAGTCATGTTACACGATTCTATTCATTACACCACCAAATACTAAGTTAAATTTATTGTGTTTAGATAAAAATTTTAAAAAATATATACACACCATATGCTACATGGCTTCCACCCAATTACGTCACTTCGTTATGTAGTATATATTATGAGGAAAGGCTTTTTCAATGTTATGGAATCGTATGAGGATTATAGGTGTATAAGAGTCATACGACATGACGTTTTTATAATCAAACAAACCGTTATAATTGATGACACATGATATGACCATACACACTACTGATAATCAAACTCGCCAATTTTAAGGATTGTATAATGAGAGCATCTAGTATATACGATATGATTATAAATTTTTTCTTATAATATTAAGCTTTTGAAAATCACAATAACAATTTAAAACAAAAGTTCTCAAGAGGTGTATGACCCCTTTGTCAAGAGGTCTTGGGTTCAAGTCCCACTTATAACAAAAAAAAAATGAAGGTTACAAGTTGGGTCAGAGGGTTTCTCAAAGTTTCCTCCTGATGGAGATTGAATATGATCGGGTGTGTGGTGTAATGTTCTCGTCAGTGATCCAAATTTGCCGTTCAGAAAAAAATTAAAACAAAAGTTTATAACATCAAGTAAATTAATCTTGTTTTTTCTAGTTAATACAAAATAATGTAGAGTATAAAGTTCACATAAAATGAAAACGTGCACAATTATGTGAATAAAATACAGCAAATTGGTAGATTGAATACTTTGTCATCGTTTCTTTAATAAGATATTCCCACGGACCAAATGGTGTCTTTGTCGTTTTATGGTCAAGTGGTTATGATCTTGACCGGGATTGCCGACAAGATTTCCTCTCTTTCAACGTATGTTTTTATAACCCGAGTTTTTTTTCCCTTTTCTTTTGAACGGAGTAGGATTTATTGTTGTGAATGTCGTATTGTATTGGTGCATTAGCTTTTTGAGACTATTAGTCTTAAATTTATGCTATCTCTAAACGATATGAGTTATATTAATTCTTTTGAAAGTTAAAAAAAAAACTAAAAAGCATAAATGTAAACTTATTTTGTGTTATTATTGACTTGATCCGGCCCACCAGCAGCCATTCACATTTACTTCAAACTCTAGAACACCGTCCCCTAGGCGTTATTTTTTTTTTGGGGGGGGGGGGGGGGGGGTATGGGAGTTGGGTTCTTCCATGACCAGAACAACAAACGTTTTTTTTTTAATATATTTTTCTTCTCTACCAATCAAATAATTGCCCTTCATTTTCTCTTTTTATTTATAAATAAAACATCACATTTATACAACCATCATTCACAGTATCACTCACCCACAAAATTACTTTTTCACTTTCACACCACATCTTGCATGGCATCCACTATTCAGCTTTATACTACCATTTTGTTGTGACGATTCAGTTGGTTTTTATTTCAAGATTTGGAATTCTGTAAATTTAAAATTTTAGCTATGGACTTTGGCAGTGAATCTCAAGTTACTTGGTCCACTAGTTTCCCTACCACGAACCCCTAGCCCTTTGCTTCTCACCAAAGTCTATGCCCCTCTTTTATCTCCTCTATATAATATCAATTTAAACAACAAAAACATACAAACAAAACCAACTTAGTTTCTTTCTATTCTAGGCTTCTAGCAAAGTTAAGATGTTGGATTGGGGCCCGGTTTTTGTCTCGGTGACACTTTTCGTGTTGTTCACACCAGGGTTACTGTTTCAGCTTCCAGGACATAGACGTTGTGTTGAGTTTGGCAACTTTCAGACAAGTGGAGCAGCCGTCTTCATGCATACATTGCTTTTCTTTGGTTTCATTTGTCTGTCCATGTTCGCCTTCAAGATTCACCTCTACGTTAGCTAATAAACTGAAAAGATTGTAGTTCCGTCTGAATTTTACGTTTTTCAAACTTTTTGTTGAATTTCTGAAATTATGCACTTGTTTTTGCTTCAAAGAAAAATACAACATCGCAGTTGTTACTTAGACTTAGTGTAATCATTATATAATAATCATCTTCAAAGATTGAATTCATTTGCTTAAAAATGGATAAAATTTAAAAGTTCCTGGATATACCACTAATCACTACAACAAAATACTACTCCCAACTCATTTACATGTGCATGCTTTACCAATACGGATCCACACAGTGAGACTCCCATGACCACCTGGAAACAGAAAATTATGAATATAAATGTAATGAAATTCAAATAAATGAAAACACATGTTACAATTTTATTAGGTTTTAACATGAATATATTATGTAGGGGTGTAAATGAGCAAAGCTATCGTCAACTACCCAAGAACGGCTCACTAAAAACCTAAACAAGTCGAGCTTAAACAAGCTTTGAGCCAACCATGAACCTAGATTATAGTCACTTAATAAACAAGTTCAAGCATGAGCTTCACATACCGAGCCTCACTTGCCTCGCAAAGGCTAAACAAGGCTATTATTTAGATAAGAAATATTGGATTTTAATAATCTCAGCTATTGTCTATAGGCCAATATTAATTCGTATTTTATGTATTCCCTACAATAAACCAGATTTTAAAAGTATTGGAATCTATTAGACAGCCGTTAAATGACTACTAACGCCGTTAAGTAAAATTCACATTTTGATGCCCGGGCATCACAATAGCGTCTTATGTGACATGTTTTTTATGACCGAACTCAAACACAGTTTTTTTTAGGATTTTTGTATGTTTTGATGTTATGAAGAAACATTTTGTTTGGGATTTTTGTAGTTTTTAATCATGATTGTTTTTTTTAAATCTTTCTTTTTCACATACATCAAAAACATGTCACATAAGACACCACCATGATACCCAGTCATCAAAAAGTGAAATTCTACTTAACGACATTAGTGACCATTTAACAGCAATCTAATAGATTCAAATACTTTTAAAATCTAGTTTATTGTAGGGAATAAATGAAAAACGGATTAATATCAACCAATAAACAATAACTTAAATTATTAAAATCCAATATTCCTTTAGATAAATATAATAACTTTTATTTGATATAATACAAATAAAATTACATAATAAATACTATTAATCAAACATCATTATGATTAAAAAAAATTAAATTAAATAATATATGTAATCATGTTCCTGAATCCTGTTTAAATAAAAATAATTGAATGTTTAATAAACAATAAATGAGTAGAGCCCGAGCGAGCACTATCTTTAAGCATAGAGCTCGAGAGGTGTCAAGCTCAAGCCCTTAAAAATTAAACAAGCCGAGCTTGAGCTTTGAGCTTAGACGAGCTAACGCTATAATATGCGTAAAAAGATTGGTTGGTACTTACACTGCATTGTACAAGATAACAGTGGTGCAAAATGATATTATAATGCATCAAGCTGTAGACATTTTCTGCAACAAAAAAGACCAAAAGCATTTTCAATAACTGAGCCATTTATACATGCACACTCTATTATCTGTCACCTAATAGTAACCAAGTTTTCAGCACTGTTGCAGTAAATTCATTCAAACTTTTCTCAACCGCAAAAGCTCCTTTAAGTTGTAAAAATTGCCAGCAAGACTCAACTTGTAGCTAAGTATTACTCCATAAAGCAACAGATTTGCTAAATACTAAAGATGGTAATTCTAATCCATTTGCTTAAGAAGGAAGCATACTGGCTATGCTTTATCTCTAATGGGTTACACAAGGAACAGGTTTTAATTACATGTGTATTTTGATACATATAACCTTTTCAATTGCTTTCTAAAATAAAATAATAATCCATAGAGTCTAATAATGTAGTTTTTCAGAGCATGCTTAACAACCAATTATTTACAAACGTTTTACAAATATCCTACCCATTTCAATCAGCACAAAAATTACCTGTTTTGACTTTTCACCTATTACCCAACCCGTAGTAGTCAAAGGCTCAAGGCACCTTCTTAATGCGCAAAGGGCGAGCTTGTTCCTTAAGCACAATGCACACACCCTAAGACAAGACAGGGGCACATGTATTCCAGGCCATTTATAGCTGCTTTAGGCTATTTTAGACCTTTTGGCTTGATTAAGCAGTTTCAGACTAGTGTAGGCCGTTCAGAGTTTTTCCGCTGATTTTTCAAGATTTTTGTGCCTTGAGCCTTGATGGTCGCGATATGGTTTTAATGCACAAGGCTGCGTTTGACACACACCTTTTGACAACTATGAATTACAACCCAATCATTTTGCTATCTCTATAAATTACCTTTTCTTTCAGGATCTTTTGGCTGTCACTAAAGTATTGGTTTGGATGGTTGATTCCAGCATCACAAGATGAATCATGAAGAGCTTCAAACGTCAAAGTGCATGCCAACTGCACATATATTAGTAAAAATAATGCTTCAGAACATAAAGAGGATGAAATATACAGAAGAAATGAGTTATGACCTGATAATGTCTAGATTTTGCCTTTTCTATAACATCCTCCAATGCACGGCTGCTTACTCCCATTTTACCAAGAGCAGCCCTTAAATTTTCTTCACTGTAGACATGGAAACAAAGAAAAAGTGGGAAAGTAGCCAATAAATATTATATCTAATGTAAAAAATTTGGATAAAATCACAAAATAGTTTGCAGTACTTGTAACCTAACATTATGGGATGTTAATGTTCCAAATTAAGTGACTTCAAATTTGGTTAAAGAATTTACCTAAAATGACGATATGGGCAACCATGATGGTCACCGACTCCAGGGGTTGATAGAATAATCTTTTGACAAGAATAAGGTGTGTAATCCTGAAAAAAATATGTAATGTGTTTATATAGCATAAAAACCAAGCATTACCAACATATACACTTTGATCCTAAAATCTACTGCAAAACCCAAAAAAGATGAAAGCACAAATGATCACAAAAGAAGTATCCTTGTCAAAATTGGCAAATTAATACCATCAGCCAAATTGCTATAGTAAACACGTGCTACAATTTGATTCAAACAATAGAATCCAATCAGCTATCTTGCTTAAATAAAAATAATAATATAAATGGCATGAAGATTTAGAGTTGATACTTACGGTTCTCTTTCCTTCTTTACCATAATTGTGCCGTATGCCATATGCATATTCTTTGTCAAATCTCTCAGTACCAACCTAAATTATTTTTTGACACCCAATTAGCACTTGAAAAAAGTATTGTAATTGCAAAGTGTATAGAATAGTCAATAGTCTATGGTTACACACAGAAACACAGTGAATTTAAATGCTCTAAAATTTGCCATCAGATTACTTAAGCAATCAATGTTTACCTTCTGAGAGAACTCTGCCTTCCAAAATGCAAGTGCATCATCTAACTTCAACCCAACACCCTGAAAAATATTCAAAAGTTATACTTCTAATCAAGTTATATGGTCTTGAATCTTGATTAGAGGTAGCAATTATACAAATATTTACTTATGAATAGGTCGATTCCAGTTTTCAGGTTAATTGGAAACAATTTGACCTGTGCCAACTACCAAAAGTACCCGCTTCGACCAATTACTCAACCCGACCATTTTGTCACCTCTAATTCTAATATCTAGAATATAATAAATTGCTATTTGATTCACATCTTCAGTACAACCAAGGCCAAGGCATACAGCACAACTTTAACTTAAATTGCAGTACCTTAAGAAATAATCCTAGCTGCATCCTCCCCCCATGCTTCAAATGATGATCGTCTCTTAACTGATCGTATTTGATGATGATAAGTACAAAACATAAGCAAAATCTTGAGTAATAATATCAAATTAATATGAAGCCTGAGCCATCCATTGCATAATATCACTTACTGTGCTGAAGAGGTGTTGCATACACAAAGGAAATGAAGTTCTTGCTACTTGATCGATGTCTTTTAAAGATATTTCACCAACTTCTTTGTCCTAGAAAGATCAAACCAATAACAAACATATAATAAAAACTTTCAAAGTTTAAAGTAAGATACAGTAAGATTAGGCAAGATACCTGGCTATAATCAGGACCCAGATAACTGGTAGCTAGTGCTTCAACTATCTAGTACACAGCAAAATAAAAGATTAGCCTTTTATTGTATGCAAAATGGAATTAATTAAAATAAATTTATAACTCACAGGTGTTAAACGGTCCTTCTCTTGTTCCCTAATCATGGATGTCCACTTTCTGTTAAGTAGAAGATAAAGACATAGTAAACTTCATGGGTCAGCTCAGGTTATGTTTTGGCTCTAATAAGTCAAACAGGTAAAAAAATAGTTTATAAGATAATAGGGCAAACAAATTGAAAGTCACCCAGAGGCCAGAGTGTACTTTAATGCACAAAACCTTGAAAATCATTTGACTTAAAGAACTACATTATCAACAAACACATATGAACTGTGTAATAATATTTGACACCATAATTGTTTCAAACTTCTAAGCCACTTAAATTTTTTTTGAACAGCCAGAAATATATTAAAAACCAAAAAAACCACTAGCAAGGAGCTAGAGGAAGATTACATAGTACAAAAGGTGAAAGAAAAAAATTACAACCAATACAGTGGATCCCGTTTCCAATCGTTCCAGTCTAAATCTCTAATTTTTGCACGACTAGAAATCCAAAGGAATGTTTCCGATTTTATTTCTTCTAAGAGTCTTCCCAGGTGAGTGTTACGCCCCTCGAATTCTTTCCCATTTCTGGCTTTCCAGAGTTCCCAGACCGTTGCTGCGACGATTGCTTTGAGGGTTTTGGCAAGGTGGGATTTGGGGCCAAGGGCGGATGCTTGACTATAGGCTTGATCAAGAGAAGAGGGAGGGGATAGACGCCGATCAGTCCACAAGGTCACAAGTTCCCAGGTTTTGGAGGCAAAAGGGCAGGCGAAGAGAAGATGATTTATTGATTCAGTGGTGGCAGAACACCATGTGCAAGAGTAGAACGGTAGGGTGATGCCTCGTTTGAGGAGTTCTGCTTTTGCAGGGATACGGTTAAGGGCAGATTTCCAGACAAAAATATCCACTTTTTTAGGAATCCAGGAAGACCATTGATGTATGAAAGAGAAGTCAGCCCATGAATTTTCTAGGCGTCTACGGATGTTCCCTGTGGAGAATTGAAGAGAGTTGCAGCCTAGCCACGCCCAACGATCCGGACCAGGAGAGTAGGTGAAAGGTTGGAGGATGGAGGAAAGATGCAACAATGATTGCAGATCATTTTGGGAGGATGGTTGAGTTTTCCAGTTCCAAGTTAATTGTGTCGTGCCGTTGTTGTTCGGGAGTAGTCTGTCATTCACTAAACACGATTTTGATTTTTCCAGGAGGTACAGGTTTGGGAAAGAGGATTTCAAGTTTGTGTGAGTTATCCAAGTGTCGTGCCAAAATTTGACATGTATAGTGGACCCCGGTGTCGCCTTTGCGTCTTCCCAGAAATGTATGCCTTCGTCAGCGAGATCGTTAAAAACGTTGGTGATCGGTTTCCAGTAGCCAGGGATGGATTTGCGTAAGGGGAGAGAGTTGTGGATTCTATTTGAGAAATGAATGGCTTTGATGACGGAAACCCAAAGGGTGGAGCATTCGGTTTTGAATCTCCAGCCCCATTTAGAGATGAGTGCAAGGTTAGAGGCCTTGAGGCTGCCAAGACCAAGACCTCCACATGGCTTCGGAGCAGTGATTCTATTCCAGGCAACCCAAGGGATTTTTTTGTGAGAATCGGTCTCTCCCCAAAAGAAGTTTTTGCGAAGGCGTTCTAACTCAGATAGGATGCAGGAAGGGGCACGAAAGAGGGATAGAAAGTATGTGGGGAGAGAGCCAAGGACAGATTTGATTAAATACCTGGGCAAAAGTGTTTCAGGCCAACCAAGCCAGGCCCGCTTCAATCCGAATAAAAATTACATGTTAGTATGTTACCCAACCTTCCCGACCCACCCATTTTTCCAGCTATAACAATAGCCACATAGTTTAAGATTTTAAATCAGTGAGAGCATCTAATACAAGTTCCAGAATCACCTGTTTGTTAGGACAAGAGCTTTTGAAAGGTGGCTACGGAAGTGTGGCACAACAAATGAGACAACCTGATTAAATAACAAAAACACCAATTCATAATATACCTTTTGTAGCACATTAGAGTAACATAAAAAAGACCAACTAGTAATACTTCACACACCTGATTCAGAGCAACGTACGCATACCCTTTCTGGATGAAAACTCTGCGGCTTGCCACAAGTTCTGGAACTTGTTCAAATGAAACCTACATCAATTAAAATGAAACTAACATGAGAATGGGCAAACCAGACTTCAAATAATTGCGTGCTAAACACAAAAAAAGGTCATGGTAGATAAATATTCCCAATTTAAAATGATTAAACTAGATGTGTGGAAAATTCAACTAGGCCTTGTACCTTGTACAATCCATTAGCTGCAATAGAGAAAACCACAATTAAAATAAATTGAGTTAGAACATGTGTACTATATACCAAAAGCAAAAATAAGATCATTAATGGTACTATGGTAGCACGTTTACGACATACATGTGGGTAAGGGTTGGCTAATTGAGCGTGCAACTGAGTTTAAATTATCCCGCAAATCCTGAAAAAAAAAATCATAAGAAAAGGCTATATTTGATTTATCAAAAAGTTAATCAGTATCTAAAGTTTTGAGCTGTATAAACAAGCAACAAAATCTCAAAGAATGACGACCAATTAAACCTAGTTATTATGGAAATTAGACAGGTGGCAAAACAATACCTCAAATTCTTTTTGGGAGACAACTTTGTACGGAATGCCAAGTTCTGCCATCACGGCCAACTGTAATTCAAAGCCCCAATCATCAATAATAAGCATAACTAAAAGAGCTTAGCTTATATATAGATTGTATCAAAAAAGCTTGATTGATCATACATGAACATTGGGATTCTCTCGAAACCGGTAGCGGAAAAGAGTACTTTCCATTGAAAGAAACCATTTCCTTAGTTCTTCTCTAAAATATCACAAGAAAGAGAAACACCACAGTTCGAAAACCACATAAGAGACCGAAACAGAAACATTTTAAAAAGAAAAATGGTGAAGTTCAAAAGCTTACGATCGACAATACACAAGACGCAAAACAAAATGGGATATGATATCTTTATTGATATCCTCCGATGCCTGTGGATGTCTCATATTGGCCTTCCACAGATCCTTGACCTACTTGATCCAGAAAAGAATAAACACCATGTCCAAAAGTGAAAACATAGAAACATAAAAGAAAACCACCACTAACCAATTTCTCCATTTCATCAGGCTTCTTCCCTCTAGCTAGCCCATCAGAAATCCCTCTGAGAACTACAAATAGAAAAATAAAAACAATACACTTCTACGATGTTAGTACTAAAAAACCAATAAATATGTTGATTGTTAAAATGAAACCGCCCTCTGAGACAGTTAATTTAGAGCTTAAATTCCAACTCCTAAATTTTGTTATCAAATTAGTCTCTCAATTCCTCTTCTAGATTACTCATTCAAATTTGGCAGCTATGTAATCAACAAGGCATAATAGATTTAGCCACAGAAGTTGAAAATTGCAAAACCCTAACCCTAGAAACAATAACAGGCGATTTTTTCGAGTTGATAAACCAGATCTCGACAACAACAACCTATAACCATCAAATGTAAAATAAATCGTAAATCTAACTACTGAAATTTGAACAGCATAAACCGTTATGAAGAAGATGATCAACGAACTTGAGTAGTTAAGTTATAGAATGACAAACAATATACAGTTAGATGCAAAAACAGAGGGAACAGAATTCGACCTAGAAGCCGATCGACGGCGAATCGCTCGAATTCTTCAAGCCGGACTTCGAGAGTGGGAGCCGAACGGTAAAGAGGGAGGGTTGAAACGCCGTTAGATGCCGCCGCCGCTGATGATGCTGCTACTTTCTTCTGCGATCTAACGATTTCCATTGCAATTAGCGATCGGTTACGGCAGCTCGTTGGTGTGAATCTTGTGAAGAATAACAATTATTGGAGAAAACATTGATTGATTTTGAGATTTGGGGTAAAATGGAGATGAAATGGCGGGAAATGGTTCACGGTTCCCACCAAATTTTCTCGGCCCGCTGCAATTGGGCTCAATGGAACATAGTTGGGTGAGATGAAACGAACCATTGAGGCCCAAAAATGTAAAATGTAAAATGTAAAAAGAAATATTATATTATTATTAATATTTTGATCAGCCAAAAAACACCACAAAATAATGAAATATACTTTGCTCAAATGAAAAAAAAAATGACAGACCAACCATTGTATATAATCCACAAATGGTTGATCCACTAAGCTTCGCCAATCTCCCCCGGCTTTTTTCGACCGTAGTGCTAATTTTTACGATTTTTGAAATTCTTTTAATATATATTGAGAACCCCCCCCCCCCCGGATTAGGATTCGTGACTTTTCGCCCCCCAAACTTTTCGTCGAAGCTTCGCTAATGATCGAGCCTTCCTTACCTTCTGATGTGTGTTCTAAAGTAGCAGTGGGTCGCTTCCTGCACGTTACCTCTCTCATTTTGTCTCGTCTCTTTCCCTTTTTTTTCAGGAAAAAAAACTAACGGTGTATCGCTTCTGACGCGATGTTGCTGCTTACCGGTCGATTTAGCCGTAGTATTTGGATGGCTTGAAATAAAATCGATTCCAAGTATATGATGTATCAAACATATTCTTTTGTTATTTCCTATTAAGAATTAAGAAACAAATCCACACACTTGCTGCTTTTCAGTTTTACATTTGTTGTAGATTTAGTGTACTTTTTAGTTTTTAGTGGTCAAATGTTGCTTTATTTTGTATGAAAGCTCGGATATTTACGTTGATTTTGAAACCTGATGGCTTTCGTTATCAGTTTCTCACGATTATCACGTTTCTAAATTCAGTTTCTCAGCCACCAAGCTTTTATAATCATGTTTCCATTGGTTCTGTTCTTTAAAAAGAAACTAGATCTATATTCACATAACGCAAGTATATAAAACGATTGTATTGTTATAATGTAACAGAAATACAAAAAATAATTGTATTGCTATAATGTAAGTACGTTAAAATTAAAAGTCAAATGCTCAAGTATTGACTCTAAGACCTAAAAGTTATGTTACACTATTGTACATGTTACACCGCTGGCTTTTATACTAAATGAGTTACGTTTAGATAAAAAACAAAAAGTTGAAGTATCATGTGGCATCCACAATGGAAGGTCTTGTCACTCTTGTGCATCACTCGGATACTTTTACTATTCATAGTAAGTTAATTTAATGGTTTTGTTATATAACAAGATGAGACGGGCACGCGTGGTCGTGTAATTGACCGGTTGGATAATTCGGATACAAGAAAAGTGGCATTGGTAAAACCAGGGGCGGACTTACGTTGAGAAGGGGGGGTCAAGCGACCCCCATCGGTTTTGTACTAGTAGTGGACCGTTATTAACCGAAAATCTCTCTGACCCCCATACATAAATACGTTTGACCCCCACATTAATAACAAAGGGATTTATAGACCAGTGGCCGGCGCTTTGGATGTTGAAACGAATTGTCCCAGGTTCGACCCCTGGGTAGTTCTTTTTTAAAATTTTTTTTTTTTTTTTTTTTAAAGAAAACTCAGAAAGATAAAAACAGATAAAACCCTAATCCCAATTCCCACGTTACTCTCCTCTCGCTCTGAACTCTCTCGCTCTAACCTCTCTAGCGCTCTCTGCCTGACTGCCTCCATCCCTCCGTCCGGCGACTTCCGACCGGCGACCTCCTCGACTCCTTCTCCTCCTCGGCTCCTGAGTCTCTGACCTCTCTCAGCGCTCTCTCCATGGCTCCCTTTTGATTTGGTATGTAATTTCACCCAAATTTTTATGCTAAATTGACCTAATTAGTGATTAGAAAGCTGATTTTGAACTTGATTTTGTTGTTTAGGGAGGACTTTGATGAACGTTTGGCAATTTGGGACTTTTGGTTTAAATCTTGACTTTGAGGATTTTCAAATTGTTCAAGGATTTTCAAATTGTTCAAGCCTCCAACCAAATTCATGGGTTAGTATATCTATTCTATTGTATATTTGATTATAAACTTGCAATTGATACTTGAAATTGATGCTAGTGGTCCTCAAATAATACTAGATACTTGATACATGATTTGACTTTATTTTAGGGACAATTGAAAATATTTTTAAAAGAAAGGCATCAAGTATGAATTCAAGTAGTGGTCCTCAAATAGTTCCCACAACATAGCACTTAGAAAATGCCAAGATTTGGTTAAACCAAATCAATCCATAAGAGTTGTCGTTGAAAAACAAACTGATAAGCAAAAAAAAGATTATAGAATCCGATTAAGTGCTTCGATTATTATTGCCAAAGCATTACTAAATGGTGGATTACCGTTTCGTGGTCACGATGAGTCTGAGAATTCTCTTTATCAAGGGCATTTTTTGGAATTTTTGAAAGTATATGGAGAAGCGAATGAATCCATTGGTAACGTTATATTAGAAAATGCTCCTAAGAATAACAAAATGACGGCTCCAAAGATCCAAAAAGATATATGTAGTTGTCTTGCAGAAGAAGTACTAAAGCAGATTTTTGAAGAACTTGGTGAAGATGTATTTTCTATATTAGTTGATGAGTCGAGAGATATATCTAAGAAGGAACAAATGGGAGTGATTATAAGATTTGTTGATAAATTTGGAGTTATTAAAGAGCGTTTTATTGGGCTTGTTCATGTTATGGAAACATCCGCACTATCTCTTAAATCAGCTATTGATGAGTTATTTGCTCGACACAATTTAAGTTTGGCTAGGATTAGAGGTCAAGGATACGATGGGGCAAGCAATATGTCAGGTGAACTTAATGGTTTGAAAGCTTTAATTTTAAAAGAAAATTCTTCTGCATACTATGTGCATTGTTTTGCCCACCAACTTCAACTAGTTATTGTGGCCCTTGCAAACAAACATCGTCAACTTTACAGGTTTTTTGATAAAGTATCGGTTTTAACTAATGTGGTTTGTGCATCTTGTCAACGATTAGATATGATCCGAAAAAGTCAAGAGGAATTGAAAGAAATGGGTCATTTTGAAGTGGAAACCGGGAGGGGTTTGAATCAAGAAATGTCTCTTGCAAGAGCCGGGGATACACGTTGGAGTTCTCACTATAAAACACTCATTCGGTTGATTCAGTTATACCCATCAATAATAAAAGTGCTTGACCATCTTGAAGAGTATGGCAATTCTAATGTCATACAACAAGAAGCATATGGAATTTCAATGTACATGAGAACATTTGATTTTGTGTATTATTTGCACATGATGAAGGAAATCTTGGGATATACTAATACATTGTGTGAAGCTCTTCAAAGAAAGGATCAAGATATTTTGAATGCGGTTGGGTTGGTTAAATCTACGAAGCAAGATTTACAAAAGTATAGACTTGAAGGATTTGGTTCACTTTTGGAGAAGGTCACATCTTTTTGTCAAAAGTATGATATTCAAATAATCAACATGGATGATGAGTATATCGACTTGAAAAACCGAAGAAGCAAAACTAACATCACCAATCGTCATCATTACGAGTTTGATAATTTCAACACGGTATTAGATATGCAAATTCAGGAGCTTGGCAACCGTTTTAATGAGGTAACCACCGAATTGCTTGCTTGTGTTGCCACTTTGAACCCGCATAACAATTTTTGTGACTTTGATATACAAAAGATATTAAGGTTGTCTGAAATGTATCCGAATGATTTTAATTATGAGGATAAAGACAAGCTTGAATATGAGGCTCGCCATTACATTGTTAACGTGAAGGAAGATACAAGGTTTGCCAACATGAATGGTATATCTAATCTAGCAAAAAAGATGGTAGAGACAAGAAAACATAATGCATATCCGTTGGTCTATCGTTTAATAAAGTTGTCACTCATTTTGCCCGTGGCAACGGCGAGTGTTGAAAGATGTTTTTCTTCAATGAAGCATGTAAAGACGGAATTGCGTAACCGGATGAGCGACGAGTATATGAATGATGCTTGCATTACTTACATTGAAAAAGAGTTTTTTGCGAATGTTTCGCTTGAAGATGTGATAGATCGTTTTCAAAAGATGTCAACTCGTAGAGGACAACTATGAATATTATGTTTTTTTTGTTTCATTTTATAGACAATGTATGTTTGTTATGATATCGTACAACTAGTTATTTTACCCGACCCGACCCGACCCGAAAATTTTATTTATAGATAGTGATATAAAAAATATCTGAAAAAAAAACGACCCCCCGGAAATTAATTCCTGGGTCCGCCACTGGGTAAAACACTATTTAAAAAAATAAAAAATATAAAAATGTTACGCAACGATGTTAAAATACAAGACCTGGTTAGATATAATATTAAAAAAAATTAGATATTTAAAGACAAAGGTGTAAAAGTAAAGCTAATGAAACGCTTTAAAAAACGATTTAAATTGAATAAACTAAAGGAAACACTAAAAAATATCAAGATAATTAAATTTGTCATATGAATTACACAAAATTAAATATCTCAAAGAAACAGTGTAAAATTGAACTTGAGCTAAGAAAAACCATGAAACCCCCAAAAGAAAATAAAATATGGGGGTGTTACATGGCAGCACGGAGTTGGCCACATGGTCGACACTATTAATTCGCATTTGCTTTTGTTATATAGTATAATATAATATATCACGTTGATGAACTAATCAATGGTTGAGATTAAATTGGTGGAGGTAAAAATGATGTCGGAAAATTTTAGCCTTGACCACTTTTGTTGACTTTTTATCGAGTTCCCCAATTTTTTCAAACGTTCATAATTTTAGCCTTTCTCTTCTATTACTCGGTCCTAGCTTCTTAAATAGGCCTTAAGTTGTACCCATCATGGCTTGGCAATGGCACATCATGATTGGTTTTTAAGTATTTTTTTTTTGTTTTAATTTTAATTTCACATTCTTACCTTTACATATTTAATTTTGTGTATTGTTTTATTTAACTTTTACGATTTAGATTTATATTAGGTCATACATAACCTTTAGATCATAGCTTGAATACTTGTAGTGTTTAACTTTTAATTTTAACGTCGTTGTATATTCTTTTTATTTACGTTACGTTTTAGCAATGCAACTGATTTTTGTATCCGCGTTATATATGCGACAATACACGCATAGTAAAATCTAGTTTAAAACAAAATTATCATCATTGAGGTTGATGACCTAATGGGAGAAGTTTTACCTCTTGAAGCACCATTAGGAGAACTTTGACTCAAACTTGAACTAAGGTCATGTTTGGTTCAGCTTATTTTTGGCTTAATCTGACCGAATAAGACATTTTTGTCATATGGTATTGTTTGGTTCGAATGTCTGAATGGAAATTGTCTGACCGAAAAAGACATTTTTGTCTGTTTCATCATGCCCCAGATTTATTGCTGTATGAAAAAGACAATATCGTCTTTACCATACAGCCTCTTATTCATTTCTTGCTGAACGAAAAAGACGAACCAAACAGCCCCTAAGTGTAAATATGAGTGTAGTGATAAGTGCATGATAGATGGCCGGTAATTAAAAAAAACAAACTTCAAATAAATTATAGTGAAAGTTAATATTAAATCCTAAATATGTTATAAATTGACAACCACATACAACAAACTTGTTACTTATTAAATTCAATCTTAAAAATGTTAGTTTTGGAAATATAAATCTTAAAACTGTTACTTTTACATCTATAAATTCTTTTAACAATAAATCTATCATACTTTTATTCCTAAACTACTTCTCATATTAAACTACAATATATATTCTCATATTAAACTACAATATATATAGAATAGAATCGAGAGCATACTGCTTACCTTGTAGTTAACTCTAAATTATATAAAGTTATACCTTAATAGAGTTCATAGGCCCGAACAACATGCAAGTAAACAATTATAAACCAAAAAGGGTAAGTTAACAACCACATGCCTATGGTGCTCACCCTGTATATATACTAACGTGTATACAAAACAACAAGCAAACTTAAACATGAAATATAATGTTGGACGTTAACCGTCTTGTCACATCCCACCAAACCTGATAAAATCACAAAAAAAAAAAAAAAAAAAAACAACAACAGTAGCGTTGTCCATTTGTTCTGGAAAGCATTGTCAATACGCAAGCACGCGTAATTGATAGAATTATTTATAGTTAGAACTAAATGAATAAATTAATTGTAGCATAAATAGAAAGAAGTAACCATTAGGACTTACCTATAAACGTTCATATGTTCATATAATGTTTGTTGTTTTTAAAACATGTCTGTTTTGACCTCATCGTTTAGGCCACTACCAAAGATGGCATTATGTTTGTGTCTTTGCACTTAACACACATTTTCACAACTACGTAATGAATCCGTAAACTTAAAATTTATACTTTACAACTAGCTTATTTTAATATACATTTTCATATAAATTTTATTTGAAAATGAACCGGCATAATATGTGGCTATAACCCACTAGTTTAATATTATAAGATTATTGAATTTGTATCTGAAATTTATTTTACAGACGTTCATACGCATGCTTTAAAAACTTATGTTAATGTATAGGTGGTATTCGGACCACTTCCAACATAAGTGTTGGTCTAAGCCCCCTTTAGCGTTTAGAAATAGTGCCCGTATATCTCACGCCAAGAGTGATATCCTTAGATGTTGACTACGATCGACATCACAATTGAAATATTTGTCTATTGTCCATGTCGTCCTTATATTAATGTATTTGTCCATCTTTATACAATAATATACCCTTTACAACATCTATCTTTATCATAATACACATAACTATATATAAAACCATGTCTCTGTCTCTTGACAAGATTCATTGGTCGTTTTATCGCGTGTTCTAATAGCTTTGCTTGTACGTTGAGTCAAACTTATCTATGTATTTATAGTAATACGATATTATTTTTTTTTCTTCCTTTTTTTTCACAGATTCTTTTTAAGAATTTCTTGTCTTCCAGACGAGCCACCACGTAGTGTAGATAACCGTTAAAACCACCTCTTTCTTTATTTTGGAGAGCTTTTGACAATCCACTCCGAGCCACGCTTTAATTCGAGCCAAGATTTTCACAAATAGATCACAATCACCGAACACATGATTACTAGTTTCCACACCGTTGTTGCAAATGGGGCAGAAAATAAAAACACGATATTATTCATCTTGTCCGGTTACCAAAATCAGTGTTATCGATTAAATATCTGGTTATAGTCGTAAATGACATATTAGAACCGAAGAGTCAAAGACAAGGACAATGAAAAGGGTCCGACAAAGTATGAATCTAATTACTTATGATTTTGACATATGTTTTTAATATTTTCTAGAATCTAAACGTTATATATAACTAAATATCTAACAGCCCCGGGTATACTGCCCAACAACATGACCTGAATCGAGGTGTGTGTTGATCTACGATGAAGAAAAAGAAGAAGAGCAAAAAGACGCATACAACTCATCAACGGTAACTCACAACCAAGATAATTGATAAGAATTCTGAACACAAATTTAAAATGACTCGGTCGATTTGATCTACGTTCAGTGTTGGTTTTCTTTATTCATGTGTTAAAAAATTAGAAGTATAATATATATAGTTGAGATTAAAAACTAGTCACAAAGCCTTAGCCAATCCTTATAGACCGAAAGCCATCGCACCAACATGGGGGGAGCTTTTAAGGGGCGGGGGAGGGGGGTCGGACTCTCTCGTTTTTTCGCTCAGAAGTATAAATTTACGCGTATTTCGTAGGGTTGACAATCGTGTCGGGTTGATAGGTTAGTGGGTTTGTGGGTCGTGGGCTGACGGGTTGGCGGATTCAAATTTACAACCCAAACTGACCCATATTTTTATTCGGGTCAAAATCTTCAACCCTAAGCTAAACACACATAAATTTGGGTAACCCGAATATGACCCGTTTATATAAATAGTTTAAGTGTATAGTGACATTTATCAATAATTATTTTCTTGATTGAATTTTGAACTGTTATATCTGTCACGTTATTATTTGTAGTAATCACATATTATCCATTTTCTTTTATTGTATAGCTCACATATTTATCTAAAGAACGTTTTAAATTTTCGATGCCGTTTATTAGTGGCAAAGAGATAAGCGGATAAGTAAGATTTAATAATAAATAAATTTATTAATGACAAATAGATTTTTCTTAACGGCAAATTTGGATCACTGGCGGGGATATTACACCATCCACCTGATCATCACTAATCCCCATCAGGAGGAAACTCACCACTGGTGAGAAAATCCCATTACCCAACTTGTAACCCCCATTTTTTATTCGTTTGATAAAAGTGAGACTTGAACCCAAGACCTCTTGACAAGGGGTCATACGCCTTTGCTACTAGAATAAGTTAGTGGGTGCAATGAGAAAGAGATAAGTGTAAGAAAATTGGAGAGACTTTTAAAAGAAAGAAAAACAAATTAAATTTTATTTATAATAAATGATATGACTTAATAAATATTATAATGGGAGCTAGTTTATGGAAGCAAATTAATTATAAAAATATATATATTTTTTTATTTTGAAATTAAAACGGGTTATCGGGCAACCCGACATGACCCGTTTTGTAAACGGGTCAACCCGAACACGACCATTTCTTTATACGGGTTATACTAGTCAACCCAAAACCTAATTATTTTCATGTCGTGTTCGGATCATGTCGAGAATCGCCACCCCTAGTATTTCATCAGAAAATTGTATACGTATTGAGTCGGTTTTTTATTTTCTCTCTCTCAAAAATTATAAATTTTATACGTATTAACTTTCAGCCTCCTTTATAACAAAGTTCAACCTCCGCCATTACACACCTGGATTGCCAACGCTATGCAATGTATGTACGTATGTATCTATCATCTAGCATACCGTACGAAGTTCTCAACCATAAATTATGGCTAACATTTACATCAATTAAGGCATACATGCGCCCTCATCTAGCCTACAAGGTGCGCCCACGTGAGGTTGGACCCATCATTAATGCGGATTATTCTTCAATTTTTTATCTTTTAAGCCTATGTGTAGTGATAACTACTCTTTGGACTATCTGTCATATGATGATAATGTTACATGACAGATAACATGATAAAAAATGGTTATTATAAAAGTGGTATAGTGAATAAAGCCTCATAACTCATACAGTAATTACATAATTATTTTTTTTCTCAATTAAAATAAACTAAATTAAATAAAAAATACATTTCATTAATTAAAAAATAAAAATTATACGTAAAAGAAAATTACATAAACTAAAAATTAAAAACACTACATAAACTAAAAATAAAAAAAATGACATAATTAATAAAAAAACAAGAGATTATTGCTTCTTGATTCGTTTCTTGATCTGGATCGCTAGTGACCGCGTCAGTTCTTCGAACATGAGCGGTGCTTGAAGCTCCTGTAAGTCGCTTTGCATGTGACGACTTTGACGATCTAAACTTGTTCTTACCTCAATCGCAATAAGCGGTCGAGTTTCTCGTTCATTTCGTCTTGAGGCACGGTAGTGGGAGTGTAGTTAAAGGGTGCTCGGCTAGTTAAGGTAGATGGTCGTTTTCCTTTCGAAGAGTCCTGACTTTGCGGTCTTGCAATCTCCACATCATACTCATCTTCGGTATCGTTTAGGTCAAAGGCCCGAGCGTCAGAATGTTAGGACTCTGGATCCTCGAAAGACGACGTTTTTGATTTTTTTTAATTTGTGGTCGCCTTGATTTTTTTGTAATATCTACTTGCGACCTCCACTTTGGACTATCATGAAGAGTCTAAAAACCATCATATATGGAAAAGGGGTCCTCTAAGTTTGATACTCCATCAAAGACTTTTCTTGGATGTCAATGTCGGTTTCACTGCTCGCCCAACCACTACGTAACCAATCGTATATGTTGGAGAAGACATTACATTTTTTTGTTGATGTCCGCCTACTTTCTCGATAGGGAGTCATTTGGCCGGTATCACTCCTTGTGTAGTAGCTTAAAGAACTTGGGACATATGTTGTTCCAAAACGTAGTCATGTCTTGGTTGTTCGCTAAAGTTTAAAAAAAAAAGTTAAAGGTTAAATATTTATGTAAAAAAAATTAAGCCTAAATATTTATGTAAAAAAAGTAGTTTTACAAACAAAGGAGTTTATGTAAATATTTATGTAAAATAATAAAAAAAAAAAGATTTTTACCAATAACGCGGTCCTCCAACATGTCTAGCCAAGTACGAGCAAGCGCGTATTCCTCGTCCTCGGTCCATGTTTGAACAATCTTCTTATTCCTCGGCGCCTCGAGGGCCTTCTTCCTGTGAGATTTTCTCCTTCTCACCCCTCCCGCTTCTTGTGTTTCCGGTACGACGTCGGGCTTGACTGGTATGGATTGTTGTCTTGTGGAGATGATGGAGATTGTTGAGATGGTTGGAAGGGTTGAAATGATTGAGTTTGTTGGAATGGTTAATTTTTTTTGTTGTGAATATGAATTGAACCCCTAAATTTGAGATAGTTGGAATGGTTGAAATGGTTGTTGTTGAGGGGCTCACAAACTAGCCATGTACGGGAACAACCCATCATCGGGTTTTTGTTGCTCGTTACCTGATGAGTGTTGTCTAGTTACACTATATTTGATGCTAATTCTATTGAAAATGCACCAACATGAATACTAGATATATTGTTTTAATCGGTTTTAGTGTTTAGTAGGTTGTGTAGAAATGTGCTAAAACCGTATAATTAACCGAAAGTTAAGACAACCAGTGAACATAAATGTCATTCTCATATAGTGTTTTTTTTGGTATTATAACAATTTGATCTATATGTATATATTTTGATATGGTATTGTTATTTTTTTATACAGTACATCAAATGAAGTTACATATGAGGTGATTTAGTATTATGATTGGGTTCAACTAAAATTAATTCGGATGACATTGTGTGGATAAGTCCACAAACTCAATTCATGTTGGCCCAAGTAAGTGATGTACATGGAGTTGGGCTGAAATAACCGAGAAAGAAAGAAATAAAAGAAATTGAGGGCTACAATTTGAGGGAGACGGCCGAAGGTGCCTTAGGGCACGTGAACAGGGGAAGCAACAACAAAGTTACGCAGTTGGTTGTGTGTGGAACAAACATGCAACAGAGATTTCATATTTGCTTGCTATTAAGGTTTCATTGTTTATTTTAATTAAACTATTTAGGTATTTTGATTGATTGTTTTGATGAACAACTCGGTAGTGACAATCGCTGTTTGTTTATTATGATGATCGCTTAACTATTTTGTGATCATGCCTAGGTGTAAGTTAGTATAAGATTTATGTTTTCTTCGTTTTGATTGTTATGACATTGGGTGTAAATTCAACCATTTATCTTTATGATTGAATAATAAGCCATTGGTAGATTTAGTTGATTCAAGATTCGTCTTACTGGTTTTGGCTTTGCTTGATTCTTAATTGCTAGCTTAATTCTTAAGTAATGACCAATTCTATTATTACCAATTGACTCGTACTAAGGCAACATCTTAGCAGGAGCCGTTATTCGGTTTCGGACCGTTAGCCAGCATCCGCCAGATTCCTTGGTCTTGTATGAGTACTTCACACTAAAGTCAATACCAATTTATGTCTATGTAACGGTTTCATAATAATCAAATGAAGTTTACGTTGTCTATTGCTAATCTGAATCCTGGGTGTGATCATCTTTTTATTCATTATTATTCTTGTTTACTATTTCTTTTTAAAATCAAAAATCAACTTTTACACTTTTTAGTTTTTTTTAGTTTAATCTAGTTAAATAATCAGATAAAACAAATAGCACTGACCACATGCTCTTCGTGGATACGATACCCGACTTACCCTGTCTATAGGTAAAGTTAGGTTTTTGTATAGATCAGTACGACAAGGTCTATCAAAATGGCGCCGTTGCCGGGGAGCTAGTGCGCTTAGTGTTATTTGTTTTGTTTGACTTTTAGTTTTGATAGTTTGTGTTAAGCTTGAAAAAAAAATCCAAAAATATTTTTTTATTATTTTTATTTTTGTTTTTATTTTATCTGCTCGTTGTTACTGTGGGTATTTTTAGCTTGTTTGTGCAGGTTAAATTACTTACATGATGGATGAATATAATGACGAGGCTTGTTATTCTTGTGGGAGCCACTTTCATTGGATTCAAAATTGTCAAGTGTTCTTGAACAAGAATAAGGGATTTGGGAGATATGAAGATGATGATGAGATGTTTCATTACATTTGGCAATTTAAAAAAGGAAACATCGCTCGGTTGGAGGTGCTTTTGTCCAAGGCTGATAAGTTGTTATCACAACCCACCCTTTCGGATCAACTACGATTCGAATACTTAAAATTCAAACGTGATGTATTATTGATGAAAATTCAAGAAGAAGAGTCTATTTCACCATCTGCGGAGGATCTTGAAAGGATGCTCCATTCTCAAGTCGGGGAGGAGGTTGTGGAGGTTAATACCACATCGATGATTCCCTCAATTGCTGAAGTGCTGAAGGTGAAGCAGACTGTTAGGGGTGATAAAGTGGATGAAGAGGATACAAGTCTTTCTAAATATGATATTGTCTGTTTAAACCCTGTTGAAGACGTAGTACCTCTTGAAGACCTTGTGACTAAAGTAATCCAAGTTTACCCAGACCTTTCCCCAGCATCGAATGGTTCAACAAACAAAATTGGGGATGAGGGTTCAAGAATCAAGATTAGGAAGGTTGGTCCACAAGATCTCGGGCAATTCATTATGAGGTGGACCCGCAATATCTTCTTTTATCTGAACATGCCACAAATCATCAAACACATCTGGATGTGGCATGTTAACTACCGAGCATTTTTCGGAAACTCGGTAGGCAAATGCGCACTTAGACCACCATGAGCTTCATATCAGGTACGGTCTGGCTGATGACCTAAAACTTAGCGCTTCCGGGAGGCAACCCGGAGAACTTTGTGGGTGTGTTCACTAGAAACCCTCACGAGACTTCACTCGGCCACTCGGGCTACCGAGGGGTTTAAAAGGCTTGTTGCATGCGCTAAATGCAACCGTGATTCCTACGAAAGTGAGTTTTAGGATTTTTATTTTTATTTGTTTTTTTTTCAAGTTAATTATTTTAACTGGATGAGAACTTAAGTGTTGCATTGGGGACAATGCAATGCTTTAAGTTGGGGAAGGGGGTTACTAGTTTTTGTTCTAATTCGTGGTTTTTAAAGTCTTGTTTAAATAATGAAAATATGCAAAATTTAAAAAAATTTTTGTGTGCTAATCGTGTTGAGAAGCTTGCTTCTACACAATCTTTGCTAAGTTTTGCAGGTTTATGAGATGGACTTTGAAGATTATCACAACACTTGAAGATCTCGACACGACTACGAAATCAGGTGAACACGTTCCTTTTTCGAGTTTGGTTAAAAATGATTAATTTTGTGTTTTGCATGTTAGTTTAGTTTAGTTAGGACATATGTATATTTTTGCATTTTGTTGCTTGAATAAGTTGGTTGTGTGGTTGGTGCTAAAAAGAATTATATCCTGAAAAAGAGTTTTTGCATATATGGAAAATGATAGAAAAATTGGTAGGTTGATGCTTATACATGAAATGGATTTCTAGGGCAGAAACTGCATCTAACTTGTGATATGTTGGTAGGCTCGACCGAAACTTATGAACACCAATGTTGCGTGCAATGATTTTAATTGAATATATGTGTTTAGTTTTTCATCCCGGTATTCATGGTTTAAAAAACTGAGTCCCAACAAAAACGGGTTGCGAGTGGTATTTATACCTAGTATTCCTTTCTCACACACCATGCTTCTGCTTTTATGACACCACCACCTAATAAAATTGGTAGTTAAAAAAAATGTAAAGAAAAAAAAAATTGAAAAAAAAAAGTTGAAGAAATATCAAAAAAATGAAGAGAAAAAAAAGAGAAAATGAAAAAAAAAGAAAAAAAGAAAAAGAAAAAAACAGATTGAGAAAATAATGGGAGGTAAGTCCCGGATGTCACGTAGAAGGAAAATAATTGGACTTAATCCTTATTGTGTCATAATGGTGGTGCATGGTCTTCTCAAGTTGTGGGGCAGTGAATCCTCAAGAAACCATGAGGTTGGGTAGGTTTTGCTATGTATGCTTGGGTGTGGGGACGGTTAAGCATGATGGTAATCTTGTTATTAAGCACAATGCATTGGCTGGGATTAAACGGGTTGAGTTTAAAATGGATCAAACATATTGGCAATCACGGTTAATGTAGATTCATGTTCCTGTTTGAAATGAATTACGATAAGATTGGCTTACTAATTATGATTCTATTGCATCTCTTTTTCGGGACGAAAAAGATTTAAGTTGGGGAATGTGATGAGTGTTGTCTAGTTACACTATATTTGATGCTAATTCTATTGAAAATGCACCAACATGAATACTAGATATATTGTTTTAATCGGTTTTAGTGTTTAGTAGGTTGTGTAGAAATGTGCTAAAACCGTATAATTAACCGAAAGTTAAGACAACCAGTGAACATAAATGTCATTCTCATATAGTGTTTTTTTTGGTATTATAACAATTTGATCTATATGTATATATTTTGATATGGTATTGTTATTTTTTTATACAGTACATCAAATGAAGTTACATATGAGGTGATTTAGTATTATGATTGGGTTCAACTAAAATTAATTCGGATGACATTGTGTGGATAAGTCCACAAACTCAATTCATGTTGGCCCAAGTAAGTGATGTACATGGAGTTGGGCTGAAATAACCGAGAAAGAAAGAAATAAAAGAAATTGAGGGCTACAATTTGAGGGAGACGGCCGAAGGTGCCTTAGGGCACGTGAACAGGGGAAGCAACAACAAAGTTACGCAGTTGGTTGTGTGTGGAACAAACATGCAACAGAGATTTCATATTTGCTTGCTATTAAGGTTTCATTGTTTATTTTAATTAAACTATTTAGGTATTTTGATTGATTGTTTTGATGAACAACTCGGTAGTGACAATCGCTGTTTGTTTATTATGATGATCGCTTAACTATTTTGTGATCATGCCTAGGTGTAAGTTAGTATAAGATTTATGTTTTCTTCGTTTTGATTGTTATGACATTGGGTGTAAATTCAACCATTTATCTTTATGATTGAATAATAAGCCATTGGTAGATTTAGTTGATTCAAGATTCGTCTTACTGGTTTTGGCTTTGCTTGATTCTTAATTGCTAGCTTAATTCTTAAGTAATGACCAATTCTATTATTACCAATTGACTCGTACTAAGGCAACATCTTAGCAGGAGCCGTTATTCGGTTTCGGACCGTTAGCCAGCATCCGCCAGATTCCTTGGTCTTGTATGAGTACTTCACACTAAAGTCAATACCAATTTATGTCTATGTAACGGTTTCATAATAATCAAATGAAGTTTACGTTGTCTATTGCTAATCTGAATCCTGGGTGTGATCATCTTTTTATTCATTATTATTCTTGTTTACTATTTCTTTTTAAAATCAAAAATCAACTTTTACACTTTTTAGTTTTTTTTAGTTTAATCTAGTTAAATAATCAGATAAAACAAATAGCACTGACCACATGCTCTTCGTGGATACGATACCCGACTTACCCTGTCTATAGGTAAAGTTAGGTTTTTGTATAGATCAGTACGACAAGGTCTATCATTACCGCCCGTACCTCATGGACTTATCAAATTCACTTCTAGTCCAGCCACGACCACTTCATCTTCCTCTAGTATACTGGCTTCGTCCTCAACCCTCGCCACACCCATTACTGTCTTCATGTTCCACCTTCATAACTTGCTCAACAACACTGGGCTTCCTCTTGAGTTTCTGTTCATGAACAAGCAATCAGCCTTGCAGTTCATCA
Organism: Deinandra increscens subsp. villosa; assembly: GCA_039602395.1. Lineage (NCBI taxonomy): Eukaryota > Viridiplantae > Streptophyta > Magnoliopsida > Asterales > Asteraceae > Deinandra > Deinandra increscens. Next base: position 18,598,836 of record JBCNJP010000018.1, read on the forward strand.
ACGAATAGGGTGTCTTTGTCCTACTTTCTGTCTGGGAACACAAAACCTTCTCAACAATCTTCACACCGGCCATATCTTCTCCATAGTTGCGCATGTCATCTGCAACAATCATGACACAGTTGAAATAGTTCGTGACACCTTCACCTTCTTTCATTGCAAGCATATCGAATTGTCTTAAAGCCTCTGCAATTGAGCACTCTTGACCCTGGTATTCCCTTGGCACTTCATCTTCATTGCTTTCTAGATTTGTTTAGTAGTCTCCTTCTACGTCATGGCTCATAAAATTTATTTGTTCATGGACTCATATAAGTAGTTACGAGTCTTTTTTTTTAACGGTAAATAAATCTTTATTAAAACCGAAAAACCACATTTAGTTACGTGTCTTAATTCAGATCCTGCAACTTCACTGCATTTAACTAATTAATCTGCTCCTCAGTTTGTTCCTCACCTTCTCTTGGTTCAAGAAATCCAAGGATAATTGCAGGTCAAAATTCCTTTGATCTTAGCAGTGTTTCCATGATCAAACTCCAATGCTCTTAATCGTCATCAAAACGACGGGCCTGAGTTTGATACACCACTCATTTGTGTGTCATTTGATCATCGTCTCTCACTTATATCAGGAAATTTGCTCTGATACCACTTACTCTGATACCACTTAAAATAATTCATGTATATATAACAATACATGCGCTCAACATTACTGGCCCATTCAACTAACAAACTCCCTACTAAGCGGAAATAACAACTGACCTGGTAACAATTATGACTAGGTCAAAATGTACATCCTTAAAAGACATGCATATGCGGCATGCTTCTACAAACAATGTAACAAGACTCAAACTAAGGTGGGTGATAACCCTTATTAAAAAATATGAGGACCATGACGAAAATTGCTCGAAGTATATTCACCAAGTAAAACTAATAATAAACTTTGGTGTATTTAATATGAGTAGATCACGATTACGAATTATTTTTTTAATCATGCTTACTATGTTTATTATTTTAAAATTCAAAGAATGATAATTTGACAAGTCATACGCATGACCAAACCCACCCGTTTTTGTTTTTGTTTTAGTTAGTTAACTAATACTTTTTTGGCACATCTACATATATAAAAGTATAATACTTAATTTCGAAATATAATTTAAAAAAATATATATTAATTTTTAATATGGTCTAACATGTGTATTCAATTAATCATATCACTTGATAACAACTTTTTATTCCATGCAACAAATTTTATAAATAATAAATACTCATACATATATCACGTTTATAAATTAAAGATGAGATATGTGATCTCATAATTTCATGTATTATATATCTCATGTATAGTTAGTTGTATACTATAAACTTACATAGTTTAAATGTAGATGTAACACATAAAATAAGATAACGTATCCAAATATATGTAACCAATCAAGAATTATGCTCGTGATGAATAAAATGTATAGATTTAAATGCATAATTAGAGTGTGTGAGTTTAATGCTAATCAAGTAAAAGATATGTTCATACAATACAACGTTAGTAATTCAACTATAAACAAAAACCAACCCATACTGTAAGCATTTTCTTGAGGTTGTCCAGCGGCAGTGGGACATTTATCGCAAACGCTACTCGGATTTGGTTTTATGGCACTCTGTGTTTACCTGTGAGTCGCCAAAGTTTTTGTTGTTGTGTTCTCATGGCCACCGGTTTACCATTTGGTTATGAACCGAGTTTTATTTTGGTTAGTTTTGTTTG